>PKRV01000251.1:2051577-2172784 GCA_003709505.1 Hyphantria cunea | reverse complement strand
TTTCTCTAAGGGATCGCATTAGAAACGAGGTGATCCGAAAAAGAACCAGGGTCATCGACGTAGCCCACAGGATTAGCTGAAGTGGCAGTGGGCTGGCCACATTTGCCGAAGAACCGATAACCGTTGGGGTAAACGAGTTCTTGAGTGGAGACCGCGTCTCGGCAAACGTAGTGTAGGACGTCCACAAACCAGGTGGAGCGATGATTTGCGCAAGACGGCTGGCAGGAGCTGGATGCAAGAAGCCATAGATCGAACTAAGTGGCGTGAAATTGGAGAGGCCTATGTCCAGCAGTGGACTGCGATAGGCTGATGATTGATTGATTGATTGATACATTGTTTCTTTGTACAGTGAACTTTTTCAAATATAAAACCAGTGAGCCCTACTATTTAGAATAATGTTGACCTTGTTAAACTTACGAACAACATACAGTTCTATGAACTCCATAAACAAAATCTTTCAACAACTGGTCTCACGTCAACAGTTACCATTCAGGCTAATTGCGTGTACGTCATGGAACAAGTCGATTGTATTGCATCCGGTCTCATACGACTGGCCCGGTGCGGCTCTGCGTGTGCGCATGCGTTGCACCATTAATCTCCTTCAAGTCCCTTCATGTGTGTAGCGATATGAGTATGAGCGGCTTAAATGCTTTTATTGGTTTTAAATTATATTGTGGGGGTCATTTGTTTTGCGTCGTTTGAGAGCTTCAGTTTAGCTTGGCTGAAAATTGTATCTGTATCTCTGTTTTGTTTTGACATATGAAGACCAGGATGAAAAGACTTGTTATAATAGACTAACTAGTTATTCCTTAACTTGCAAATTTCCGAATACGACTTTTAAATCTTCAAGAAAAAGCGTACTCCATTTAAAAGGCTGGTAACGCACTTGTGGCACCTCTGGTATTATGGGTGTCCATGTGTGGCGGTAATCGCATACGATCAGGTGATACGTCTGCTTCTTTGCCTCCTATCACATGAAATAATACATAACTACGCTATAAAAATTACTTTGAGAGAACCATTCTTCAGCACAAATAATTTCACTCGAAAAGCTTTATACAGAAAACCGCTGTTAATCAATTCAAGAAACTAATTCTGGCAACTGTATTGATTGAGGTCCCCGGGCCCCAAACCCCTTCCATTGAATTCCTAAAAAAAGAAAAAAGAAAATAGGCCTAAGGAAAACAGATAGGTCTGAATTTAAAAAGTCGAATATATTTTTGTATCATATCAAAGTTTTCGTTACCCACATAACAAACTTGTTCACAAAGATCTTCTCTGTTAAGTTTATAACTATTCTCGAAACATTGTAAATAACGCAAATGCCTTAATAAAAATTGGCCTAACTCCAGAGTTTATTATTAGTTGACTAAATCAGCTGTTTGTTGCTAGGAGAATTTTATCGCATACATCTAAACAGTGCCAATAGTGAAACCATTTGGCATTGTGCTATACCCCAATACCATTTCTCGATGTATACAAGTTATTTCTATCTTTCTCAATGCTACTCAACAAGTATTCTAGCAATGAATATAAAAATTTTGTATCAATGGCAACAAATATTCATTTTTTTTGTTATTATTTTTCTTTATATAGGCACTTTATTTCACAACTTTCTATATTATGATACATTTTATATTAATTTGCGTACTCTTTTTTCGGTCTCCTTCAAGCATGTTAATATAATTTTTTTATTTGGATCATAATTCTACGGTATGTTATGAATCTCTTTGTTTTATTTTTAATTATTTTTATGTTTATCTTTATTATGTTTTTCTTCTTCTTTTTACGCATTTCATTCTTCTATCACTATAACTAATTTTTGAACGTATGTATTTACAGCGCACCACTATTTTCTGGTCGCCACAAATGCACATGCGGGAAACAAGCCGCTTGCTGCGGGGGCTCTGAATCTGACGAGAGCGATATTGGGTCGACAAAACTTATAAACGCTGCAGAAGAAGTTGCAGAGGTTGAAGCAGATGAAGTCATTAGTGTTGTAGACGAACCAGAGGTGGTTGAAGAAATTTTCCAAGACAGTAATGTAAATGATAGCGTTTCTGGTGAAACTGGTGATTCTGGTGAGCCTGGCGATTCTGCTGAGACTGGGGATTCTATTGAAGAATAAACCTGACACATGAAACAGATTATCTCAAATATTTGCATACTTGTATATTACTGAAAACAATCAAGTTTCCTTCTTGTTATTTACCAAATTGTATGAAATTGCTTAACCTCATCCACCGCATCCCGCATTGTATGGTATCAAGTCACTGTAACTAGTCGAGGTTCCTTTAAAACGGAGAAGGTTCCTGACTTTATATACTGATAAGAATCAGTTAAATGTCAATTAAACACGACTAGGCCGTAGACTACAGGTTCATTTGCGTGTAACTTGAATTTCGGACCATTAGTCTGCTATGACCCACTCTTGTGTTCATCTTGGTAACTATTGGGAAATATCACAGTAATTAACTTCGGGTGTATTTTTCAATCAACGTCATATACCTGTATTAATTAATTAGGGTCGTTACTTTGACATTTCTTAATATTCAACGTTGCAAAATTATCTTCTTTACCTCAGCGGTGACGATAAAAATCAAATCAAATGGTATTTTATTGTTCTGCTACTTTTCGATTTAATGATACTTATATATAATGACTGATATATCAAGGCCTTGGCGTCGGTGATTTTGTAGTGTTATAGTTTTGTAAATAATTTTTTTTATATTGCTTACATTTTACGTCAATATCATAATTCTTAATAATTTAGTTTGTAATATTTACATTGTATTTTTACTCTGATTTTATGTTTTTAAATACGTACAAACAATATGTTCACACAGACATTTGTTTTATTGTTGTCTTATCCTAGTGCAGTTTCACAGATCTTACAGTTCCCTACTATAAATATAGAAACTCAGATGTCTATACTTACTTCAAACATAGGAACTGTATAACCTTCAAGCAAACTTTAACTGTTACTCTGTATTTTAAAAACTAAAATTGTTTAGCAAGTACTAACTCATAGGACTTTTGGTCGTCACTAATGGTTGATTGCAAAATATTTTCAGTAGTTCAAATGTGAATTTTATAACGTTATCAATAAAGTCTAGTTTCAAATGGTGTTTTTAACTTTTATAATTATTAGCGTACGCTAATAGAGCTATCTAGGTGTCTGTGAGCTTATTAACACATTCAACATACGGTGATAATTCACTCTGACTGCATCCGTTTAAATTAGAATTGCTGAAACCATCATATTATCATGTTTAGTACATATTTTTTTAAATAGTATGTACCAAGGTAAGTATCTACTTCTACAACATTACTGGTTTAGTAAGAAGCCTATAAACCATGATAGTGTGCTGTACTTGCATATATATAAATACGTAGATAGTATTAATACAGATGTTTTAAATAAACGAATGAAGTTGTTGAAGGTGATGGATTGATAATAAAAAGAATAAGGGTGATAGAGAGAAGCGATTAGTAACGTTAGAGCCGACTAAGGAAGCAAACTGCACAGGATAACAGAACTCTCAAGAATAGGAATCCCTGAAAGAATCCTTTTTTTACGTTGGAAACCCCCTCGGGCCTTCACCCCACCGGGGTTTGCGGCGGGGTGTGTCGGAATCGTACCGACTAAAACCACACGGTGTGTCACTATGCGCCTGAGACGGGAGGGATCCGGGAACCGCTTTCTTACGCTATCCGGAACCTGAAACGATCCTTATATCAACCCGTCTGCCCCGTGTAGTTATATAGTAGGCTCTTCTTTATAAGAAGAGGTCTACATTGTTGATGATAATGGTGATCGAACCTCTGGTCCAGCCCTCAGAATTAATAACAAACTATCAGGCTACTCGAATATATCGTGCATCGGATAGTAGACATGTTTTTGCTTTGTTCATTATTTTTACAGCTTTTATTTAATTCATCTGCCCCAATGTTTGTCTGTAATCAAATCTTGCAAGTTAAATTTGATCCACTTCCTGATTTCCGATTGAGCTGAAATTTGAAATATGCCTTTGATTCTGATGACAATGCATTTATTTATAATCGGTATTTTTATTTACCCAAAATGGCTGACGTAACAAAATGACGTATATATTTCTGAACAGCCCACCCAATATGGGTATCAAATGAAAGGGCTTAAAGGATTTTTTTTTATTAAAAAGTAATAAAAGCTTGCTTTTAAAAAAAAAAGTAATCACTTGTTCTCACTCTCATTTTAAATTAAACGCCCACTGAAAACTCAATTCGGTAACACTCCAAAACGAATTATGTAAGTTCGTTTCGGACATCACGTTTTCACACGTCTTTGGCAATCTTTTGACAGGTGATTATTTAAGTGAACTTGACGCTGTCACGGTCATGGAAGTTCACTTCGAATGCAAACATCTGCGAAGTGACGTTTGTCAAACGTGTGTCAATTGGTTTACGTCATCCGTAATTATTTTAAGAACATAGTATTTGAAAAGACTTTTCAGTAATATTAAAAATACTCGCTATTTCAGTAGCATTGATTTTTTATCACTAAGGTAACTGTATTTTTCTTAAACCAACTCCCACATTAGGAATATACATCCTGTGTCGCAAGGGACTTTACAAACATACTTGAAACGAACACAAAGAACACTTAGACCCAGTACAACAATTTGTGAATCACAAAAAGTGTTGTTTCATGTGGGATTTGAACCCATAACATTTGGCGCAATAGGAAGCGGCATGGTGACCGCTTTAACCAGTAGGCCAACCGTGCAGTCAAGTATTATCTACATCTTATACAAAACCAAAGATGGCTTTATGCTGTTTTGAATTAAGTAGTTTCCTCAGTTTATTAGTAGTGTTTTAAACAAAGAGCAATATTACCTGTAAGTGGCCTGATTATCTGGAATATATATTTGCAGTTTGTATAAAAAGTTTGCCAGTACCATAGTTACTTTTATCCTAAAACGGAATTATCTTTTTCACTCTATTGGTTATTGTTTTATTTTTGCTTAGCAACCATTACTAAGTTTACTTACTAACTTAATAAACAAAAAAAAATATAACATTTCAGTTATCTGACTACATTAAAAATAATATCAATAATATTCAATCCTTAAGAACTAGAAACGAAGACACCATACACTATGGCAGTAACAGAAATACATTTACATCATTTGTATTCAGTACAGACATAAAATAGGCTGCTGAAAGTGGTATCAAATGAAAATGAGATTCTTCTCCCACCGGTTCCATCAACAAGCACAAACACAACAGAATTTATTTTGTATCCACTACTCTATACTTCCTTTATCAGACCATGGTCCAGATAAATAAATAAATGTTTAAATAAATCAACGGGTAACGGCCTATCCGCCGCATTTGTTTATCTTACAATTCAGATTTTGAGTTCGATTTAGTTGCTATGGTATATTAGTAGTAGTTTAGTTAATAGTGCTAGTTTAGTTACTTGGGTTTACACAGTATTCACTAAAAATCTACCTATTTGGATGACTTACGTGCAAAAATAAGTACTAGATTTTTGTCCTGACATCCGTTTTAATTTTGGGTGTAATTTTAAATACCGCTGGGCTATATAGTAATAATCCAATTTACCATAAACTATATTAAATATTGAATCTTATATTAGAATGTAATTATCGCATTCATAGTATGTGATAAGTGCATTGTAATTATATTCGTCTCTTATTTAACTTATGTTTCAAAATATTGTTGTTAAAAGTATTTAATGTGAACACGTCAATTTATTAATTTTAAACACTGAGGCGTGCGCATTACACCTCTTAGTCATTTTTTACTCAGAATTAATACAGAAAACAATGTCAATTGGGTTGCTTTTCTCGGTCCTTTAATCGGTTCTGGTATTTGTCAACAGAAGTCTTCGTCACGGACACATGGAGTAGAAAAGCTTAAAGTACCTACATAGTATTAACTTAATTAAATACCATTTGGGTTTCTTTCAAATACAGTACTTAGGGAAAAAAATTTTTGATTGAAAGTAGTTTCATAGAGGTAAATCGCCATTATTACTTTAAAATAATGTTTGAAATCTGTTTACAAAAGACACTGAGGCGTAAGACATCTAGAAACAATTTACCAAACGCAAGAAGCAATTCATATCATCAAATAAAATTAATATCACATAAATATATTCTTTGTATGAATTTCCCGGATTAATAATTTGAAGCTTTTTTAACTATGACCTATGGCTTTTTCATCGGAACGACTAATGACTTTCCTTGCATTTAAATAATTTTATCAAAGAAATAACAATGTGCATGGGTACTATGATAAAATACATAATATACGATCGTAGATTCTTTTTCAATTCCAGTTATATTTAAATTTAAGTGTATTATTTACAGAGATATGACTTTTTGTGTTTTTTCATTATTCATTCTTTCATTGCGAATAGTCTTTTATCCGTTGATATTATTGTATTGTCCTTGCAAGTTGCGAATGTGTGCTTACAGATTATCACCCAGATCGGTTGGATGGAACTGGTTCAAAATTGTAAGATTTTATTCACGGGTATTAAAAAAACTACATAATTTTTATTATTTTCCTTGTCTGCCAACAACAAAACGACTATTTTATGAAATATTTATCCTGAATACACAATGAATGAATGTATTTTAGGTACTGCTATGACTCCTCAATGATATTACAGAGAGGAAAATATAAAGTACAATATTTATTACATATTATATGGCAACATTTTTTCAGTAAAGACAAAGTAATAAAAAAAAGAATAAGGTGACGTAATGAGTCCAATTTCAAAGATTTCATGGCTGTGGTAATGTGTTGCATTCCACCATTGATTTAATCACCAAATTTTTTGTTCCTACTAATTTTCTATACTGTCTTTTACTTCTAATGTAGATCATTAGAAGTCATGTCTGAAAAATCTTAATTGTGCGAACGCATTGTAAAGTTTTTGCAAATAAATAGCCGAAAATAACCGAAGTCTGATTCAAATGCGCTACATGTATTTGATGCTCCATTATTTCATTAAAATTAAAAGATTTTTGTGTTATATATTCAATCTTGATTCCATTAGTATTTGATTGTTGATTCAACTATTATAAATTCGCACTTTTTAATATATTTTTATGCATCTTAGTGGTTGGCTCCCGAATCCACAAACAACTGAAGACGGTGAAGTTAAAAGACCGAAAGTGCTCCCGCTACCACAGTTACCTTACCCAGACACTAGAAATCCATAAAGTAAATATTTTTCTTTTTTGTATCTTTATGAACGAAAAATAAACTTAGCATTTTTAATAGGTAAACACATAGCATTTTTAATAGGTAAACTGGCGTGTTTATTACGTATAGGTGCAATGAAATTTCCATTAAATGCCTGGCTTTCGAAAAATTTGGCGCTACGCAAACGTTAAACTGTTGACATTTAGAAATCAAAGACAATACAATAATAAAAAAGTAAGAAATTGCATGTATAGTACAGAACGTATTTAGAGAAAAATAAACTATTCAGGCAACGTTAAAACTAAGTTAAGAACTATTTGTACATTGAATAATATGGACAATATTCATTCATTATAATAATTTAGTTAATTTGTTCATGAAAATCATGAAAAATCATGTCTCTGTACGCACTTTTACAGGGAGGATGGAAGTTAATGATCGGAAGTGGTATCATGTCAAACGACTAGAGAACCTGGTACTACTAGGTAAAAAGTTGTATTATATTGTTGACGGATATTTGTATTGTACATGTGTAGTGTCATTGTAATACCGGCCATATTGACTTAGTAGTAGCTAGGGAGAATCTCCCATATTTTTGTTCGTTGGGATCAACTCTGTCTCAAAATAAATAAACATTTTGTATACTAATAATTCTTATTGCGGAGGACTTAACACCAAGAAATCTAAATTCGAGGCAGCTATTCGTAGATGCTTTTGTTTTTGCATGGATCCGGGAAATTGTAACGCTTAAGTGGCTTAACGAAAACTTAATAAGTATACCACGCTTAAGATTTCAACAGTCAGGCTCACTGACAAAATAATTTTACCGCGATGGGGTTTATATTTTAAAATTTTCAAATAAAAAATAGTTATTATAGTGCAGGAGTTAAACTGACCTTAATATTGCAATCTAGATTAAAGATAAAGTAGATAGACTAGGCCACTTAGCCAAGATGTTAGTGTTTCACGTGAAATCTTTCTATAATCGGTAGCTCTTCTATTCTCTTGTACCGTTGGCTAATATTTTGTTTTCACCACGTGACTAAGCGTAGAGATGACGTCATTCTTATACATTTGATTAATTTTCTAATAGAGTTTACGTAACAATATCAACTTGGCTAGCGGGCCAGAACTAATTAACTCATTTTTAAACAAAATTAAGTATAAATTGCCAATTCGGTAGTATAGTACTTTACCTTATCAAATCTTATTAATGTTATCAGTAGGAAATAAAAGGAAAATTAATATCGAAAAGTAAAGAAACCGGAAAATATATTTTAATTCACTGGGGCAATGATAACTTCATTGTCGTGGGAGTTTTCCTCCATTTGTGATGAATTGTATAATAATAAAATAAAGTGCAGGTATTTTATATAGAAACGCGGATAATTTAGATTATTTGTGTAACTCACAATTAAAGTAACAGGTTTAAGAGGTTCTATTTGGATTATTTTTTCTCGGTAGCATTCAAAAGATATGTGGAAGATCACTTACAGTTAAAACATATTTAATCTCAGGAAGGCTATCTGAAGTAGCAGTTTATACAGCAAATTAAAAACCTCCGCCTGATTAATGGTAGGGTAGGATAGATAGGTTAATAATCAAACCTGACAGAACCGTTGTGTTGGTGCCAATACTAACGATATATTTGTACACTTATAGGTGCACGAAAATTTTCATAGCGCGATGCAGGAATCAATAGTTCATTTGTAATTCAGCGTGTCTTCCTCAGATAAAACTGAGGATTTAGCGTTATGATTGGTGAAGATTTCAGAGTGGTCTGATCGTAACGCCTCATTTTGGTCACAGTGACGATTGAGTACCTTTAACTCGCACTACAGTCCTTAATATATAGCTTGAACACTGTTTCTGTGACAGATGGTTATAAAACCAACGAACGTAACTTTGAGTAATTATAAGTTTAAAAAATGACACTAGACTGTCATAGATATTAATCTATATTTTAAAGACTATAGGGCCTCTGAGTAGCTATTTTTTCCTTATATGTCGATGGTAGATTACCAAGGGTTGTATTTATCAAGATGGTAGTTGAAACGATAGTTTTGTTGACAGTGAGTAAAACGTAGTTGTTTTTGTGTAGTTTAGCAATGTGTAATACATCAATTGTTTAAATTAGGCACTCTTCGAACAATCAGTTTATTAAAATTTACACAAAAAAAAACTGTGTTTACTTGCATTTATGTCACTATTTTAAATTTGACCAAGCGAGTTCGACAGATTCGAGAATTTCAAGATAAAATAATTCTGAACTTAAAACTTGGTACCTTTTTTTTCATTTCGTTAGATCACGAAGTTATCTCAAAGTTTTTCAAAGATAGCCTTCAATTTTAATGTAACACAATTGCAGACAAACACAAATGTTCCCGCGAATGGTGTTGAGCTTTTTTACTTTTACTTTATTCGTCCTCCTTTATGCAAAGGCAACGCGATAGTTCGGCCTATTTAGAACCTTTAAATACTCGTTATTACAAAATTTAAAAAAGATCTGTTTATAGGTATATTTTAGATTTTTTATTAGGCGTATTTTTTTCTGGTAAACTGGTTTCAAAAGTAATATAATATTATTAAAAAAATATTTTATATTTAGATAGTAGACAAGCATCTTATAAATTTTAAATTTTTTACTACAGATTATTTGCTCCAAAACACACAGATATTATTGTTCTGAAGAAGGTACCTATCCACGAATAAAGAGCATGGTTGTGGCTTAAATCACCTTTAAAAATATGTCTGCCGTAAGTATATAATTTCAATGAAATGTATTAAAAATTTAATTATTTACCGCAGGTTTCACAGTCAAGGCGGGATTATGCATTTTGAGCGAACTTCTGTTTAGGTAGCTAGTCATTTAAAAATAGCTGTTTTATACAAGTAAGGAAGTTAAATTATAATCGCATTTTCTTCCATAGTCTACTTTTCGATGAATAAATTCTTAACTTAAATTTAAATACGCTAACTCCCTCTATGCCAGTGTTAAATAATAAAATAAATCTTTAATAAATATGACTATATGAAGGTGGTCTGATAAAGGAACGAAGGTAGACTTAAAAACTACACACTTACACATACACACACACAATGTACCTACGTATTGTTATGATTGAGTTTTTGTGTTGATTCAGGCCGAAAGAATACCTACAAACTCCTCAGATTTTTTTCTATCAATATATAAAGTTAAGTGTAAAATCATTTAACAATTTCCTGCACAAAACATGTTGGTTCGAGCACTTTATCAACAGTTAAAAGTTATTTTTGTATATTCAAACTAATTGTTTGATCTTAAATTAATTGATATTTGTCGACCTGTGTTAAATGTACTGAACGCGCGCGCACAGTTGTTAACAGGCCACGAGAACTTGTCGATGACGAGTATGGCGACTTACATGAATTTATTCCCCATACAAACCTGTCTATAGAAGTTTTCACTTCAAAAATATAATAAATTAAAAGTACTAACAGTTCACTACTAACTACTTTGTGTATCAGTAGTACATATTTGTAACAGGCTAATGTTCTACACAATATGACTTTTTAATTACTCTGACATCTTAGGTACTTAACGAGTGGAATTTTTAAATTTCGAAAGAATAAATTTAAATAGAACTCCTTTAAAGTTTTAGCAACAGAGTAGATACCCGATTTTTAGGGGAACCGTTGGATTGCTGGTCACACAATTAAAAAAAATGTGATGCCTACTCAATCTCTTCTAGATTGTAGAATAGACAAATTCGTTACTTTTTATTTATGTCGATAGGTAAACGCATTGATGATGACCTTTTAAACAATTACATAAAAAATATAATGGATTCCTAATTCAAATACAAGGTTGGGTTACAATATATATATAATTGTAGAATTTAGTATTATTTTGTCCTTTAAACGGTATCTCCTACGGACCAATTTAGCGCCGAGCACAATTAATTGAACTGACATTTTGTGCCGCTTTAATTAAAATGTACCGGTTGTGTATCCATACATAATGTAAGTGAACTAATGGCTCTCTCCGGACTTTGCTTAGAACCGACGTTTGCAAAACCCTTATTTCTTTAAAACTAAATTATCCTTATTAAGTCCTTAAAAATTCAGTATCTAATAATGAAAATTCCTTGGAAATCGATCCGCCTGTTTTGGTGAAAAGCCGAAAAAAAACAGTCAACATTTTTTGTATGTCTCTTTTTTAAGTACTGCGTAAATATTCAGACTTATAAACTGAATAATACCAATTTAAAAAAAACAACTTCAACTACTGGACCATTTAAAATGGGAGCACAAGGAAAGCACCAGCTTTCAAATAAAAAAAGAATCATCAAAATCGGTTCACCCAGTTGAAAGTAATGAGGTAACAAACAAAAAAAAATACAGTCGAAGAGAACCTCCTCCTTTTTTGAAGTCGTTTAAATAGAGTTGTTATGAAATTACAATTTATTGAGGCGAGTGTGCTACTACCAAGCTGTATAAGCTCACATATTAAATAGGCACAGTCAGCCTCAAAAGAAGCTGACCATTTTAATTTTCAAAAAAATCATGTACCACCGTCGCATAGATAGATCGTGTATTAAGTCTAGCGCCGGAATCGAATGATAATCCAAAAAAATCAAAGTTAGCTGAACAACACAATATCAAAATTGATCACAGTTTTAATCATCCTCAAACACCTTCCCATAAATTTCCAATACCAATAATTTAGCTTGGTTATAGAAGAATAACCTTACTAAAAACTCCTGTCGATCAACGTCGTGAAGATAGCGTGCCGTATTCGCTTATGATGAAAATTGTTATAACTCCCTGTATTATTATTGTTTTTACTTCTTTTTTCCTGAATTCTAGGGGTAATATACCACCTCCTCAACCAGGAGCCCCGGACACGGCCGGTGTATCCAATCCACCACCGCCACCACCAGTGGCACAAGAAGGAGAAAAGTAACGATTTTCGTTGATTTTATTCTACTAGTACATACTTGGCATTTGTACCACAGTACATGTAACAAGTGTAGTATTAACAATAGCATCTGTACCATTGCTTACATTTTAGAAATTGTGATTTAATAAATAAACAAATATTTTGGACATCTTACACACAACGCCATCTAGTCCTAAGGTAAACAGAGCTTGTGTTAGACAAGTCATATAAAAACATTTATACTTTTTTTGTAAATTCATGCATATCATACATAGAAAACACACAAAGTCCAAAACAAATACTTGCCGATCATACATAGAGACATTTGGTCTGATCCGGGATTCGAACCCGAGACCTCAAGCAACGCAGTCGCATACAACCACTGCTCCACAGAGGCAGTCAACGATTGATGACCATCACAATGATATTTTTTTCTAAAACTGTGTTCATGTTACATAGCAAGTAATAAGTAAACTTTATTCACAATAGCCAGGCACTTTGAAAGTTCCTTAGTATCGATGATACGATAAAAAAACTAATAACATGGATTTTTTCTGAATAGTATACACCGCTCAGGGTGCCCATGATACTGGCAGCATTGCCTTCCTGAATTACAACCGACATACTTCATACAGCCACCATGTGGTAAATTAGACATGTTTTGATAACATTGCCTGACTGGAGGTTTCATTATTCATATTGCACGGGAATTATTGATACTAGCTGAACTTAGCATTACAAATCAATAAAACTGTAAATATTTTTACAGGGAGGCAAAACCGGAAAAAGAAAAAAAGGAGATAAAAGCACCAAAATCCTAGGAATGTGGTCGTTTAAGGTAATATAAAAACTTTTTATCCTATCAGGGATTTGTAGACCTTGGTAACCGCACTAGTACATTACTAAAGAGTGGGCGCAAAAGGCAAACCTTAAAAGTTAATCATTTCTTCATCAAAAAGTTATTAATTGAAATTTCTCTAGCCTGTATTTTTTTTCTTCATATTAAACTTTCATATTTATAATTATTCACATATCTTTTTCGTTTCATTGTCATTCCTAAAAACTTAAAATAAATTTGAAAAAGCAAAAATCGTTCCATTTCACTTCACGTAGACGATAACACGTCATAGTTTATTCTAGGTGTTACTTTAGACAATATACTTTTAACAAGCTTTTAATTAGTTTCACTGTCCTTACGTCTTTAATACAATCTTGCTAGTTAAATTTAATCCACTTCCTACTTCCGATTGAACTGTAGTTTGAAATATACCTTTTATATATACCGATTCAAAATAATTTTGAATCGATATTATTAATTCAAAATGGCCGCCTTAACTAAATGGCGGCGTACATATTTCGGAAAAACTCACCCAATTTGAGTATCAAATGAAAGGGCTTAAAGTTATTGTTTTAATTAACAAGTAATAAAGGCCTGTATTTTAAAAAATAACTTTTTAACCACACTTTTACTGCGTACAGTAAAAGAAAAAAACACCGATACTTAGGTATCTAACAAAAAACTAACAATAACTGATTTTTTGGCGTAAACAATTCAATTTCCATAGCAACATCGAATGGCTTACTGACGCATTTTAAACCAAACAGTAGCCAATGGCAGAAATAGAAATAAAAACGTTTCGCAGTTCGCCGTGTATTTTAGAAATTAATCTTCTGAATAGTCGTGTTTTCATCCACCGGGAAGATTTTCATCCACCTGAAGTAAAAAACAAAGTTTCTTTGTTTTAAGGCCTAAGCAATGACAAATGAAAAGAAACTGTATTCTGTGTTAAAATTACTTATCTGACATTTAATTTAACCTAAAAAACTAAGGACAAGTCCTAATGGTTAACGAAGAGGGGAAAAAACGTGTTTTGTCACTTGATAAGACGCAACAACTTCTTTAGGACAATGCGGGATGAAAAAAAGAAAAGGTAAACGAAAGTGAGGAAGGCCTTAACAAACATAGATTTAGTAATCTATATCTATAGACACATTATTAAAATCAATGCAGTAGTTTAAGCGCTATGCATGCTATGCATGCATGCTAACATAGATAGACCGCCAAAAAATCACGCTTCCTTTTGGCTTCGTCGTAGTCTGTTGAAAATAAAGACGCGTTACGATTGTTCCACCAAAAGAGGCAGGCTATTAAATTGAGGGAGAAACTAAATTAAACCCGTAATAATTTTATATATATTTTTATCTAATTCATGTTTATAAATCCATAAAAGTTTCTGAAACAGCTAGCTTATTGCCAACATTAAAATATCATATGTCAAAGTAACCTTAATATAATCTAAATGAGTGTTATATTGTTGTAAGTTTCATAATGTAACTCCTTTTTCAAAAAAAGAACATTGTCAGGCACGCGCCGTTCGCTACCACAGCGTCGTATTTAAAAAAAGAACTGTTATTCGAATTCACACGCCATTTTTGTTCGCCATTTAGCTAGCTGTTTCAGAACTTTTTATAGATGATTTTTATCATGGTTGTAGATAAAGTTTTGTATGCAACTGTACATAATTAGGCTTTAAAACACTTATGTCATACTACTAAGTGATAAACCCACATTCGTGCTTTATTACCCCTCATTATACAACAATTGCATAAATAACAAATCTTTACATAGTATAAAATAAATACGCTTGTCTGTTCGCTGAGATCTTTAAAATTCCAGTATTCGGCAATAGATAGAGTGATTCGAGAGAAAGTTTAAGTGTATAAATAGGTGTTGTTGCTGTACCTTTACAATACCTACCACGGGTAGTACCGCGGAGCTCAGTTATATCGTTATAAAGTGTGAATGTAAATAATACCTAGGAATTCCAACAGCTATTGTTACAAAGCGAAAGTTTTCATGACTACGGTTGAACAGTTTTGAAAGTTAAAGAACTCGTAGTAATCACATTTCCCGTTATTATATTGAAAAGCAATTCTAGTTAGAAAAAAGGAAAGTAATATATTTGGTAGAAAAGTAAAACATCTCAATAAATTTACTGTTATAACCAAAACACAACTAAAACAATGGAAATTACATTACCTACCTGCTCTTTTGTATCTCTTTGCTAAAGTTAGAAACAAAATACAAAAGCTCACGAACAAATTAATCCTACTAATATTAAAAAACTAAAGTTTGTAAGTATGAATGGATGTTTGTTACTCTTTCACGTAAAAACTACTGAATTCATTTTAATGAAACTTTACAATAATATAGCTTTTACATCAGAATAGGCTACAATTTATAAAGATACAATTCACAAAATTTCTTGGTCCGCGGTGAACATCACGCGGCTTAGATAGTTATTACATAGTCGTCAAACAAAAGCATCTAATAATCTTGTCATCAAAATATGTCACCTCATTTCTGTTCCTTGTTTTGTCACCACAATTTTGACAATTGTCACTACTGATAATCAAAAGCATCAAATCAGATCAAGACAATAAGTTCACTTAATTACTGCAATATTGCTATACTAAACCATAGACTAAACATACTAACTAGAACATGGTCACAGTATATAGGCAGAACCATAAACCTAGCCATTAATTTTTTGAGGAAGTTGAAGACATTCTCTTTTTATGAATCATGTCAATTTTCCACAGACCTGACAAAATGACAATACAAATAAGTAATTTAAACTTTTTATCGACTTAAATACCTATTTAACGTTATCCGTTTCAATTGATTTGGTTTTTTAATCAGTTTTTACAACGTCTGAAGCTATTTTAATCATCACATAGACTTTTAGTATTTATTTTAGCGTTTAACTGAAATAGTTGCAGTTTCATATTGTTTATTTGCATGAGTACAATGCAGTGGATTTTTTGTCATATTGTCAAACAAAAAATGAGGATTGGTTTAAGGTGTTTTAAACAGTTAAAACTATATCTACTACGATGATATACGACTATCTTTTTTAGCTTTCTGAAAATGTGACATTTCCATTACTAATGGATAGATAGAAAAAGACTATTCTAACTTTTTACTATCGGTAAATAATATTTTTAACAAACTGCAGAGCATACGAGAAAGTTTGACTGTAGTTCTTTTGTAATATTCGATATCGTAATCAACTGTAAATGGTATAATGTATCTTTGATCTCGGTTATCCGATGAACGAAATTGGACCATATTTATAAATTTTTATTCACTTTAGCTTTCTGAACTCCTCGATTTTCCTTTTTAAAATTAAACTATGTTTAACTATATCCTGAAAAATGATGTAATGAGTGTCAATGCGGAAGACGCTGGCTGCTGTAACACAGATAACACTAATATAGCAGTCGTCGACAACCTCTTATTCTTTTTTTTTTTCGTTGTGTAAAATTGTGTGTTGTGTGTATGTAAAATTGTGTAAAAGATATAAATAATTAAATTATTATTATTTAAATTTTAATTATTCCAAATTTCATGTCTACTCTTCCGTTCGCAGAATTTTCGTTAAAAGGGATTCTAAGATTTGCTTCGAGAAAACATTTTCAGCTTCTAATTATGTTTCTTTTTTTATTAATCTGGGTATAGAAGAATAGTACATCTATATAATAAAGATGATTTGGTAAGCCTTTTTACGCTATTGGCATTTTTTAGTCATCATAGACTTAGTTTGTAGCCAAAATTCTGATATTTTTATAGTGTTTACATATTAATATGCCTACTACCTGTCCCTACCGAATCTGATTATTCTCGTGTAATGCTGTGTCATGACTATGCTTATTTTATGAAAAATAAGGCCGCCATGACAGTAAGGCTTTGACTTTCTCTTCAACAATGTTTAGAATGGTGTTAGGCAAATGTGTGCGGGTCCATTGCACTTGGACACAAATATAATTTCATAAGAACTTAAATCTTTGGACTCAAGGGCTAAGGTTCTACGTTATGCAGTCACGGCTTCCTACCTCAATAATTAAAGTAACTCCATGACAAATTTCATTGGGATCTGTGTAGCGGTTTGGACGTGAAAACGCAACAGACAGAGTTACTTCGAATTTATAATTATTATTATTATGGATGTATTGATTGATCGCCAACATCATTTTGAAGGAAGCTGGCTAGAAACTGATACGACTCCTTATTTATCTCGTCAGGTATATAAGACAATACTTATACAATACTAATAACTTTACTGCGGTATTATAAGTAAATATACCCACATAGCATAATAAAAGTTTAAGGAAAGCTTGAACCCGTACAGTGCGGTAGGCCAAAATCTTCTTTGTGTAAAGTTCATGTTCAACAGCAGACTATAGACAACTGTAGATGAAGATTATTTAATTTACATAAAAATTACATATAAAGGGAACCATTTATCGATATTTTTAGTTATTCTCCGAAATTGGACAAGGACAGTGGACCGTTTGATTAACTTAAAACAATGATTCATTTCAAAGTCTTGGAAATTGAGTTGGCTTTCCTTATAGCATCTCTGAGTCTATTTAAAAAAACTGGTGAATGCTTTTTGAAGCATAGCCTGTATTCACTTTAAAAAGAAATGCTAATTAATTGAAATACATCTTTAGATAGCATAAAATAAAGTCGCTTCCGCTGTCAGTTCGCTAAAATCTTTTAAATAACTCAACTGATTTTCAGCAATAGATAGTGATTCAAGAGGAATGTTTATATCTGTAACTACAAGACCAACAGCAGGTAGCACCGCGCGCAGCTAGTATTAGCTTATTAGCTAATATTAAATAATCTAAAATTATGTACGAGGGATGTTATGGCGTGGAGAATTATGACAAATTGGGAGAGCCACTCCTCGGCATGAATGGGCCGGCTCGATCGAAGTGATACCACGGCCGCACAGAAAACCGGTGTGAAACAGTGCTTGCGCTGTGTTTCATCGAGTGAGTGAGGATACCCCAACCCCTCTCCCACATCCACCACCCCATCCCCAAAGGATGGCAACGCACTTGTGACGCCTCTGGTGTTGCGGGTGTCCATGGGCAGCGGTAATCGCTTACGATCAGGCGATACATCCGCTAGTTTGTCCGAAATTCAATAAAAAAATTTGACGTTTAAATTAATTATTATAATGAAGTCATTTTCTTTGAACATCTAAGTAAGGTACGTTTTAAAGATTTACAATCCACATTGTAAAATCCGTTTCATATTAGCGAATAGGTATCCATTTCTTATAACTCTTTATTTTTTGTACATAGTTACACGTAAGTTGCCTAATATGCAATAAGTTTGCCGCCTATTCTCCAAAGTATAAAGGTAACACTAATACTGTACATAATGTGTGTAACTTTTACTTTCATCACAAATCCTCCGCTAAATATCGCGATCTCATGAAATCTATATAAATATTAGAAGTATTAATTACACGGCAGAATTCCAAACATTAATTATTATATTCAGACGTGCATTGGACACTCTGGAAGCGGGATCGCGCACGAGTGCAACGGGGTCGACGACCGCGAGTTTCTCGGCTGACTCACGCGCACCAATTATGCGCAAAAACCACGTCACAAGGCATCATGGCTTTGATAGAAGCGAGATTGCTTCTTATTAACGTTAGTGATGTTAGTGATGAAGAAGTAAGGAAAAAACCTAGATTCCGTGCAGCCGTGAATAAATTAAAACTAAACTTGAATGTTAATTTTGAAGGCGTGCCGGTATCTTCCATGACGATTGTCGCTGACACATCCCGTAATAGAAAACACTGAATATTTATTGAACTGTCTGTTTAGATGGAATTTGTGGGCTGAATGGGCTTATAGCTAGCTTATATACATTCAACTAAATGAAAGAACATTAAAAATGAATGAACAGGCTATCTGGCTAACTTTGATATAGATATAACCAGAAAACAGAACAACAGAAATTTCCTTTAACAAGATTAATACCACAAAATATTTAACCTTTTTTTGCACTATTAATCCCAGGATTATTAAAATCCCAGGAGGATTGCGTTGAAATCTTCCCTAATTTTTTTGAGCTTAGACCAAATAACAAGAATCTTGGACCTTCAGTATACTTTTTTAGATTAGGTATTTAAACTTACGTTAAAATTCGAGAAAAATAAATGTTTGATGCTTTGACTTTTTGCTGAACTGGCCTGGAACTATGACGTATGGCCTAAACCCTCTCCTGAGAGGAGACCCGAGCCCAGCAGTGGGACATTATGGGTTATTGATGATAATGCGCTGGCTTTTTATAGACAGATCGTATGTAATGCAGTTGTAATTATATTCATCATGAATAAATCATACTAATTTGAATCATCAAATATCATGAGCATCAAATCCGTTAACAGCCACATGGCCGTGTAACCAGTTATGGGAACAAAGATTGATGTTTCTATATGAATGTAACGTAATCTTCAATAACTATTTTTACAGGTGACAGCTGCTAACCGCTTGTGTATCGTCGTCCACTATTCAAAGAATACAAACATTTTTCCTCTCATTAGCGATTGACTCCCGACCATTACCGTCAAAACCATCCTTTAATATAAGACAATTTCATTCACTCGTCAACAAGAACGTGAAGATTCGGCAGATAAGAAGTATAAGGTGAGAATTGAAATAAGTACCTACAGCTTCTATTCTACTACTTGCTGCTCTTTCGTTTCTCCTTCTTTTTTTACTTTCGGAAACCCCCTCAGGCTTTCACCCCACCGGGGTTTGCGGCGGGGCGGTGTGTCAGAATCGAACCGACTAAAACCACATGGTACGCCTCTCTGCGCCTGAGACGGGATGGGTCCGGAAACCGCTTTCTTACGACATCCTCTTTCATTTCTCCTATAACAACCTTCAGATGAAACTGAATTAATAAATCGTATCAGTCAGGAGCGCCGGCTTTTTTTAGAAAACCTCATGGGTGCTCATGCTTATTTGATGACCCGAAAAGGTAGCTAAGTGTGATAAGAGAAAAGGACACTGATCGACCGACAAATAAATAAAGGGGGTTTCCCTTGTTTTATAGAAACTTGGGACAAGGAAGATACCACAAACACCCAGATCCAGCACAAATATCTGTTTCATCAATAAACATTTGTGTTGGTGCCGAAATCGAACCCGCGAGGTCTCAACCGGCGCTCTAAAACACTGCGCTAAACGGGTCGTTAGGTAATGAAAAAACGCCCGTCTCTAAAAGGCGATTACCGATCTTTTTCATGATGTTTATTCTCAGGGGTGCTCGGCACCCACTGTTTATTTCTCATAGGTTCTCGGCCCCCGAGCATCCACAGAATCAGCGGCTCTGGTAACCATCTAAACTCACTTAAGCAATGATTGATATTTACTGCTTGCAATAGCAAAACATATTGCAATGTCAATGAACCAGGAATTACTAAAGTCACACAATGACAACTTAAAAATTTATTAGATTTAAGTCAAATTTAATATTTTCCGTAATCCCTATACTTTCTTTTTAAAGAAGGAAAAAACAAAGATGGCCTTAACCAAAGAAACCTATGTATAAAAATGATTAAAAGTACTCTTGATTGTATTTCATTTCAATGAAGTTTCTTTATTATAAACGGCCCTTAAGCTATTTCTAACATTGATTCGTTGTGGTATTTTCAGAATAGGGCCTTGGCTATTCACGTAAGCGAGTTGCCCTTCACAATTCTGAGCACCGAATGAAAATAAAACCTATTGAATAAAAATATATTTGTGAGTTTTTTTTCTTCTTCTTTTTTACATACAGTGTGTTTAATAAGAAAGGTCATATAAGCGCTCAGTTTTTAAAAACTTTTCGTATTATCAAAAACTGAGCCCTGTTCTTTTTAAAACGATCTATATTAACTCTTGGGCCAGCGCTTCTTTAAATCCTTAAAGCACTTCTGATTAAAAAGCATTTTTTATAATTACACTAATAGTATAAGGTGAAAGTTAAGTTTGTTTGTTACGCTTTCACGGGAAAACTTCTTAACCGATAATCATGAAACTTTGTACACATATTCTTCGAGGTATTAGAAATAACATAGGATATCATTATTATTTTTATTAAACGTGAGCGAAGCCGCGGACGAAATAGCCATCTAATCCCAAACTAAGCAGAGCTTGTAGTATGGGTAATAGACAAGTGATAAAAATATTATACATTATATACTTCTTTTTGCAGGTAAATACATACTTAAAAGCTTGAGCGTTTTATTTTGTATATTTACATAAAAAAGGACTGTCCTTACAGAAGTTCGGACCGGAATACTGGAAAAGTTGCATTTCGATCTTAAATAAAGTATTTTAGATCAGATATTAAAGTAAGGGAAACCGCAAACAGAATGATAGTAATACATAAAACACAGTTATTAAGATGTTAGGTTTGTAATTGAAAACCTTGTTTTAAATTTCTGTGGTTAACAGTATCTTTGATTTGTATCTATGCGTAAAGTTACCAGTATCTCTGATCATACGTTATTCATCAATGATGAATGATATCTTTATATTAATATGTGAAGCAAAAACTTAAAATGCGAACGAAGGAGTATGAAGTTTGGCAAAGTTAGTTTATATGGGAAGGAGTGCAAACCGGAGATCTCAGAACGATCCTCGTCCTCCATAAGCGCAGGTCTGAAGGTGACAGATGAGACCATCTGTCCCCTAGCAGAAGCAGGCTCGGGTGGAGGCGCGGACGCAGCGCAGCGTGCGCGCTCCGTGGGATAATAACCCGCACATCGGGGTTCCCATACAGTAGGGGGTCATCTATGAACCGTTGGCCCGTGGTACGTCGGGGTTCCCCTACTTCTAGTACCCGAGACGGCGTGTGGTTTTAATCGGTTCGAGTCCGACATGTCACCGGGAAGTGGTATCCAAGGGGATTCCTCACGATCAAAAAAAAAGGCGAAAGCTAAAAATAAATAAACAATGAATTATGATCGACTCTCAACCACTGTGCGACCACTAGGTTCAACCTAAAAAGTAAATGTAAGCGCTTGTTTGTTTGGTCTTTATGTGTTTGAAAACCATTGTTTACATTGTAATAAAGTTTGGGTAGGTTTCCTTGCCAAAACATCTATATATCTAAATGATTTTTTTGTTTATTATTTCTTTATAATTTACTTAAGTACGTATAATATTATAATATGTAGGTAACTCTACCCCCGTATATGTCGCTATTCAACGTAGTCTATGTCTATTACTTCTAGATGAATAGGAAAGAACTATATCTATATTTCAACATTAATATAGAACCCATTCACGCATTCAGCGTATATGTGAGATTGATGACATTTGGTTAAATTCCACAATTGTTTTTGAGTGTCATCCTCATTTCTTTTTTATTTCAGCTGCAATGGCACTATGGACCTTTAACAAAACTTAAAATTTAGTAGAAAAAAAACGAAGGTTTAGTTAAGATTTTGACTAAGATAGACAAACAGATACATTTAAACAAACTATACCATAGAGATGCCACTAATATTTGTCAATTGTTCGGCATGTTTTTTCACTGTTAGAAGTTCGAAATATAAAAATTGTTACACTTTTTTTTCTTAATACATTATACCTGCCACACTGCTCCTGGGTAATAACGAATAAATCTTAGCAAAATCAGCAAATAAAGTATGTTAGGACACGGCTCAATCATCACCAAGCTATCACACTTTTCTGATGGTAGTTTAATAAATTTAATGCAAGCTTAAATCTGCAACCCGCGAAAGGTGTTGCCGAATAGTCGAAGCTTCGTCCATAAAACCCGCCATCCAAATCTCTATTCATGGCCTCTAGTATATTACTATCTGATCAATCTAAACAGCATTTACACAGATTGAAAACAACTAATATATTTAATGTAAACAATCATTTGTGTTTCCTTTTCCGCCTACTTTTCTATAACTATATTATGTCACTCTAAGGGCCTAGTCGTCGTAGATCGTTGCGATAACTAAGTTCGGCTTTGCGATTATTTAAAAAGTTCAGCGAGCCAATTGCAACGCTGAATCCAAACGTGACCTTAGAATGGGCCTTCTGAAAATACAAAATTCTTCCTCAGATAACGAGAATTAAGATTTGTGTCTATTCTAGTAAATACGGCCTTACTAATTCTAAAACTAGGAATAAAACAAAATGCTAAACAGAGTACTTTCTTGCTCTCTCGACATGCGCCAGTTTGAATAACTTTGTATACAGTTGGGATATGCTGTCTAACTTCAATGCTAACCTCACAAACAGGAGTATGTACGCAGATAATAACAAGCAAATTTTGCGCAGAATTTTTGTTGCCTTTAGTATTGAAGTTCGTACTTTTTGTAAAAGGTCTCATCGCTCGTAAAACCTTCATAAAATATTATTTAAAAATGCTTTTTTCACGTAATTATCATATATACTTACATATACATTTAATAGAAATCTGTTGATTTGAAATTAGAAACGAACATTTCAATTTATTTGTATAGATAAACATGTTTATACGTTACATGCAGACGCCACGAATTTTTCTGACCTATCAATAAATAATTTTCCTGTTATAGTCGCAAGTATAGTAACAAGATCTCTAGCTTCTAGATCAACATTTCAAAAAATTTTAGAACATTTGTTGATTCATTCTAAATGAGATAGTATAAAATTGTAAGTAGTGAATTCTTATCTTTACACAGTCCTAGTACAATTAGGTCTTTGTCAGCCATACTGTTGACACTACAGAGCTTTGTTAAGAAAGTCCGGTTATTGGTGCTAATTCTGTTGTTGACATCACTAAATTAAAATTCACTAAAATTTGTTGTTGGATTATATACTTTATTTTTAATGGATTACCGTCCATTATTTGTGTTAAGTTCAGCATCAAATAAACGTTAATATCATAGACACATACTTGTTTCTTAATTGAAAAAGTAAAATTGACTTTGGCATAACTAAGATTCGTTTATTGATATTCTAACAGGAACGTTCGTCTTGGAGGACCTAACAAGAACATCTCAAGCATCTTTCGCTATTTGTATTAAAGTGCCACTAAATATAAACATGTTTAACAATATCAAGTTTATCTGTGAAGGAAAACCTAACTTTTTAATAAGATTTAAAATGAATCAAAATATAATTTATACTCTTGATTGTAGGCACTTGGTGCATCTTGTTAAAATTATTTTACATTCTTGCAATTAAACGTACTTGTGCTTTGATATAATTATTTAATTTACCTTAACTTAACCCAACAGTTTTACTTTTACTTAACTATACCTACACTCTCAGCTGTATCTGTATATTTTGTACGCATCTAATAACGAAGTATTTACTTTTTTTTTACGTGTGGAATTCCCTCTGGCCTTCACCCCACCGGGGTTTGCGGCAGGGCCCTGTGTCGTAATCGAACCGACTAAAACCACACGGTGTGTGTCTCTGCGCCTGAGACGGGAGGGATCCGGGATCTTGCGCCATCCGGGACCAAATCTTTACTAGTCTAACCCTTTCTTAAGAAGATTAACATCACGTTATAAAATTTAATGGTTCTACTACTCTAGAGTCTGTATTAGACTCTCTACCTAAGATACTCCAGTTAGAGATTGTGATAATGCCATAGGGATAATGCAGTATGTAGTGGTATAAATATACAAGTGCGTTTAATTTTAAGAATAAATCGAGGAAATTCGTCGAGGCTGAAAGTTCGCATGACATTAGGAGATTGCGCCCAAAAAGTAAGTTTTCTAGATCTAGATTATTATGATATAAACTAAAGGGCATCTTTTATTGCCGAAGTATTAAGGCATCTTTCATCATACGTTCACAAGATTACGCAGACGTGATGTCAAAACAAGAAACAACTGCATTCTTTATTGCGTGAGTCATTACTTGACTCAATTTATCCTTGTGCGGTCATTTTGAACATTTGAATTATCCCTGTTTTAATCTAGATAGAAACGAATTAAGGAATTCAAGTCTTCCTATAGGTTAAAGACTCTGTTCTATAACAAAGACTTATATTCACAAACTTTATTTAACTTTAAGGTGCTGCGTTATTTTCAACTTTATGGCTGTAAATTTTTAAACATCATTTACATAACTTTAATTAAATCCTCGACAATTCTTTAGATGTCAGATTCATCGACAAGTCCTGGGACATATTTAGCTCGGGCGGGCTAACGGGCGAGGCCGGATATTGCTCGTATTCTTGAATGGCGACTGCGCCCTCTTGCAGTTAAATAATATACACAATCATATACAATCAACGTTAAATTTATGGTTTTGTACAGTTACTGGTAAACATGGCACAGGTATGTTCATTGTTAGGCCTAATCTGGCGAAACTCAAAATAGTACAAAGCAATAATACCTTTTTGCAAGGTACCATAGCTCGACCTACATAGATAGTCTCATTACTTATACCATCCATTAAGTTCATAACTATAAATAGAAAATCCGTTTAAAGCCATTTCTGATACAATATTTATAGTATTATTATTAGTATTTATATTGTATTAAAAAAGGTATTAAAGCTAATTAGTCTATGGCAGTATCTTGCTATGAACGATTCGTGTTATAGAGACCGGCACGTAACTTGGCCAGATTCGTTAGATGCGCAGGAGTCGTTTTTTAAGGTCCCTTTGTTGATAGAGGGACGCGGGGATAGTAGTAGCACCGTTTCAAGCAAGCAATGGGAGTGTCAGTCGACTACAATGCGATTTTGATTTGTTGCAATAAGAGTACTGTGTCAACTTACCCCCACTACACCGCAATCTGGCTAAGTTACGTGCCCGCGCCATCCGCATTACAAATATGAATTTATATTTTAAGAAAAAAGAAATCTGCAATGTTTACACGTAGTCATTTTATTTAAGTAATTTATCTGATGAAATGATTACATTCTGCCTGATTTAAAGCATGAGTGGGTTTGTTATAACTGGTCGGCACAGGAAGGAAGAGGCGAACCGTTTAGGCACAAGAATGAAGAGGCGAACGGTGACTTCCAAGGCCAGCACGTGTTGTTGTGTAGTTGAAGAGAGAAAAAAAGCAACAAAATATGAATAAGGACCGTTATAAAGCAGCAACTAGAAGCCTAGAAGCCTGTCTGTTTTGATAAAATGGAAAGATTTTGCTGTCAACAGCATTGAGATACTAACTACTCAGATTTTGAACCTAATTTAATTAAAAAGTAACCCCTGATGATGACGTATTTGTTTGATATGGATGGATATCTAACAAATGCGTCATCATCTTCATCAGCCTATTGGATATAGACCTCTCCAATTGCAGGCCACTTGGTTCGGTCCTCGTCTTTTCGCAACTACCTCCCGCCAGGCATTTTGCAGAAATCATAACTCCACGTGCCTGTAGACTACGGTTGCCGAGACGCGGTTTCCGCTTAAATATACGTTTACTCCAACGGCTATTGGTTCTGCGGCTAATATGTCCAGCCCACTATCACTTTAAAAGGATTAGCAAGCTTATGTGGAGCAAGCACTGAAACAATAAAAACTAAAAAACTGCAACATACAATGCACCTGATTCAGCATCGCTTTTTTATTTACTCAAGCAAATAAAAGTCGAATGCAAGTAAAATACTGACGCCATTTTGTCCAACACACTAAAACGATAGACGATAAAGTCAGTTATCGGTAATGATAAGTAATCAATGTACTCAAAATCAAACATGTTCCGCGGTTTCTTCGCGGTGTTATTTCGGCGGTGGAATAGGATATACCAAGTTCTCTGCCTTTTGCTTTTAGGAATTCTTGTCGTTCAAGTGATTAACTACAGGTGAGTGCACGATCAATGTTATTTAAGATACAGATAGTGCAGTGTTATCTGATAGTGATCGAAACCAGAAAAGAGTTTTGGGTTAAAAATGTGACACATTCTCACATTCTCTAAAAAAATATTCCATAGACACACGGAAACAACATTGGCCATCTTCTTTTTTTTCAAAGTTTTGTTAAATTTCGTTTTGATGCGTGAATATTTTAAAATGACTATGCCTGAAGGAGATCGTTTTTTTTTCGAAAGACAGTCCCCATTTCATCTCATCCACATTTTTTTATCATTAATTTCATTAGGAAGAAGACTTGAAGACTCCAACTCGACTTTAAATACTTAACATTGGCAGAAAAAGCTGATAAGCTGGTTGAAAGAAAAAGAAGACTATGCCTGGGTTGATCGTTTTTTGTTTTTGCGAAAGACGGTCCCCATTTCATGTCATCCACATTTTTTATATTTTTTATCATTAATTCCATCACGACGAAGACTTGAAGACTCGAAGACTTAGAATTGAAGACTTGAAATACTTGACATTGGCAGAAATAGCTGATCCGGCTGATTGCCATTCATCAAAAGAAGAAGAAGAAGAAGAAGACTATGCCTGAAAGTTTGTCGATAACTTTCCTCAATTATTCCTCCTTGAAAAGATAACAGATAAAGACTTAACGTGTTTTAAAAATATTCTTAGCGAACGTCAACACTATTTTAGTGATTAAGTAATTGTATCAGCCCGCCAAAAATTTGTCTTTGGCCATTTCCCAAATAAACTATTAAACGAAAGCACAAATCACTCATTAGTCTAGAAAAATCTATATTACCTATAAACACGTATTGCAGTTGGCCCTTCCTTATCAGTTCAAGTGCTGATACTTGTTGACAGTGTTACATTCTATTTATTTTGAACTTACCGATTCGATTAAGATAGCGATGTATCGATTTTTTTGCTATCCTATCTAGCGAAATGATAATAAGTTATCGGTTCTTCGGCAAATGTGACCAGCCCACTGCCACTTCAGCTTGCTAATCCTGTGGGCTACGTCGATGACCCTGGTTCTTTGTCGGATCACCTCGTTTTGAATGCGATCCCTTAGAGAAACGCCGAGCATAGCCCTCTCCATAGCACGCTGAGCGACTTTGAACTTATGGACCAGTCGAACCGTAAGTGTCCACGTTTCGGCTCCGTATGTCATTACGGGTAGGACGCACGCATTGAAGACTTTCGTCTTTAGGCACTGTGGGATCGACATTTATTTATGTCTGTACGCTTTCATTGAAATCGACGCAGCAGTTTAACAGTGAAACAGACAGAGTTACAGACAGAGTGACATGTGTGTAACGAAACCAGTAAGCTGCCTATTAATTCGTCCTTGCGTATTTAATCAGCTTAGCCAAATCGGCTAAACAGTATACGTCTAGACTGCTTCAACATCTTCTAAGGTTTCCAACAGTTTTTTTAACTTCCACAAAATGTTCGTAAATCTATTAAGACATTAGGTAATTAGCAGCTATCGCCCCGTATTTAGGCTAATAGTTTGACATAGCATGCATATTTTTTAGAACGACCTATTCGTCATGAAATAAACTTCTTTTTTCTGAATAATAGAATCTTCCCACAAACAGCGGTCTGCTTCCAAACTAGACACTTAGAACCAGACTGCTGATGTGTAGATACTTCTATATTTCTATTAAAAAAAGATATATTTTCTCCGTATTTAATAGCTGCTTCACTCCTTCAAAATATTTCCCGTTCGAACCGAAACAAGCGTTAGTCGGGCATCTCAGAAAAACACGAGAGTAAAACATTTTTTTTAAAACACACAGTTTGGTGGTATGCCTAGAAACAACCATAAATCAATGGAGCTTGATATTTAGTTAAACCAATTTTTTCCCCATTTTACTCTGAGGTGTGTGTGTTTATTTTACTTCTACTCAATCAGTGAGCGCATTCAACACTGAGATTGGCCAGCGCTGAACTCATCACTAATCACAGCACCATCTTCCAACCATCTGTAAACAGAGACTAAGATATATATTAATAAGAACAATAGCTCTGTTTAACCATCTGTAAACAGAGACTAAGATATATATTAATAAGAACAATAGCTCTGTTTCTAATTTATTCACTACCTACTTAAAATTAACGCACTCAATTATAGCATATATTTTACCTTTTTTAGGTAGGCAACTTTTTTAAAGATTTCATCATGGCTACTTTTGACATTCAGTATGATTGTTTGATGTATTCAAACTATCGACAGACGACTATCGACGAGACAAAAAACAATCATCTTTTCAGTTTGACTTTGATAAACATGCATTTGTGTATATGACTATTTATTATGACTATTTTTAAACATCATACTGAAAGAATAGTAGCCTTTTTTTCAAGTGAGCGAAATTTCATACTCCTCCGTCCGCGTTTACTTCATAAAATAATGTATCAAACTCAAATTTTCGTGCTAATTTAGGATATCTTTAATTAGTTCAAATTCGCGATGCATAGAGATGCGTTAGTAGCAATTCGATACATAATTTACTAACCGTTTAATTTCTAAATAGGTTTTTTAAAGTAATTGATTTGCTTACAAAATAAAATTGATTCATCAGAAACCAACATTGCATTTTCATACCTACTTTCACTTCAAAAATGGAACTAATGGAAGTCACGAGTCAATTTACCGTATTCATCAAAACCTCGAATACAAACTCGTACAAAACTTTCAAAAGAATAAAAAAGTTGTATAAATCGAATACGTGTTTTTCTTGTTTCAAAAAATAGAGCTACGTAGACATAGGCACGCCCCGCAAAACGTGCTAGCCCGCTATACATCTGAAATTAGCGTAGGCATAAACACATCTGACGTCAGAGCATTCGTTAAAAAACAAGCCGTGAACGAGTCCTCGACACAAGGTTCGGCTTCGACACTGACATTGGCCGACCGTGACGGAAATAGGGCAAGGTCACGAGCTTTTCCGTTACGTAAGGAATCAATGTTACGGAAATTACATGAAGGTACATTACGGGTGAATATCATTACTTGGATTCCAAATTTACTTTATATTTACATCGAGCTTGCGTGTGCGATGTTTAGGTAGGCCAGTTCTTTATTCAAATTCCGATCACGTAGCATGCGTTTACTGGCCAACTTTGTTGTTTTTTTTTCTGGTTGACTTTTTAATCTGCGGAGAAGACAAAAGATCTCTCATAGTCGACTTTTATAAAATAGACACAAATTTGCGCGTTCACCGCTAAAAAATTGCCGTGGTTCGTATGTCCTCGGTTAGAAAACATTCCCTTATCGGCCTCAACCAATATTGGAATACTTGTTGTCGACATATCAAGTGAAGTCCAGTTTCATGGTCATTTGGTGGGTAAGGCCAAATTGGCGTCGAAGAAGCAAGGCATGCTCAACCTCCCTCTGGACCGCATTCAACGGAGATCAACTCGAATCGTCGATTGCCGGGAGGTTTTAATTCGGACTGAATCATAAAAAAAAATGCGCAGGGTAAGCAACGATGGCGCAGTCAGTACCTGGATGGGTGACCGCTGGTGGCATGTTACCATGAGCGTCTACGTGATTCGGAGGTCACGTTAAGCAGTCGGTCCCGGTTGTTATCATACGATAACAGTCGTGAAGCTTAGTTGGAGGCCTTCGGGCGGCTTAAAAACATCCAACGGCAAGATTTACGTAGCCACAACGTACTCTTGCCAGTCCCCAACCCGCACTTGGCCAGCGTGGGGACGTATGGCCTTAACCCTCTCCTGAGAGGAGACCCGAGCCCAGCAGTGGGACATAATGGGTTGTTGTTTCATAAAAAAAAAAAAATTTTAGACACTGACATTTGCAAACTGAGTTCTTTGAGATCGAGACACAGATGTAAGCAGAAATTTTAAAGTCACATGTTTCGAACTACTAGTTGTTGATCGATAACACGTGCTTTGTGTAACTCGTTATTATGCATTCTAAACAAATCGAATCATAAATAACGATCATAATAACTGACGATATCGATTGCTAAATATCTAGCACCTGTGACAGTCATCATTTGATTTGTCTGTCAGCATTGAGGACTGTGTGTCATTTCTGAATTTGTAGACTTAAAGACGATTTTCAAAGACCGTGTAGTCATTAATGAAGTCTTTGATTAGTATTTTTCTGCTGTTTTGTTAATTTTGAAATCAAGTGTTCTCCATACTTTAGCTAACATATAGGGTTCTCTTTTTACGTATTAACGGGACCCTTTTACTAAGGGTTCTTTGTTTGTCTGTCACCAGGATCTATCTCATGAGCCGTGACCGTTAGAAAGTTAAAATTTTCACAAATGAAATGTTTCTGTTGTCGCTATAACAAAAAAATACTAAAAATAGAATAAAATTAATATTTGAGGGGGACTCTCATACAAGAAACATGATTTTTGCCGTTTTTTGCTTGATATTTATAATGGCCACAGACAGAGGCTTGTAACGTACGGAAAATTTTACGAAAGCCTGCCTGCGCTAGTCCGACTCGCACTTGGCCGATTTTTATTTGTAGGCAACATAGTGACGAATGCTGAAGAAATGTGTAAATAAATCCACATTTACACACACACGTTAGTCGTAAGACGGACATAGGTAGTTGCATAATGATGTAGGTACTTTGATCTTTTATAAATTATATGATGATATAAATACATATATGCCTACTTCTACAATTATTTTAATGTAGCGTAGTAAATACAAGTATTGATAATAAGTACCTAAGTAAGTATTTGACGTGTCTTGTACAGTATAAAACCTATTTTTCGACCCCATTCCCTGCTGTTAGCGCTAAAGAAACTATTACTCTAATTGGATTTCTTACCAGAAAGTTCTTTTCATGCCTACCTTCAACGCAACAATCTTTAAAATAAAATATGTCGGGCAAGGTATTCAAGCCATTTTGATTTTTAAATGAAATTGTTAAGAAAATTATGCATATACAGAGAAATATATTTGTGACGCTATGAGATCTTTTAGATTTTATTAATTACCAGAGCTCCGCAGTGTAGCCTCAGTTACTCTTTATATCCAATTATATAACAGTGAAAGACCCGTTAGAATCGGTAAAGTCATTCTAGAGATAGCTGAAACAAACAGACAGACAGGCAGTAAGACGGACAGCCAGTCAGACAGACAATAATTAAAAATATGCTTTTTGATATAAGTACCGTATGTATATACTTTCAAATGCATCTAACGAAAATGTGTTAATTTGAAATTAGGGACCAACACTTCAATTCGTTGTGGACTTTGAATCTAAGATACAACACTGCTATAAGATGATAGATCTTTAGCATTACAGTTTAGTTTCTGCTTTATTAACTGATATTTGAGAATTGAATATTTATAAAAAAAAACGAAGAAATACATCATTACAAAATATAAATATAATGCTATAATCAATCCTAAAATTTTAAAACCATGTAAGGTACCGTCTTGGCCAGCGTGCTACAGAACGCCAAAACCTCTTTTCAAAGGAGACGCCTTTGTTCAGCTATGGGCTCTTTAGGGCTTTTGATGAAGCAACAGGAACGGAGTGCATTTTGGCAGGGTTATACATAAGAAAAAAATCACAATCAGTGTGTTTTTAAAGCGCTGAAACTTTGGGATTGTTGTTTCCGTAGTGCTTCACACTTTCGAAGGTTGAACGTCCATTTATAACTTATCTAACATCCAATGTACTTCAAAACATAACACATCTAATATCAGATAAAGTTATCTATCGTTTTCTACATATATTTTACATCAATTTTAGTATCAACTTATACGCTTTCTCGCGTAGTTTAACGGTATATACAAAAATGACCTGACGTAAAAAAACAGTCAGTCAGTCAAAAAAACAGAAAATTTGAACATCCACAGTTCTTTGATTGTTTCTTTAACGTTAAAACAATATTTGAACTACTTTACTGAATAGGAGTCTTCTGTAGATTCTACATTATCAATAGGGACCATAGATATATAAAAAATACTGCAAATATTGCAAAGCAAGGCTCAATTCGTAGAAAAGCATTGAGGACTCTCAGGTTACGTACTTGATACCACAAAATTACGACCCCACTCTTCTGTAACAAATACTATTGAAAGTTCTTCGAACAAGTATTGGATGGGACAACTGCATGCCGGCGTTATCATAACAGTCTTTAAAGTCCACGGCAAGACATAGCCAACTTCTTAGTAAGGAGGTTTTGGTCTACTATGTCACGCTGAGCAGATGGGTTGGTATAGAGTGTGTTATTGTGTCTAGTTAAACTTCTCTTCTATTACAGAAGACAAATAAAACTCACCCACGGAATGTTTTTTTATTTTTGGATGGGGGCAAACGATCTGAGGCATCGCCTGATGGTAAAAGATAACGCCGCTCATGGACACCTGCAACACCAAGAGCCTCATAAGTGCGTTGCCACCCTTTGGGGGATGGCGCGGGAGATGGGGGGAGTAGTTGGGGTATGGGCATCCGGTATCCTCAATCACTCGGTGAAACACAGCGCAAGCGCTGTTTTACACCGGTTTTCTGTGAGGCCGTGGTATCACTCCGGTCGAGTCGGCCCATTTATGCCGAAGCGTGGCTCCCCCTCATCCACCACCTCATCCCCCAAAGGCCGGCAACGCACTTATGCCGTCTCTGGTGTTGTGGGTGTCCATGGGTGGCGGTAATCGGTTACCCTTAGGTGATATATCCGCTCGTTTGCCCCATATTCCAAAAACAACGCCAGCTGGTCCCAAACTAAGCAGAATTTATACCTACTTTTATATAATAAAAAAAATACGTTTATATTTTTTTTATAAATTGTAAATACGTACATATGATTTCCATTACTCGTTGTATATATCGTACAACGAGGAATGGAAATCTCTTCTATCTGATTGCGTGATTAATTTTACCCTTCACGAATTTAAGGACAACTATACTTTACGTTGTTGTTTTTTTAAATGAATAAAATAAAAGTATGCCAAAACGGTACTGAAAGGAGCGTAAGTGGTGTTAGGAGACATGACAGAGTAAGACAAAGGGACTTCAACGATTAAATCAAGTTCAAAGACGCAATAAGTAAATCCAAAATACTAAAATGGAAGTGGACAGGGCATATGATGAGAGAGAAAAGGAATAAGTGGACAAAAACTATAACGGAGTGGTGCCCCAGGGACGTTAAAAGAAGTAAAGGGAGGCAGACTAAACGTTGGGAAGATGATATTAAACAAATAGCCAGTCCAATATGGTGCCAAATCGGTAAGGGTAGGCCCATGTCGCAAGACAATCTGTTAGCAAGAAATTCAAACTCGTTACCGGTTCTAACAATTAACTTTACTGAAAACCTAGCGTTAAGTTAGTTTAAGGTATAATCTTATCATTAGGAATCAAGAACAAACAAACAGCAATAAAGGCTTATTTTATTTATTATTTTATACCAGTTTATGCTCGCGGCTCCGCCCGCATATATGTCGGTTATCGCGGCAAATAGTAGTGTTATTCTGATGTATTAGCTACATTACTGTAAAGTTTCATCCAAATCCGTTCAGTAGTTTTTGCATGAAAGAGTAACAAACATCCTCACAAACTTTCACATTTATAATATTAGTATAGAATTATAGATTTACGTTAAAAACCTACAAGAACCATACATAGGCACAAAAACCCATAGGAATATTTACAACAATAAATAACAAGCGAACGATTCACCATCGTCTGAATTAAACCACGGTGAGTGGTGGTTTTCCCCTATAGTAAATATATCATACATTTAAAACTTATATATGTATGTATATCCTCCTACTCTCTTAACCAAATATGACAATGTTTTAAAGGGAAGTACAATTCATGTAACTTACAAATAAATAACAAAACTACAGTGAATCATATTAATACTCAATTTAGTTATACCAGCAGTATTTATACCTACGTGACAAGATGCATGTACAGCACATTTATGCAATTGCAAGGTGCACAAAATAAATATTTGTGTTTGCCACAGGTGTTTGGTGGTTCACTGTGTCAATTTTACTACAATAATTATATAATTCATAAACTGTTGGTATAGGACGATCTCAGGAAGGTCATAAACATCCTAACAGGGCATTGTCCCCTAAACAAGCACCTATTCACTATAGGCGCAACAGACAACCCTCTGTGCAGGGGGTGCTTGGAGGCAGAAGAAACACCGCAGCACGTTCTTACAGAATATAGAAGTGTGGCTGATCAACGGGCGGACATCTTCCAATCAACATCACTCCCGGGAGCATGTAGTGACCTGAAAAGGCTGCTGAGCTTCTGGGATGATCTAGGATGGTTGGAGTAGGAAGATGACAAACTCACGTACAACGGCCCAATCAAGAGGCTAATTGCGGAAATGGCCCGGTAAAACAAACAAACAAACAAGCTGTTGGCATTATTTCTGCTACATACTAGGTATTACGCAGGACAACGGCACTGCGAAGAGTAAGAAGACCCTGCTCCGTTACGTCTGTCGTCTTATAATCGGCCAAAACCTTCCATCCAACGAAGACTTATGTTCAGCAGTGCACTAATAAGATTATTGTGTATGTAGTAATGACCGGTGCACTAAAGACTGTATAGACCAGTGTCGAAGATACAACATTACGATTTTTTAATTCTTTATTCCTTTTTTTTATGTATAGTCCTGCAAAATGATTTTACTCAGCCTGATAGAAGGCATAAGCAGAATCCAAGAGTTGTGATCACCATACTTATTGCGAAAGCAGATAATGCAATATGGTGACCCACACCATGGCGGCCAAGTAAGGGTTCTGTATCATTTGGGGCCTCCGGTCTCGCACTCACCAAAGAAACACGACAGCAGCCGCAGAGATTAGCCGGAACAAACAGACAGGTTTAAAATTTAAAAATTGTTTGTTTTTATCGACTGCGAAAGAAGGAGGGTTATGTTTTTCGAGTGTATGTATGTGTGTATATTTCTTTGGCACGACCTAGAGCCTAAATGGCTTGTCGTATCTTCATGTGAGTGGTGTCAATAGATTCGTCTTAGTCGTGAGAGTGACACAGGGCACATTAAAATTAAATAAAACTAGGCTCTAGGGCGTACCAAAGAAATATACATACATACACTCGAAAAACATGACCCTCCTCTCGCAGTCGGCTGAAAAGCTCTTAATTTGAAATTACAAGCCGCCACTTCAATTTTTTTTTATTTATTTGTACACATTCGGTTTGAGAATATTTCTAAATGCGTCGGTAAAACTCGGACACTGTTTATTCGGAATATGATTTTTTTTTATTTATTTGTACACATTCGGTTTGGGAATATTTCTAAATGCGTCAGTAAAACTCGGACACTGTTTATTCGGAATATGAAAAACCCATAAACAACTTCAAAAAGGATGTCTGAAATACGCACAGCATTCATTAAATGAATGACCGAAGATGGAAGGAATAATCAGAAAACATGACTCAAGTCCCATACGAACCATGTTGCTTATTCAGAATTTTTCAGCTTTAGTATGGATGTAGGAAATATTTAAGAACAAATTACAAACGACGAATTGAATGCATATACTAGGTTTTGCATGCGGCTCCTCCCAGTGATTCTTCAAACTGATTATGTCATTTTCATTTATGAACCGATTGAAATGAAACGTATACATTTTAAGTGGAACAAACTGCAATGCATTTGTGAAATCCGCATTCAAGTCGGTTAAGGCATTCCTGAGATTAGCGTGCATAAACGTACAGACGAATAGTCAAAATTCTCATTGTTTTAGGTTCTGTTGCGTTCTTAAAGCCTATAATAGTTTACCTTATATATATATATATATATATCTTCTGTATACAAACAGCGACCAGGAACAATTTATTACATGTACTTATTGATATTTCTGTAAAAGCACAATGAGTCAAAAGAATTTACGAGAACTTTTATTCACCTTTGAATATGAATAAATAATAAAATAATGAAATAATAAAAAAATACAGGTACAATAGGCGTAATAAACTAAATTGACAAGGAAAAAAAATATTAATTTAACTTATCTAGACCGTGTGGTTTCGTTTCATAAAACGGTTTGACTCAACGAAAGCTAACTAGATAAAAAGTAACTGTGCGCCGTGGTGTAATAAGCAGTTGTATATACGGGTAACACCGAGGGGCGAATCTAGTCTTAAAAGGAATCTAAGTTACATCATTAGCTATCTGCGAGTGAAAGTCATATCAAAACCGGTGTAGCCGTTCCAGAGATTAGCCGGAACAAACAGACAGGCAGATGGGCCGACGAATAGATACACAAAAATCTTGAAATTATTTTTGTAATAAAAGTAACATACCTATATACTTTCATGTGTACGTATTTAGCAAAATAATATGAAATTACATAAAACCTACAAGCCTAACAACCAAATTCAATTTAAAGTTAGTTGTTGAAAAATGCTTTTAAAATGGTCCGTAGTCAGTAAATCGCAGGCCAAGTTGGTGATTACCTACCATTCACTTCACCGTCAATTATTCAAAAGCATAAACTCTTCTCACACAGTAGGAACCATTATTATTTAATATAGTTAGCTAACTAGCAATTACTGTATATAACTGAATAAATCTTATTTAAACTTTTGTATTTTTTTAAAAACGTATCACGTATCAGTCGAGTAAGACTAAACTGTGTATAAAAAATTCACGAAACACAAATGTGTTAATAACAAATAATTATTTATACCTTTAAAACATTAATATTTTGAAAACTAAAAAAAATATATTAATATGATATCATTTTCAAGAAGAAATTAACAAAAATATAATCTATACAGATAAACATCGTGATCGATCACACAGTTCATTGTACTTGACAACAAGCCTTGTTTGCCTTAAGCGACGTACTCGTAATCTATGGTTTCCTTTTAAAAAGGTTAGCGGTTCAATCGCTACCCTTATTCTAAACTCAAGGTCAAGGCCTACTTCTACGACTTACGTGTTACAATTTCACTTAAATCACTTGTTTTTAGTTTAAATTATTAAATATTATTATAATAATAAAAAAGTACAAATGGTTTTTTAAAAAATATTTTTTCTGTCTGTGGATATAGTGTTTGTAAATAAAAACTATAGTTATTCATGTGTAAAACTTAAATAAAAAAAAGGGAGCAACGGTATTCACAATACCAAGGCTACGGCTAACAAATATAAAAGTGAAAAATAACAAACTTGACATTGGCATCGTCGTGATATTATTATAATCTTCTTGAAGCTTTGGATTTGATCCAGATAAGAAAAGAAACAGTAACATTCTAATTTTAAAATTCCCTCCTATTTTCCGATAACACACATAGTTACGGACGTAGATCTTTCAAATGTCATCGATTTTATAGAAATATTTTGATTAAGTTTTTATTTTAGTCTTCATGCCCAAAAATTATATGACTGCATAATTGATACGTTTACTTTGCTAGATATTAAAACGTTGTTATATCAGTAAACGAAATGTATTCACTTAGATAGTATTATTACGAATAATACCTATTTAATTCAAAATTAGAAAGAAAAAATATTTATTTATTTATTTATTTATTCAATTTCTACATAAATAAGTTACAGGTTTGAAGTTATCGATGGATTCCGCACTAAGCTCGAAGCTTGTGTCGCGGCGACCAAGATCATCATATTTTACATTTTTCATATAAATAAATATTCGTAGGTTATTTACTTTTGCTTGTCTTTTGAATGAACACAAACAGATTCTTTTAAATCCGAAGTAATCTATTTATCTGAAGATTTTGATGGGTAATCAAGATAACAAAAGCCCACTACTCGCTACCACCATAATTATTATATTTTTAGTTATATTATTTATTTGAATGAAATGTAATGCCACGTAAGGGCTTTTTATTTTCAACTAACTCTAATATTTACCAATGAAAACTACACCGATCTAAATGCCAGTCGTCTTAGCATCGATCCTACGGTCGCAATGGCGTGAAATAGGTATTATACTAAATAGATGTCATTATAATGACGATAGCCGGTATTCTGGGTTTCAACTGAAGCTCTACTGGCTCGCGATCTGCCGCCTAGGCAGGCCAAGTCAGCATCACTCCAACCAAGGCCAAGGTTGACGGTAAAGGGGGGCGGGGGACGTTACGTTACCGCGGGCTTAACGCACCGCGCGAGCCCGCACCGACCATTCTGCACCTCGCAGTCGACTCTGACGGTAGTACAAGCGTAAGGTAAGCGGTGGTCATTTAAACTATTAATCTACCATCTAAAATATTTGTCTCGTCTACATGTTAGAAGTACTCCACCGCCGCGCTTCACATGAATCGAAACAATTGTGGTATTATCACTCAATTATAATTCTAAAAGTGCATCGATAACGTCAAGAAGTGTAATGTTTTTAAATAAGATGATTTTTGTTTAACTCGAAGACGTTGGAATTGCAATCAAATACAACTCCGAAAGGTAAACGGTGCGCCAGACGGGGGAACTTTCCCTCCGAAAAGTTTTAAAGCGGTTCCCGAAGGGCGGGAAGCTTAAAGCCGCGTGCGTGCTGCGTGTCGCGCATCGATCGGGCCACCCCTCGCTCGCCCTTGCCACTCCCGGCTTCGATACATTCATTTGGACAAAATATCATTCCATCATTGCATTTAGTATCCTGCGTTTCTTTTATTTATTTTCAGTAGTTTTAGTGATATAGTGCATGTTTAGCAGCAAAATTAGTTATAATTTGTGAAAATGGGTGGCTGTGCAACGAAAGAAAATAAGGAAAACAAACCGGCAGACGATGCCGACGGGTGCGTATTTTCGACCGGCATTGCTTAAAGTGTAAAAATTGTGATCTCTGAAAACATACAATATTCAAGTAACCTTCGTGTTTCCTTTTCACCAAGATTTGCAACGGATTTTTGCCCGTAAACCAAAAATTATGCCCTTAGCCGTATTATATTTGTGGTATTACGATCGGACGTTGAACCTAAACGGGATGTAAAAATAGTGGATTTCCGGACTGATGGGCCGTGTAATGGTTATAAAGTAACGCCTGGCATTTTTAATTAATTATTGTGTTTGTATTGTTGGCAATATTTTATCTGATCAATGTTTAGGGTGTCCATCATTTATCTATGATCAATTAAATTATAACTTTTTATTATTATTGCTTTAGATATACTAATTACATAAAAGTTCTCATGTTAGACACAAGGAATATCTTTGAAAATCCTTGTCACCACATTATACTCTATTATTTAGTTATTGCATTTATACACAAAACATATTGCGTACAACCATGTAACCTATCGGGTCATATCCAATATCACGACTGACATTATTCATGGAAAGCTAAGTGGACTCCGTAATCTGATGATGTTTAATAATTGCATTACCTTCTCAAGTGGTACATGAATGCAAAGTAATAAGAAACTCGCGATAACACGTTCGTCCGTCGGTTGCGAGTGGGAGGTACGGCTGCGCACGACGAAGAAGCACCGGTGCGCAGTGAGCTGACACATCCGTTCGACTTGCGCGTGTCGGTCAAGGCGACCTCTGGTTAAATTACGTAATTCCAGCTCAAAACTGAGTGAATCTCTGGGTGTGTTAGATTAAAAACAATCCCGGACCCGGCAGTCCGCTTAACGTCTTCGGTATCCCTAGTTGTTGCATTGATATTTCCATCAAATTCCATCGTGGCTTTAGTAAATTCTATCAGCATGAATTATAAACTGAAAGTCACAATTCCTGTCGTGGTTTGCGGTGGTGCAGTTCTCGCGTATTACCTCATCAGGCGGTTCGTAAAACTTATTAAAGAAAACGATATGTTATATCCGTTACCTTTTCTTTCTATGTCGTATATTTGTTTCAATTAATTTGAATAAATGTGCATATAAAACAATTAATATTAGATTGTGAGGAATAACATGAAAAATTTATATTAAATATTTTTCATAACAAACATTTTTAATTTAATGAAATAGGTTTGCTCTTCCGCCGCTCGATCCAAGAATCGATGGGTACGTCACTATCTTTTGAAATTTAAAAACTTAACAATAGTAGTTGGCTTTGATTCATTGATTTGAATATAATTTTAATATTTCGTTATTGAATTATTATAAAAGTTTCGAATATGTGTACGAGAGCGACTTGTGCGGCTTTAAAAGCGTTAGCATACAACTATTCACATGAATAACGTTAATTTAAGAGTTAAAGGAAATGTACGATTTATGTCGGTTTTGTTACAGAAAAGCCGCAGCAATGGTGGACGCCGCAACCATCGAGAAGTTGGAGGCTGGTTTCAGCAAGCTTGCCGCTTCCGACTCGAAGTCACTGCTGAAGAAGTATCTCACCAGGGAGGTGTTCGATGCTCTAAAGAACAAGAAGACCTCCTTCGGATCAACCCTTCTGGATTGCGTCCAGTCTGGTAAGTACATTTTAAATCTTATAGTACATAATATGTAGATGAGTAATAAACGAATACTTAGGTAAGTACAAAGTTTATGAAAATTGATAAAAATTATCTGATTAGTAATTGATAAATGATTCAGTTCACTTAACGTTGCCATCGAAGTTATAGATATGCTGGCAATCACGTAAGCCACAGCTTGAAGAAAACTAATCGTCACTTATGTAACCTTTACAGGTTTCGAGAACCACGACTCTGGTGTCGGAATCTACGCCCCTGATGCCGAGGCGTACACAGTCTTTGCTGATCTGTTCGACCCCATCATCGAAGATTACCACAATGGTTTCAAGAAAACGGACAAGCACCCTCCCAAGAACTGGGGTGATGTCGAAACTTTCGGCCAACTCGACCCCGCTGGCGAATACGTCATTTCTACCCGCGTTCGTTGCGGTCGCTCTATGGAGGGCTACCCATTCAATCCCTGCCTGACTGAGGCCCAATACAAGGAAATGGAAGAGAAAGTTGCCAGCACTCTCAGCGGCCTCGAAGGTGAACTCAAAGGCACTTTCTATCCTCTCACTGGCATGTCCAAGGAGGTTCAACAGCAGCTCATCGACGACCACTTCTTGTTCAAGGAAGGTGACCGTTTCCTCCAGGCTGCTAATGCTTGCCGCTTCTGGCCCTCAGGCCGTGGTATCTACCACAATGAGAACAAGACCTTCTTGGTCTGGTGCAACGAGGAGGACCATCTCCGTCTCATCTCCATGCAGATGGGTGGTGACTTGAAGCAGGTGTACAAGAGGCTGGTCACCGCTGTCAATGATATCGAAAAGAGGATTCCCTTCTCACACGATGACAGGCTCGGCTTCCTCACTTTCTGCCCCACCAACCTTGGAACCACAGTCCGCGCATCCGTGCACATCAAAGTGCCCAAGCTAGCCGCCGACAAGGCCAAGCTGGAGGAGATCGCGTCCAAATACCACTTGCAGGTCCGCGGCACCCGCGGTGAGCACACAGAGGCTGAGGGCGGAGTCTACGACATCTCCAACAAGAGGCGTATGGGTCTCACCGAGTACGAGGCTGTCAAGGAAATGTACGATGGCATCGCTGAACTGATTAAGATCGAGAAGTCGCTGTAAATCGATTAACGATCTCGCGCTAACAGTATTTTTTGTATTATTTATCGTTTTCACATAAGTATTGATTGGATGTCAGATTGGTTGAGCCGGCAGACGGCACTAGTCAGCGCCCCGCGCGTGTGGCCGGCCACGCAAGCGGCCCTATATACTGTTTTTCGTAAACGTATTTTCTATAAGGAAATGGAAAATAAAGACAGCTAGCGTTAAGACCATTATAGTCTATTATTTTAATTTTACCCCTATCACACATCTATGTTAGGCAAGACGACTATCAAACTTTATTAATTAAATATATCACTAATAGTGTATGTATGTACTTAAAATAATCTATGAGTGATTTACTTGTAGATTACTTTAGGTATAATTCAATACAGTAAACAAAAATGAGAGAAAGTTACTCTTTTATTTTTTTCTTGTTGTCTTAGGTATAGACTTCAACTCAACATTAAGAAATCATTTATTTTAGGAATCGCTTTTTATTATCAACATACCGAAGTGCTATATATAACAAATGATCTCAAATGTATCTACACAAAATGTTTGGAACACAAAAATTAATATCTACCTAGCATCTCAAACATTTCATAATTTTGTTTTGAACGAATGTTGACCACTCCGATGGCCGATTGTATTGTAGACTGAAAATAAATGTTAAATAAAATGTTTGTTTCACTTCTGGCGAAAGTGTTCTTAGCCCAATTTTAAAACAACCAAATAGTAGAAAATATACCTTTAAACTCAACATTTAAAATTATTTCTCAGCTCCCCGTTAACGTGTTAAAATCACTTAAAGAGAAAGAAAATTTTGAAATAAACCCTACAGGCCTATGCAAACGTCTGGTCACCGTGGAATAGTAGGCTAAAATCTCCTTTCTAAGTATTTGTCCCACAGTGGTTTGCAAAAGGCTATTGAAGGAAGATGTTTTAAGTGAAGAATTTTGTGATGCATGTTTCTTCATTTCATTTAACATTTTTATTTGTGGGCAAAAGCAGTCTATCTCAATTTACAAGGATTACGATTCATTTTATTTATTACTCATCTAATAGCTTCCAGTCATATGTTAATGACTTTTTGTATAGATTATCTACCAAGCTTAGAGTAGTAGCACTTTTATTTTAAGCTTGGCTACCGTATTTTCATTAAATGTCATCTAGATAAAAAAAACTCGAGTTGCTTTGTTTTGAATTGATTGATTTTATAAATTTAATATTTTCTATCATGAGCACTCCAAAAGCCGAAAAAGATTTACATTTACCTCTATCTAGAGTAAAAACAATAATGAAGAGTTCACCAGATGTGGAAGCAGTTGGCGCGGAACCTTTGTATTTAGTTACCAAAGTTACTGTAAGTTAGCGGCATTTTTATAACCTATTGTTCCAAAACAAATCTCGATTTTTATAAAGTTAATTTTTTTTATATTCGTTACAGGAGTTATTCGTCACGGATTTAGCAAAACGAGCTTTTAAAAATAGCAAAACTAGTTTTCTAGAATATAAACACATAGCAGAGGTGGTTCAAGAAGACGATACGTTAGATTTTCTTAGAGAAATTATGCCTAGAAAGATTACTGTGAGACAATATAAGGCTATAATGGCTAAAAAAGCTGCCAAGAGTGGCGGCTCCGATGAATCCAGTGAAGAGTCTTCAGAAGAGGAAAGTAGTGAAGAAAGCTCCAGTAATAATGAACAAGACTGACATAGAAAATAGTTCTATTTTTAATAGAATCTCTTTTTGTTGATGTGTTTTGGATTAAGGCCATCACCTACTTGCAATATATGACAGTGAACAATTTTAAGAAAAGAGAACAAAACAACAAATTAATTGCAGTTTTATCTTAAACTGTGTTTAAGGTACAATCATAATATAAAAACAATTGACAACTTGGCCTGTCACAAGAATTATTCATGAGTAGAGTAGAGATATTAGAACATGAGCTTTTGCCCTCTTGTACATCGGATATGTGGCTGTTAATTGGTAAAAGAATTTTCAAAAAAGTTTTAGTACATCCCAAGATCACACCTTACAAACTCACAAACTTTACCTCTTAGTAATAGAGATTTGAGAAGTATAATATGTATAGGTTAAGTATATGGCAAAAGGATAGGCTGTTATTATGCAACATAATTAATAGTACCTGGGTTATGTGTGTTCATATTTTCTAAAATTAAATCTAGTTACATTAATTTATCCCCTGCATTCAGATTTCAATAGACTAGTTGAAGCTGTTTCCGACATTAAGGTTTTATAAATACGAGCATTATGTATTTAAGATTCTGGTATATTGTGGTGTAATGTTAATCCACAGAAACCTTAGATATGTAAATAATGGCTTGACTTTACTTAGGCGTTAGATGGTTTGTCTGCTGTGGATGGTTGAAATTGTGGGTATACCACAAAGGTAATGTACAGAACCTGAAGTTGATCTTGTATAATGTTCTCTAGCCAGAGGGAGGTAACCCTTGTTATCTTTATAATTGTTTACAATAGTTTATTTTGAATTAGTTACTTCAGTAGCAAATGGGTTTATCAATGGTATGACGGCCTGGATGACCAAGCTTTGCCTGGTATTTTATTTTTGGTAAATTTTCTTCAAAATAGATCCAAGTTAGATCTATAAGAATTGCTTGTATAAATTGTATTAGTTTCTTGTATAATTAAGCAGAAACACTTCTTTGTCTTGCGATTTTCTAATAATTCTATGTATTAATACAAATAAATTGAAGTGTTTTTTTTTGTAATTTCAAGTAAACAGTTTGTCACTAAATGCATAAGTGAAAGTATATAGAGTAATTACATAATCAGAAAAGTAAATTTAAAAAAAATTTCTTAGTTCCGGCTGATCTCTGGTAGGCTTGACCGATTTAAACGAGACTTTCACTAGCAGATAGCTGATGATATAAAGAGTAACTTGGTTACCCGCAGTTGTTGTTGTAAAGCTACAATAATAACCATAGATAACACCAGGAGATCCAGCCGGTATCCCATAAATATTGTTCAAAATCAAACTCCTTTTAAATGTTGGTTATGAATTAAGTTCTTTGTAAGAAACTTTTACAATCCACTTGTGCTGTTATTACTGTTACTGTGTATTGAATCAAGACAAAGATTAATTAATTGAATGATAAAATCCATTAACTGGTTAAATTTATTGAGAAAAATCAGTAATTATGTTTCGTTTTAGTTATTTATCGAATAGTGGACATCCTTTCTCGGAGATGACGATGGTGTGAATGTGATTTATTAAATAAAAGGTCTACAGTTGCAGAGAAAAGTGTTTTTTTTTATATTATTATAGAATATTTGCCAATTTGTGAATTGCAAATGTATTGCACAACGCTGTCCAAAGATGTCGAAAAAAGTAACATAGTTCTAAATTTAAAAAACTAGGCTTGTTTAAGTAATATTTATGAATGACATTATGAAATAAGAAAAATAAATTATTCAGCTTTAGTAACATTTTGGAAGATATAGAAATAGGTAAAAAAAATGGAGTTAATTTTCAAATGGTATTTATCATTGTCACAAATGATGTAAAATCTAAAACAATATAAATTATAATGATAAAAAATTCGGCTCTTTCCACTTGGATCCCCTGGAGGATCCATGTGAAATTATCGGCCATACATACATGTTTACATTTTACATGTTTAGGTTTCAGTCCCATTTTGATCTCGCAGGAGAATCATTTGGAAGATTTTCGTCCACTAGGAAGCCCTTCCTGAACCGATGGAGAATTTATTTGGTAGTTTTGTCAAGCACAATGGCTATTTATAGCCAATATTTTATATAGGATTAATGCCATACCTATTCATACATTTCACCAGATTACCTACACAACTCAAAACTCATTAAAAATCATAGTGTTAAATAAATTTATGAAAAAATATTTTAAAACGACAAAATCAACAACCCATAAGTAATGCCCCACTGTTGGGCTCGGGTCTCCTATCAGGAGAGGGTTAAGGCCATACCGTCCCCACGCTGGCCAAGTGCGGATTGGGGACTAAATATGAATATTTATGGAATTTTTATTTAGAAAAACTTCTAAATTAATGATCAAATCAGTGTACAAAAATCTAAATGGGATTCAAGTGGACGGAGTCAAAAATTCCCGAAATAAGTACTCAACATTTTTTATATACCAATCAATTACATTCCTGCAACTTTGTGCTTCGACATTTAACAAAGCATTACGCGTTTGATTACAAATGTAATGTTGTAATAAACAGCTAATGAATTCATGTACTCTTGTATTATTAAATTATTTGATTCTTCTTTTTAGGAAATGGGGACCGTCTTTCGAAAAGACAAAAAACCTATGTCCCAAATTATTTGATTCCCTGTCCAATATCTTTCATTCGCCATCCTATTTTGTAAGCATAACTTGTGATAGTGCCCTCTATTGTATTACTAACGAATTAAAAGCAGCTTTTGTGACTATTTTGTTCTTGTATAGTTTAATCAAGAGATGGCAGCACCATAATATTTCAATGGAATATTTGATTGATTCAAATTGAAACGAAACCTATTTGATCGAATGAATGACTCAAGTAAAAATATACAAAAAAAATTATGTACTTTTTTTATTATGTTTTATTCTTTACAGGTAGCATTTGTGATATCCCATGTCATCTATAAAAAACACACCTTATGCTTTTTTGACAAAGATTTTTAATCATCCCATTTGCTTTTACTTATTGACTATCTAATGGCAAGGGCGTGAGTAGAATAGCTCAGAACAAGTAGGTCAAATCCTAAGTGCAAGTAAGGTAATCGGATAGGGTAGAAAACCCTTCGAATCTCCGGCTCTATCTGACGCTGACGGGGAAACAATAATCCTCTTTCTGATATGTCGGGTAATGAAGCACTTTTATATAATGTGTTTTAATAGATGAATGCATTTACAATATTCAAATAGGTAGGAAACGTTAAAGTAATAAGGTTTTATAGTTTTAAAATAAATGTGTGGTTAACCGTTTGACCTACGTAATGTTGATTCTAAGCAAGGCAAAGGTCTACAAGTCACTGTTAGTCATATATTTTATTGACAATACAGTGCGAACGTGCCTTGTTTCGTAACGAGAGCGAAGACAAGATCTTAAGAGTAGCTAGTAACATTATATAATACTGTTTGTTCATTGACAGTAGTAATATTTTGTAAGTAACGTTAATAGAGAACAAATTCACCGTACATCTGGAGGGGGACGTGTTTCTGGATTCGTAGGGTCAGCGTTGATACAACGAAAGAAAACCAACAGTCACTCGTGTGGCTGGCCGTCATTTTATTTCCTTGCATGAAATACACTTTTATTCTGAGAAACTTTAGTTTGATTTTAAATTGAACTGAATTAGTGTATTCGCCGACACTCCATCTTTCGGCGTTGACCGGTAGGTGTACCTGGGCGTCGCGGTTCGCGCGGCGGATTTGCAATTTGTTGACCTCTACTCGTTGACGTACCCAGGTATATCTTAAACAAGCTAAAACAGGTAAACAGTTATAGTTTAAGCCTGGGATTACGACCAGTATTATTAACGCCTACCTTTTTAATCCAATCCGAATGACAAAAAATAAAACTAGAGGACACGAAGGTATTGTCAGAGCCAAACCGAACCGAATTATTAATACCTACTCAGTTAAACTTCATTCGATCCAATTATGTAACTCCTTATACCTTATAACAGTCTCTCTGCCAAGTTCATTTACTTACTAAAAAATGTAGCTAATTTGCACAGCAAGCGAAGATGAAAAGGTTAATTTTCATAGACGTAAATATGCGACGGGCGTGGGAAATCACCTGTAAATTGAAACAAAAATTATAGGCGGTCATTTATAATTTTCAGACTAAAATCGTTTTCTTACAAAGTAAATTAATACTAATTACAAATAACGTAATAGGTACGTACCTAATTGCATTGCATCTACGCCAAGACAAGATTATAAAATATATTTGCAAAATCATAAAAACATAGCATTTAACGGTTTTTTCCGCGGGAAAACCCTCATTAGCTACCGATTAATTCAAACAGATAATACACAATACAGATGAAAAAGATATAATCTAAGATCATTTTATACGCAGATAAAAGTTTTTTCATAGATGTATGGTTGGATAACTATATATTAAATCCATTAATACTAATTTGCATTTTATATTACTAGACTTAACATTATTTTATTATACCAACCTTTGATTAGAATCTTACTTGGCATCAAGTTCATCCTAACTTAATACTAAAGAGAACGCAGCAATTTAAAACATTCACATTATAATTTCTCGTCAATTTGAATGTTTAGCGTTGCATAGATTCATAAAGTGTCATATTTTACCGCAGGAGAGCCACGCTTCGGCACGAATGGGCAGACTCGACCGGAGTAATACTACGGCCTCACAGAAAACCGATGTGAAACAGCGCTTGCGCTGTGTTTTACCGAGAGACAATCTTATTATAGTCTTGTTTTATAAGTTTGGTAAAAGTAAAATTACTCATTAGTGTGTTGTCTAGACCGTAATAGCAATGCCTAACTGTACTGGTATGGCATTTAAAGAAAATAATACCAGAACGCTGAACAAAAGTAGTTAGTTGGTGCATAATTTTTCCTAAATGCATTCGTTGCCAACCTCTGAATGTCCCATCCTTCGGAGTAGGTTAGTGAGGTTATCGGAGCTCAAAACCAACTCTTTCCGAACAAGACCGTCTCAAACTATGCTGCATGAATATGGGATCTATTAAAAAGAAAATTAGCAAAACAATTGTAATGTATCCAACAAATTTGTGAATAAATGTGTGAGAGAAACTGACGATTCTTCGGGGCCTTCTGAGTATCGGTGCCCTGGGTATGGGCCCCGTGTGCCCTTATGGTAAAGACGGTAATGTTCAAGAGCAGGTTTTGGTCTCCTATAATCATCAAAGCAACTCAAGAATTCTTCAACATCGGTTTTGCTATAAGACCTTGGTTTCACTCCGGTCGAGTCGGCCCGTATATGAAGAACCATGGCTCTTCCACTTATACCGATACCGCTTATATTGTATAATTGTACTATCAATTACACTACAAGATATTCAATCATGATTATCTCAATTCGATTATCTCGCCAAGTTGGTTTCAAACTTGACGAGATGGCCATACTTCGCTGATAGTGGTTCATTAATTTATTTATTTAGAAACTATTACAATATAACTACAGGTTAAATTATCAAACAACTGTCAATATTAGCAATGTATTTGGTTGTATTTGCTAATATTGACAGTTGTTTGATAATTTATTTAATAAATTATAAATAAATAAATAAAATTGAAGTCCGCCTGTTTGTATTGCGGCTTATCTCTGGAACGCTGTATGATGTAAAGAGTAGTTTAGGCTACTTTTATTTTGAACTAGATGCGGCCCACGCCGCAGAGGGTGATGGCCGTCAGAGTCGTCCTCGCGTCGTTACATTGGTGGCGCTAGGTCGCGCGGGCCCGCAGCGAGGGACTGACGTAGCGAACTATCGAGCTGTGTCGGTCACAGCTACGCGAGGTCCTGGTGGCGGAATGGCGGGACAGGCTTTCAAGCCCTTCTGCCGGCCTCGTCACCATAGAGGCCATCCGGCCAGTGCTCGACCTGTGGCTCGGGAGAAGCCACGGCTCCCTCTCGTTCCGTGTGACGCAGGTCCTCTCGGGACATGGCTGCTTCGGGCGGTTCCTGTGTCGCATAGGCAGGGAGCCGGACGCTTGGTGTCACCACTGCGTCTACTGNCGACCTGTGGCTCGGGAGAAGCCACGGCTCCCTCTCGTTCCGTGTGACGCAGGTCCTCTCGGGACATGGCTGCTTCGGGCGGTTCCTGTGTCGCATAGGCAGGGAGCCGGACGCTTGGTGTCACCACTGCGTCTACTGTCGGGAGGACACGGAGCGGCATACGCTAGCAGAGTGTGCCGCTTGGGAGGGGCCGCGCCATGCCCTCTTCTCTGTAGTAGGCGCTCTCGCTGCCGGCCATAGTTCGTTCTATGGTTGACAGCGAGGAGTCCTGGGACGCGGTGGTGACGTCCTTCTGCGAAACCGTCATCTTGCAGAAGGAGGCTGTGACAAGGGAGAGGGAGATCCTGACTTCTCTCTCGGTCCGCAGAAGGCGCACCGGGTGTCGGAGGATATACGCTGACCTCCACCGGCCCCCCTAACTGGGTCCAGGGGTGGCAGACTTGGGGATGTTCGTCGCTTCCTAAGCAACCGGACCCGAGTTGGCGGCGCGCAGTGTTTCCGTGCGCCCCTCTTTGAAGTCTCGAGGGGAATCAAACACCTCACTCCTCTCGCTGACGAGATGTGGCCAGCAGCACCGGGCCGGCAACAGTAGAGGATTGCGGATGCCTTTTAAGTTCCCGTGAGAGACGGAACACCGGGGAGTTTTAGTCAGTTAAAGTCTGACAGACCCCTTCGCCCTCTCCCCAGGGCGGAGGACATACATAAGGATTTATCCCAGTTAAAAAAAAAAAACAAAAAAAAAAAAAACAAGTTGCGACCCACGGTGTTATGTGCAGTTACTGATGTAAAGGTACAAGAAGAACCGTGGATAGCACAGCGAGGAGCAGCTAATTGTCTAATACTAATCGGTTTAGGAACTGTCATTGCGCGATGCAGCTCGCAAACACTGATTTGATCAAATCTCTGAAGGTGAGTTGGAAGTATTTCCAATTTTATCATCTACACATAATAACCCCTTACACAGTACAGACGTTTAAAAGAAGTTAGGTATTTGCTTGTAAATCGTGACATCTCGTGACCACACAATTCTGAATTACAGTGCAATTTGTCACGGTGATGGGTCGATCCTCGGTTAGATGCGCAGTTTAATCACAAACTGTATGTACTGTATAATGCAACGTACCGTATTCTGTCGTTGTATGGTTTCATACCAACCTACGTTACTTATTTGAGTTCATCGGTAAATGTAAGCTCGTAATTATTTTCGTAAAATCGTGTTTCATTTGTTTATCTAAGAAGAAGACTGCACGCAAAATAACAGCTGCTAAAAGTAGGAAAACTTGACTCAAATTCACGTTTGCGACTGCTGTGCGGTCTCGGGTTCGATTCCCGTGTCGGGCCAAATGTTTGTATGATCTGCAAATATTTGTTTCGGAGTTTGGGTGTTTTCTATGCATAATATCTGTTTTTGCGTTGTTGGTAGAACATCTACCGAAGACACGTCGAACTACTGAGAAGAAACTGCCAATCCTGAATCGCGCAATAGAAATTCCCGGTCCTATTAGCATATATATATACAACATCCCAACATCAATCGTTGGTCATCGACCCGCCAGGCATGATCTCCTCTGACGGTCGGAGGATCCTCCTCCGGAGGTTTTGGAAGGACATAACACCCGTTCCTCCACAAAATGTAGGTATTTATAAAAAAGTAAATATTTATGTACAACAGCTGTCTAGTACCCATAACACAAGCTCTGCTTAGCTTGGGACTAGATGGCGTTGTGTTAAATGTCCGAAATATTTATTATTATTATTATACCGAATCGTTTGGCTAAGATGGCAGTAGACTTTAGATGAGATGACAGTACTTATAAGCTTACGATTTTCTTAATCATTTATCTTCTGTATGCTGCACTGTCAGTTTCCACAATCCAACAATATGATGGTGGAAACTCGATTAACCGGTCGTTATTCGGTAGTTATTCGGATTCACGACTAGACTTTGGATTGGATTGGAAATCGTGATGTAGCAGTAATGAAGACGGAAACTGGTTTGTGCGTTTAATTTTTTTTTTTCAAATGTGGCCCTGCCGTCGAGACTACTCGGCTTGATGGAAAGCTAAAGCAGAATCCAAGAGTGGTGGTCACCATACCCATTGTGAACACAGACAATGCAACAATACAGCATATTTACCCCCACCATGGCAGCCTAGTGATTCGTCTGCTTCATTGGGCTTTCTATTAATTATTATACATTTTAACACTTAAAACTAAACACATAATTTAATATCAAATACCAATTACTAAATATTTACAAAAAAACTTTTGCTTTAGCTTTTGCATCGTTTCATAATGAAGATTGTACTTTTTTAATAATTTGTAAGGAATACCTACGTTTCTTTAAGGGGGAAACTTTACAGGGTTAAAGGGTTTCATTTATTTTTGTTGTTTTTAAGGTTCGTACTCAAAGGATAAAACAGGATCCTACTACAATGTAGTCTTACTACATTGTCCGTCTGTCTGGCATCAAGCAATTAGTATCTCATAAACCGTGATTGTTAGACAGTTGAAATTTTCACAGCTGATGTAAATCTGTGGCCGCTATTACAACAAATACTAAAAACAGAATAAAATTAATGTTTAAGGGGGGTTCCATACACCAAACGTGTTTTTTTTGCTCGTTTTTGTTCAATATTGACCATTTTTATAAATACTTTAATGTTGTTAATTTTTGACACAGATACCATCATATTTGTCGTACGCTGTTTGTATAGCTATGTCGGATTCGGGATTAAAAAACTTTATTTTCATAAAGAATTACAGATTAACTTACACTAGAATACATTTAAAAAAATATACAATAGCTATGTAATTTACATCATTACAAGTTGGTATGTCACGTACAATAGTGTTGCCCTTGTAAATCTAGTTCATACAGCTCAACCTTGTGTACCACTTCACAAATAGCATTTCATAAGTGTTATGTGTTTTATCTCATATTAGACCAACAGCCTTAGAAAAAAAAATTAGGAATACTATATGTTAGGGTTCTTCATCTATACACATATACAGGCGCCGGCAAGTAACTTGCCCAGATTTCGGTGTAGTGGGGGTAATTTCGCGTATAGTACACAACACATGGTAAATTTTTTGTTTGTCGTTATTCTATGGTTGCATTTGATATTTTTTTGTTTAGAAGAAAGGAATTTGTGAAGTTTATTAGGTGTTATAAATATGTGCAGTTAAACGTTAAGAATTCTAAACTAGGTGATACTTTGTTTTTTGTTTGTTACGATTTATTTCAAACACAACTTGAGAGATTTGAAACATTCTTTCACCATTAGAATACATTGGCCCTGAACATAGAGTATAGAATATTTTCAAAGAGTTAGAGATGCGTACGAAAACATTTTTATATCAGTACCTGTAAATTACTTTTTGAATTATCTAAATCAGACATACCATTCAAAAGTTATCATGATTGTAACATTTACAATATGTAATACTTAAAATAATAATGACAATCACTTCTAACAAAAACTTAATTTAAAACAATAAAAACAACGGTGACCGACGAGTTGTATTCAATGCTCACAGGTGGAATCAAAGTGTAGTCGACTGACGTACTTACTAATCGCTTGCTCAGAGCGGTGGTTCCACGATCCCCACATCCCTCTATCAACCAAAGGGATCTAAAATACGACTTCTGCGCATCTAACGAATCTGGCCAAGTTACGTACCTGACTCTATACTTAGTCTTACCGTAAATATTGTTCAAAGATTTTATTGTTTGTTGGTTATTCAACATGGTGTTTTTAAGGGGCTCAACCTCCTCAGGAATGGTATGGTATCTTGATACACTTCTGCCGATGCTTTGATACCTATTTACCACCCCACGATACCATCATTGAAGTCGGATAAAGACCACGTTGTGTTTCAACATTAATAAGGCCATTTTGTTGGTTAAAATATTGCTCAATTGTAAAAAAATATCGCTACCGCTTAACTAGCTGGTTTGATTTTACCACCAAGTCATCTTTTAAAATACGAAACATGGTTCATGGTTCTCCCGAGATAAAATCTTTTGCATTCGGTCAAGATTTCTTCGAGTTCTTTCTATCTTGAGAACGTACTCCTTTTTTGAAGTCGGTTAAAAGTTACTTATCTTGAATGGCTAACTGATAAATCAACGTAGAGTCTAACGATTTTCATGTTGTAAACACCCATTGGGACAGAATTTTCTGATGCGTCACCCTTTTTTTGTGCGGAAATCCCCTCCGGATACAACCGGCTGGTGGCTATGTCGGACTCGAAGCCTAGGAACCAGGTGCACCTTCGGAAGGAAATTCCTGGAATGAAAAGGTCAGCCCTGGGGGTAAAATATATAATATAATAAGATAAGCGATTGTATGAAACTCAGTCATTTTTAAAAATAACAACAACAAATAAGACAGAGACGGATTTACGACCTTCAAAATGTCATGACGAAGATTATATACATGTAATGTGTAAATGTGTTATATTATACTTCACACAAGGTTATTTAAACTAAAAAAGTTGATCAAGTGTGTGACGGATCACGTAGTTGCATTTTACAACGTGCGAATTTAAAATGGTTTAGAGATTCACGGTATTTTAAATAGGAATCGTTAGCATAATGTACCTATTGACAATAAGTTAAGTGTATCATTCTCACTGACTTCTAATATAACAAGGCCAGTGATCAGTGTACAAGCAAATAAATTACCATAATAATGTTTCATCTCAAGAGATCATTGTTTATAAAATAAAAAAATAAACAGTCGTTAAACTGTTCCTGCCAAGTTCTTCTTAATGTGTCACTATATCGTATCATTTACAGGCGTCATGCCCACAGTTGGACATAAATCCCTCATTAGAAAGGAGGTTTCGGCAAACGCATATCGTTACCCCGACACAAAAACATAAATTCAAGCTGTGCTAAATATAATAAGTACGTAATAGGTATTTGTTGACAGATTAACCAAATTAACCATTCGATGGTGGGTTATTTTTTTTATAAGTTCACAAAAACACCTTTATATATCTACAGGTAGTTCTTTGTTTTGCACCCACTTGTTTATTTCTTATTAATTCTTTATGGTGTTATTTTAGTTTACAAGATTTTTTGTTTTATTTTAGTCTCTTTTATTGCTAACCTGTTGAATCAGCGGACTCCGTACCGACATTTTTTTCTGGAATATTTTCTAAATTTACGGAAAACTGGTTTTAAATAAATATTTAAGTTGAAGCTGGCAGCTTCCCAAGGGCGGTGTAAATATAACACTTTGAGTTTTCTTATAATATTCTTTTATTTATTTATTTGTCTTTATTGTATATACATAGTAAGAAATGGTACAACACGAACAGTCACAAAGTATTTATAACAATTGGCGGTCTTATCGCTCTCGGCGATTTCTTCCAGACAACCATAACACGGATATGAGAGTTTCAAAAATTTAGGGTAGCTTACATACAGGCAACACATAAAAAATACAAAAAAAAACAAAAACAAAAAAAATAGTAGCGATCCATATACAAATGTTAGACACTATTCATATTACACAAACATACTTATATCTACACAAATACATATACACACTGAAATATATATATGTATGCATACACAGACTAATATATTCTTCTATATGTCCTGATATTTTTTGACAAATAAAAAAAATATCCAATTTGGTGCCGCCGATTTCAACATATAGCTACATACATTTCGGTGATTTAGTTTTATTTAAATAGTCTAGCTGCACTCTGCACTCTGCCGCGCTTCGTTGCGTGACATTCTCGTTGTATTTGAAATGAGAAACGAAACTGACAAGAAAAATAGAAAAAGTCCGTCTTTCAAACGGGGAGTTCATGGAGCGTACACAAATAGACTTAGCAGTTTTATGTAGTACTAGCTTTTGCCTGCAGCTTAGCCCGCGTAATAGTTGGTTTTCGACGTGATTTTTCAAACTTATATAACTTTTTTATTGATAAACTGATTGAATTAAAACAAACACTAAATGTTAAGTGGAGTAAACCGCAACGCAACGTGAAAATCGCATTGAAATCGGTCAAACTGTTCTCAGATTAGCGTCAACAAATGTATTGTAAAAATTATATTATTGTTTTTGGTTCTATTGCGTTCACAAAGCCACTACAACAGTTTTTCATACATATCTTCCGTGTACTGATGATTTTATTGTATGTATTGATTGATAGATAATGGGTTTTTTTTTTGTTTTTTTTATACATACAAGTAGTTTTATTCATTAAAACTAATGTAAGTACTTGGTTCTTTAAGATGTTTGCGCTTTTTTTGTGTTTTGATGAAACTTACCGTTTATAAGAAATAGATTTCAACAAAAACTTTGTAAGTTGCATATTCATCCTACGTATAGCAGTTTTATTTAACTATTTGGCTTCAACTGATCATGGCGTAGTGTTATATAAAGTCTTCATCGATAAATGCGCTACCTAACACTAAAAGAGCTGTGGAAATTGGTCCAGCCGTTGCGTGACCAAAGGTTTATTTTATATTTATAGATAATTTTATAAATGACGTGTGTCTGCGACGACCAAATATTAGGAAGATTACTTAAATTATACTAGTTAGTAAAATTATTATCATTAGTAACTAAAATTACTTTAAAGCTTGCTGGTGCCACTTTTTAGGGTTCCCTTTTCAAAATAATAATATAAATAAATTTTGGAGGCAAAAGGGTGCATGAGGATAATGGGGCCCCTGCGATCATGACCGAGCACTACTAGTCACTTATTATCGCTGGATTTTTAAAAATAAATATGTTTTGTAGTTAGATGTAGTATCGATTATTGATTGATAATCTGTCATGAACTAGAGGACCCCTTTCCAACAAAGGGCTTTGGGTACGTGTCCAGTGTGCACAGTGGGAAAGGGGAACCTCTTTTTTTTTACCTTTTGGAATGCCTTTACGCACTTCGCTCCCCCCCCGCGGGAACAGGGGGTTCGCTTTGTGTGGGACTCCTAACTGACTCGCCAGACTACCCACTTAACCACCACGGTGTGCCACTTTACGCCTGAGACGGGAGAGATCCGGGAACCGCTTTCTTACGCCATCCGGAAAGGGGGAACCTCATGGTGCAACCTTTGCTTTGTTGGTACGATGTAAAATTATACCCGTATTTACTTATGAGAAGGTGCCGCAGACAACACACATAGTAATAAAAAAAACCTATACAACACATGTCATACTAAATTCAACCGCAAAATATAATCTGTAGATTTAAATTCATATTATACTAACTGTTGCCCGCGGCTCCGCCCGCGTATATGGTCGTTATCGCGGAAAATACTAGCCTATGTGTTATTCTGATGTATGAGCTACATTATTGTATTGTACATTATTGTATATTTCGTGTTTATAATATTAGTAGGATTACGCATTTAAGAATTGCCGTCTCGCGCATACTTCAGGCCTGTATTTTATATTATTTATTATTTAAAGATACCCTATATTATATAAAGATATATTATATTATATAAAGATATATTATATAAAGAAAGGTATGGGGAAGACGCGAGAAAAATAAATCATCTCCACTTTACGCGTAGGGTAGTTACTGCAATTTTTTTTTGTAATTTTATTTTAGCACTAAGTCGACGTAATAAGTACTCATATACTCGTAACTTTCATCTTTCTATCTCTAACCATTTGGAAGGCATGCCCAGAACGGAAGGGCGGACGGACTTACATAACTATACAAGGGAGACGTTCAATACGGGACCCAAAAATATCTTACTTTTGGAAAAATTCTGTAATTATTACTAAAAGTTTAATGAGTGTTTTTAAAATTATATGTTAAATTAGTCGGAACGAACAGACAGATACACAGACAGAAAGACAGACAAATATTTTAAAAATGTATTTTTATAATAGGTCTTGAATATACTTCCATATACATTTAGGAAAAACTGTTAATTTTAAATTTCAAACAGACACTTCAATTTTGTTTGTATAGATTACTCTTCGTGTGTATTTACACTTTGTTGTAAAATAATCATTTATGCGATCAAATATATAATATTATAGATAATATAAAAGAAATGCGAGCCAGTAAACAGAAAATGCTATTGCATTATTTGAATTGCCTGATGTATTAGGATCTAATCAGGGGCGTCTTTACCCATAGTGCAGGGTGTGCGTGTTCACGGGCGCAGTTGTGTTAGGGGCGCTAAGCTTCTAACTAAAGGGCATTAGATAGATAGATAGAAAACTCTTTATTTGCACACTATAATATTACAGTTAGAAGAGAGTACATAAAATGTGAGACAGAGTGTACAAAGGGCGGCCTTATTGCCTAAAGCAATCTCTTCCAGGCATTAGAGTAATGATTGCACACGGGCGCTTCAAGGACTAGAGATGCCTCTTAATCTATATTAGTATTCGGTATCTCTACTTTCAAAGTTTTAGTTTATTTTGCTTCCTTTGAATTTGAGTAACATAATAACCGACAACAATACAGTGCTGTAATAACATTTCAGTAAATGTTATTCAACAATGATGTAATTTAAAAGATCGGCCGTGTGTTTTTTGAACCGATTTCTTCTCTCAAGACAATCGATTGGCAACGGTCGGTAATAGATCGACGCCAACAGATAGTGACCTTGTATTTCTTTTTGTTTTTGACGACAGTCTTAATTATATATTATTTGTTATATTTTCAATAGATTAATTGTTGTTGGTCCGTGTGGTGTGGTCTCTCGCAAAATATTAACCTAAAATTGCTGCTATAAATATAAATAGCTGATAAAGGTATGTCCGTGGTAGTAGAGCCACGCTGATTTCAGCACGAACGGACTGACTGGATCGAGGCGATTCTACTCTCCAACAGAAGATCAACTTAAAATGACAGCATTTGCGCTGTTGTGTTTCGTTGGTTGATTGCGGAACCGGAGGCCAAATGATGCTGAAGCATCTTAATAGTCCTCCATAGAGTGGGTCACCTTGCTGCATTTTATTTTATGAGACAAGGGGCATTAGTAATCACCGCTCTTGGAGACCGGAGGCTTATGATACAGAAGCATCTCAAAACGCCGTGATAGTGTGGGTCACCATGCTGCATTGTTGCATTGTCTGCATTAGCAATGAGTATGGTGACCACCACTCTTGGATTCTGCTCATGCTTTCCTTCAAGCAGAATACTGTCACTTTGGCAGGCTCATAAATATATAAAAAAGACAAGAGCCCTGCAAAGAGAAGGACAACTTAACACAATTACTAATATAAACCCGTCTATCCGACATGGTAATAAACCACAAACTCCTTCCTGAGGTACTCCTCAGTAGGCTATGTCAAGGAGCGAATTATTAAAGATTGAGCGTTAATGATGCAAACTATCATGAGGATAATGAAATACTAAATACTCATTTGCAGTGCCTATAAAAATACCTAGATGTCTTTTTATTGAGAAGGGGTAAACGAGCCGAGGTGTCGCTATTGCACCCGCAACTCCTGAGGCGTCACAAGTGCGTTGCCGGCCTTTTGGGGATGGAGAGGGGGATATAGAGAAGGGGCCTCCCCATCTCCTCCATGGTTGGGTTATGGGCCTTGAGTAAAATAGTGTAGCGTAAATCTTGTAATTTGGGTTTGTTGATATTCCGGATTTAACGCGGAGCATGAAACAAATGTTCTTTGAGACTTTTTGTAACGGAACCTCGAGTATACCTATAACCATTAATACCTACTTAATACCGACAAGATTTACATCTTTGGTGGGTAATAGTCATTGGTGGGTATTTGAACCCACAACACTTGGCGCCGTAGGAAGCAGTGTGTCGACCACTGAAACCACTAGGCCAACTGTGTAGTCGAAACTTATCACAACGCCATCACATTAATAATCTTTATCTTCAGCCATGCTATAAACCCTCTTTAAAAGTTTCTGAAACAGCTACCTTATTACTGTAAAAACATTATGTGTCTTAGTAACCATAATATCATACAAACGAGTGTTATAATGTTGTACTAAATTTCATAATGCAATATCTTTTTCAAAAAAAGAACATTGTCCGGCAAGCGCCTTTCACTACCACAGCGTCGTATTTACCTTCATGTCGTATCCCGCCATTTTTGTTCGGTAATAGTATTGCAAAAATATATTGCTTTTTAGAGGATTCGCATCATGAGAAGGACCGCGCCGCCCCTGTGTACGAAGTGTGCGGCGGACACTGGCGCCAAGTCAATAAGGGCACCGCCATCAAAAAATATTTTTGTTACAATAGTATACATCAACCACTGAGTTATATACGAAATTATTAAGGATTTCGCGAACAGAAAAGCAAAGATAGTGGTAATAATTCAAATAATATAATTTAAGTATGTTCATATTCTAACATATTTTAGACTCTTGTTGTTTTTAAACATTGTTTAAGGCGTTTTAAAAGTTAGCTATAAGTGCATAATTAGATATATAATCTACGGAGTGGCTAATCGTTCCGATTGCTGACCGGACCGGGTGGACCAGGTAACCACTTTAGAGGCCCTTTCATCCGAAACGAACGACGAAAGGGCCTCTGAAGTGGTTGCCTGGTCTCAACAGCCAGGCGCGACGGAATGCCTTGTATTCTTATTCACAGCATTCCGAGTTTCAGTATTACACTACCATTATGACTGTCACGCCTTTTACTCTTTTATAATTAATCATGGCAGCACTCCCTCATCACACCAACCCGCTTATGGAGGTGGAGTTCACGAACATCCGACGACTCCATGCAAACCTCTTCACCCACTTGCATCTTGAGACGGCACAGCTGGGCCATGCTTTCATAACGGGCACACAAATATACCGCACAGCTAAAACGATTTATCTATCACTATCTCGGTTTGGCTACGGGTTTGGCACCCTTCGCTTCTCTCCAAACTTCAAACATTCCGTTTGCCTCCCAAACTCTGTATCTAGGTTGCCGCAATCTTGCACCAGCGCCGCATTGTACTTTTCCATTGCGCGGCGTGGCTTCCGATTTTCAGCAGATAAACGCTGGTGTACCTCGGGGCTTCGTCCTGTCGTCTATACTGTTTCTTCTGCACATCAATGACATGTTATTCCTTGGTAATATGCATTGCTATGCAGACGATAGCACAGTTCGTGAGGAATATTTTCGACACCCCACAGCCAAATATTGAGGTAAAACTAAAGGAACTTGACGCTCAACTCGATTATGTTCTGGGCCGCATTTCTCAATGGGGTTGTGAGAATCTAGTTAAGTTCAAAACCAAGAAAACACCGATGTGGGCGCTCTACTGAAAAGTCCTCATTCCTAACCCTTTCCCACTTATCAAAACACTCAACTGACACTACAAGGTTACTGTACGTCATATAAAGAATATCGACCTTACCTCGTGTTTCAGGTTCAGGCACATTACATACATGCATCTAATCCTTCCAGTTTTCTTACGAGTGGATTAGTCCCATAAACCACAATTACAAGGTTGATCGGTACTTTTCTCTACGCTCCGTTTCTTATTAAAGTTATTTTGTATTGCAACACTTTTTTTTAGCTCACCCAAAAGAATAAACTTTGTTGATTACTAAAACTATCTTAGAAAGCAAACAAAGAGGCCTATTGCAATTTGACAATTTCAAATACTTAAAAATTTTTGACACATGTATTTGTCAAGTACTTGTCAAAATAAACTAATGGCAAGCCTTTAATTGCTTATTATATTTTACAAAAGATCGTTTTTTGTTCTTGCGAAAGAGGGTCCCCATTTCATGTCATCCACATTTTTTATCATTTATTTCATCACGACGAAGCCTTGAAGACTTTAAAAACTTGACATTGGCAGAAATAGCTGATCCGGCTGGGTGCCATCTCATCAAAAGAAGAAGAATATATTTTAATATATATATAATATATGTATATACACAGTGTTTATATAAACTTAAAACGATATACTTAAATATGTATGGCCCTGTGCCCACTAATTCGGTTAGGTTTGTTTTACGTCATCCTTAGCACAATAGTCATAAAAAATAAGACATTTTATTTAAATTGCTTGCAATAATATTACTTACTTGTATTTGATAGTTTCTTTATACAACTAAATGTTTAGTTTGCGAGTTCTATTAGAAGACTAATTAAAGTTTAAAGTTGATGCGCCAGTGTGATAGGTACCATGGCTATCGATTTATGTTATAACAGATAGTAAAAGGGTTTTGAAATAAATAAGTGTTACGATTGCTAGAAGAAGCCTTCGTTTATTTTTTTATTTGTTTAAAAGTTCATTTTGCTATTATAAATATTTTTAATTTATTATTTGTGTTACGAAATCAATACCGCCCATTTTTGTTATGTTATTTTTTTTCCTTCCTTTTTTATCTTTCTATTCTGTAGTTCATTTTTAATTTCAAATAGCTGCAATATTATAAAAATGGCTATGTTGTTTATAAGTTATTTCTTAACTTTTGGCATTTAGCGACCATTTCTACAGAATAAATTAATCAATAACTAGAGAATCAAGCTATTTACGATCTAGTTTTTATGCTAATTATTTTTAAGACCTACCTTGAAACAGAGGTCTTTTGAAATGGTTCCCCGGCGACGGACGCCAGGGGCGAGGCCGTAGAGCAGTGGGCGGCCTCGGTGGGTCTCTGTCTTCTCAATAGAGGCTAAACACGTACGTGCGACAGCAGGGGGCGTCGATAGTAGACCTTTTGTTCGCTACCCCTGCAGTCGGCGTACGAGTAAGAAACTGGTGTGTCCTGAATGAGGTTGAGACGCTCTCGGATCATTTGTATATCCGATTCGAGCTCTCCCGGTCCCAGGGCCCAGGTAGGGGTAACGTGGCGCGGCGCTCTTCCCGCTTTGCACACGGGCACACGCCCCCGTCGATGGCCTATTCGGCCGGAGACGACGGGAGCAGAGAGGTTAAAGTTCCGCCCGTCAGGGAATCGGAGGTAGGGGCGGCTGTTCTGCGAATCCGTTCAAAGAACACCGCCCCGGGCCAGTCGGGGTACCAGCCCGAGTGATGGCCCGAGCCCTTGACCAGATGTCGGACTGTCTCAGGGAGGTTTTGGACGCTAGCTTGGCGTCCGGACGCTTCCCTGAGTGCTGGAAGAGCGGGAAGCTGGTCCTGTTGCGGAAGCCGGGACCGCCTGCCGACTCGGTCGCGGCCTACAGGCCCATCGTGTTGCTGGACGAGGCGGGCAAGTTGTTCGAGAGGGTGCTCACTGCCCGCATCGTCCGGCACCTCAGCGAGGTGGGCCCTGACCTGTCGGACGCCCAATTCGGGTTCCGAGAGTGGCGTTCGACGGTCGATGCCGTGATGCGCCTGAGGGCTGTGACCGAAGAGGCGGTGAGCTGTGGCGGCGTGGTGTTGGCGGTGNGGCGGCGGAGAAGGCCCGGGAGGACGATCTCCACTCGGACCCGATCCGCCGCCGGCGAACCGGGCGGCAGAGGCGCGCCTTCCAGCGCCTCATGCCGCCCTGAGTGTGGCCGCGGATGGGCGGGACCGGTTTTCCCCCCCCATCCGCTTCACAGGTCACCCGCGAGGGGGCGACGTTACGCGTGTGCCGTACGTCGCCTAAATTGAGAGGATATAACATCTAGAGATGGTGCCCGCTTCGGTGCGGGCAAGCGCTGGGAGGGGTCCGGATGGCGTAAGAAAGCGGTTCCAGTATCTCTCCCGTCTCAGGCGCAGAGTGGCACATCGTGTGGTTTTAGTCGGTTCGATTCCGACACATCGCCCCACCGCAAACCCCGGTGGGGTGAAGGCCCGAGGGGGTTTCCATAAGTAAAAAAAAAGAGGTCTTTTGAAATGTATAATGTGAGTGAATAATATATTGTACTTTTGTCACTTTAACCTCCGCATTTAATTGGCGAAATATAGATATAAGGTTGTATCTATATTTTGCCAAAATATAATATGTATAAAGCAACACAGGTCGGCGGACCGGATACAAGTAGCCATATTGTTTTCTCTCGATACAAAACATTCTGTCATTTTTCAATCGCTTAACAAGTACATATTTCAGACTCACTTACACAATGATTTGCCTGACACTACGAACTCGCACAACAATTTTAACAAAACATTTACAATTTTGGACTTATACCTTCTCAGTGGGAAACGAATGCGTATGGCCACTCTCGTAAAGCTTAGTTGGAGGCCTTCGGGCGGCTTAAAAAATCCAACGGCAAGATTATGTAGCCACAACATTGTCTTGCCAGTCCCCAACCCGCACTTGGCCAGCGTGAGAACGTAAGCCTTAACCCTCACCTGAGAGGAGACCCGAGCCCAGTAGTGGGACATTATGGGTTGTTGATGATAATGAAATATAGGTTCTATCAAAGTATGCGTTACTATATTTACTAGTAGGGCATTTCTAAGGGGTTGGTACTTCCCTCTCACAGGAGCACAACCTGAAATGTCAACATTCGTGCTATCGTGTTTCGTTGGTTGGCAAGCCCGGAGACCCAATGATGCAGAATCATCCACATTATAGCCGCTATAGTGTGGATCATTCGCACTAAATATTGAGCCCACTCTTAGATTCTGCTAATGCTTTCCATCAAGTAGAGTAGAATCACCTTGCGAAGCTTATATAAAAAAAATAACTAGCTTGCTAATAGCATCGTGATTAGGAGTACCGTCATTTCGCATTGTAGTCCGATATTAGTTTTCTATCGGAGATAGAGAAAACATCACCATATTACTTCTATAGGTTAATAATTCTAGTAATTATCTTAAAACTCATAATGATCTAATTATTATTCACGCTTTAACATGTACATATTAATGAATTTTACTGCAACTTGTTTTGCACATGCTAATAAAGATGTGAAGATTAACAGCACAGTAGGTACTAGCTATTAAATAAGTAAAACTATTTATTATCTGTATCTCACGATTCGCTTATCACAACTACGTCATGAGAATTATTTAAAAATTATATGGTATATTATTATCGATTAAGAATACCTGATAATAAGAATAATGGCATCGCCCCCATAAACTTGACACACATCTTATACCTATCCGTCTAGAAAAGCGTTTTATAGTAACTATATATATATATATATATGCCGTGGTATAGTAACTGTCAAGCAGAGGACTGAGACTTTTAGAATAAATAAATCGAGTTAAAACTAATCAAAGAGTAACAAGACAATCTATTCTAAAAATTTAGTTTCTGGAGCTGAGAAATACGTTAAACATAAACTTAAAATCAGGTAATTGGCACATCCGTCCAGGAGGTGGGCACCTACAAACAGTGAGTGGCTCGAGATATGTCAGAGTTCCAGGGTTTTCCTTCTTAGGGTGCACCTGGTTCCTTGACTCCTAGTACCCGTGATGGCGTGTGGTTTTAGTTGGTTCGGGTCCGACATGCCACTAGGAGATGGTATCCGAGGGGACTTCCACACGGAAAAAAAACTTGACACCTTAGTTAAATCTGTTACTTTTATCATCTTTTAAAACGATAACTTTGTATAAAGGATCTATTTACTAACTTGTGACGTCACTGTTTTAGACTACTCAATATAGAAGTATAGGTCCTTCAATGTTTATTTGATTAACATTTGTAATAGAATTGAAAAGCTGTAATAATTATATTTGCCTAGATGTACCGTAATATTCGATTTAATGAAGGAGACATCGGCTTTTACGATACAGTCAACTACCCTATTGTCTGTCGTTGCTATCTGCTCCCGGCGCTCTCGTATGAAGTAGACAGTTGAATTGTAAGGAAAACAGAAATAGCAAAAAATCAGGATTTAAAAGATACACTGGACGAAAATATTCATTCTTTTCTGAAAGTAGGACTAGGTATTATGAAAAGAAAGAAAGGGGGAACAAAGAGAAAGAAGAAAGTGATCACCGTAAGCTGGAAAATCTGGGACACGTAGTAACTTATAGTACAAAGTAAGAAAACTATACACCTGGCTGCGAATTTTGTAAGGGTGGTTGAAATACTCTTCAAACCAACTTCTTAGATCCGCAGCATCTACAAGAAAAAGCTAAAATTTATAACCCAACTACAAAAAACTTATAATAAAATCAATCATCAAAATCAGTTTAGTAGTTTAAGTGGAACATACAAGTATACATAGACTGCCTAAAATATTACCCTTTCTTCTGGATTCACCCTAGTCGGATAAAAACTAGAATAAACTTAACGATTGCCAAATGTCCAGACGAAATCAGTTGAAGAAGAAGATGAAATAAAAATAAAATCTAAAGAAGTAGAAGAGATTAGATAACACGGAGAGAATTCTGCGGCGACTTCTACATACAACGTAAACGGAAACACACTACAGCACCATCTACTGAAGGTACGTCGAACTACGGAGTAACGAAGGAAACGAAGAAACTACCAATTCTGAATCGCGCAATAGGAGTTTTCGCGCCGATTAGCATATACACAACATCCCAACATCAACCGACAGGCCGTGACCCGCCAGGCATGATTAACTCACCTGGTCCGAGGATCCTGCCTTTGTGTGGGGAGGACATGATACTCGTTCCTCCACAATTCCAATACGTTTCGTAACGTTACCATTCCTCGTATTTTATTTAACTGGGAGAGGGATATGTCCAACAGTAAACTGCAATAAGCTGATGATCATCATCACCATCATCAGCCTATCGCAGTCCACTGCTGGACATAGGCCTCTCCAATTTCACGCCACTTAGTTCGATCTATGGCTTCTCACATCCAGCTGATGATAATGAAACTTATTTAAATGTATTCTACATGTAAAACCAGTCCATTATAATTTTTAACATAATAACGCAGCACCGTACCAGAAGGTACTGCATGCAATAATTACTATTATTTCTTTAATCTCGTGTTATTTTTATCGTATGATCAACTAAAAAAAGAACTATTACGTAATTAAATTAGTTATAATTTTATTCATTACATGTCTAGACGAGTATTTTAATTGGTGGGTAGCGTCTTCATCGCCTCATATAAGAATATGTCGACGCGCATTCTGTCTTCCTCAGACGTGTAAAACGAAGATTTGGAGGTAATGTACGACAGTGGTGGTGTTGCTATTGGTCCCTGTAAATAATGAACTTCATGTGACTATGGTAATCGATAGTTTTTTAATTTTCGGAAAGACTATACCCTCGTTATTCATATAAATTTGTCCTGAGTAGGGTTTTAAGCCACAACACTCAGTGAAGTAAAAAGCGGTATAGCGACCATATAACCACAAAGTCATCATTGCAGGACATATCTTGGGTGCCGTTGAAGAGCCACACTTCGGCATGAATAGGCCTGCTAGACCATAGAGTGATACCATGGCCTCAGAGATAACCGGTGTGAGACAGCGCTTGCGCTGTGTTTTACCGAATGAGTGAAAATACTGGAGACACATACCCCAAACCTTCCCCTAAGCCGGCCACGCACTTTTGACGACTCTGGTGTTGCAGGTGTCCGTGGGCGGCAGTAATCGTTTACCATCTGCTGAGAAGTCTGCTCGTTTGCCCCATATTCCATAAAAAAGCCTCAACTGCAGCTGAAAAGTCACAGGAGAGAAAGGTTCAAAGGTCTGGAATACGTTTACTTCAGTCACTCGATTTCAAACAATCTTCAAGACATTTCTCCTAACTGTCCTATACAAAACCCTACACCCGAAATGAAAATACAAAATGTCACGATTGATGAATTTTATATACCCTAAGCCTGTCAGTTTTTAGTAAATGTCTTTAATAATCTAATTCATCAAAGACTTTATTTGTTTTCTGGCTGGGCAGAAGGCGTCTTTATCTATAAGGTGAGGTGACAGAGGGCCTGACCTGTCACCCTCAGGCTTCCGCTTATGGAGGACGGAGATCGCTTTGCGATCTCCCGCCCGAGTCGTCTGCGGTACCTGACCCGTTCCCGGGCCTGGTAGAATAATAAACTCTCTTGGTCCCGCTTTTTCATTTGTACCGTAACGCGCATAGTCAAGATGGCGGCACAGCAATAAATTATATTAGCACAAACTTCATTCAATCTTTCAACCTCTTTTTCGCCTCCTTAGGTGTAGAATATCCAGAAACGCTTAAATCAGCCTATCGCAGTCCACTGCTGTACATAGGTCTCTGCCTATAGGCTGATGAAGAAGATCCGAGAAAAGAAGAAGCCGAAGATTGAACCAAGTGGTGTGCAATGGACTCTCCCATTCCCAAGGAGGTGAAAAAGGGGTTGAAAGGTTGTATTTAGATCTGTCTGGAAACCGTCATTTTTAAAATTAACCTGAAAATTTGTCTTTTGGCTTTTGATTAGAAATAAATGAACATTTTTATTAACATTTATGGGGATTCTACTCCTAAAGGGGTTAAAATAAGAGTCGATTTTTTTATTAAAGTTATTATTAATGGGATAAAAAATAATATTTGTTTATTTTTAATCAATAGCCTATTTATAAGTACTTTGAAAATAGTTAACGTTTAAAAACATTAATAAGTTATTCGTATACTTACACAGTGTTTAATTAAATACATGTAATAAACTTCCAGGCGAGCAAAGCCGCGGGTAACAGCTAGTCGTTTATAAAACTAGAATGTTCTTTACTAGATTTGTAATAACGTAGTTAGAATCGTGAAATAGTAATTTGTCAGGGTCTAAATCTAAGTTATAATACTACTTGAAATATATTACAAAATGTAACTACGTATTTCTTTACTACTTGGACTAAACATCATGCGACAACTACCACTGTCTCTCCTACACATTCGATCCATCCTAAGGTTGCCTGGAAGAGATTGCTTTTGGCAATAAGGCCGCTCTTTGTACACTTCGTCTCACATTTTATGTTCTCTCTCCTGACTGTAATATTATAGTGTGCAAATAAAGAGTTTTCTATCTATCCAAACATATTTATTAAACGAATGGTTTTTTTAAAAGACAACTTCCGCATTAGGAATATAAATTCCTGTGTCGCGGGGATCTTTACATACATATATGAAACGGACACAAAGTACACCCAGACTTAGAACAATAATTTAAGTTTTAGTTGCTTCGGAAACCTCCGCAGTTCATCATCATGCGGAGAACAATTAAGTTTAACCTCCAAAGTTCAATCATAGCATCATACGAATAACCTTTTACTTTAGGTACCTACCTCATCTACCATCTCTACACAAACATGTAGAAATAAATAAACCAAATCAAAAAAAAGGATTGTTTGGTTTTATGAAACACCGGTAAAAGTGAAACTTTTTTTCACATGCAAATAAATAAATCATACACTGACAAAAACAAACAAATTAGCGTGGAGCTCTGGCACTCCGTCCGACTGGCCACTGGACACTGGCCGACCGTCACGCGTCACGCGACATGCGATACACAGACCAAAAAATTTGAGACGATGTAATAAAAGTTTCACTTTAACAGTACAAAAAATCGATTCCTTTTCGAACATTTTTAAACTTACAAAACTATTTCGTTTTCCTTCCTCGCACACTCATATCACGCCTCTAGCTCACAAAATTACTCCCTTAAATTCTGCTACTTGTAGACATCACTCGAATAATTCGCGCCATCACAATTTACTATTGTAAAATCAACTTGTAATGTTTAGCTACGTGATAAAAAAGCCAGATTAAAAAATTGTATACATGACGTAACGAATTCTGCTATTTATGTATCTACTAATAACTAACAGCTTTATTCATAAACGTTATTTAACTTTAAAAATCTGATCGATCCTATGTCGTAGCTTTAAAATTTAAAATGAAATAAAACTGTTGCTAAACACATAACTAACCATAATTGTAAAACATGCTTACCGCTTTTAAATCTATTTTAACCGTACAAAAAGACTCATTTAAAGTTATTTGGAAAGATCTTTAATGATACGTGTGTGTTTAACAAAAATTAGGAGATCCATGTTTTCTTGAACGCATTAATTTCTAAAACTAACGTTTTTTTCTATAAACTTTACCATGAAGCTGTGTCCTAAAGCAGCGCGACAGGTAGTGAAAAAAATGTTAGGACAACTGCAACGAAGATCTAGTAAAACAAGTCCTAATAGTGTTTCTAAAACAGGTATAGTAACCTAACTGTAGTACTGAGTGTGTAGTACTGGCAAACTGTTAGTTTCCGTTCATTTGTGCAACGGTCATATGTTGAAACCTGATCGAAACATTATACTAAGTAGGTACTACAACTTTCTTAACAGAGTCAATTTATCAGAGCTCTTAGATTGAAGCACTTTACTTAATAAGACAAATTCAGTATTATTATTCAAGCAGGTACATAACAATTACATATTTTGTAAGATTTAACAGTTAATAGAATGTAATTTTTACATAACCACGATTACTTACAAGCTACAGTTCATATTGTTACCGGTGCCTATTCCTCTATTTACCTTAAAAAAAAACAACGTCAAACATGGCGAAATTTCGACATCGGTCTTGCAGTAAACGAATTCTGCACGATTTCGAGCGGTTGTGCAAGATGACGTTTCAAGCTCCCTGCCTGTGATAAAATGCAGTTGACCAGCGCCATTTATGTATAAATACTTAAAGAACTCTTTAAGTACAGTTTAGATTGAAGTTTATTCAAACCTATTTAGTACCAAAGACAATTAAATACGTAATTCTATGCATAACAAACAAAACTAATAAGAAAAATGCTCTTTTCGTTTACGAATTCCAAACAACTTTTTAAATATTTCCTTCTTGAGAATTTGTGTACTGATAGTTTTGTGCAAAATGAAGTGCGTTATTTTTATGATAACTTCTAAATATCCTTATATGGTACAGAAATCAAGAGTTATCTCTCTATATAATTAAAATTAAGTAGGTGTAGTCTGATACCACCTACTATGGCATGTCGTAGTCGCACCGACTAAAACTGCACGCCATCGCAGGTACTAGGAGCCGGGGAACCAGGTGCACCCTAGGAAGGAAAACCCTGGAACCCAGACGTACCTCGGGCCACCCACCGTTTGTAGGTGGCCCACTCCTGTCTAGGAACCCTCACGTCCCTATTTTATGCAGAAAAGGGCGCGAGCACTTTATAGGGCTCGCGCCGCCCCCCGGCCTGCTTCTACTTGGGTGACAGGTGGCCTGACCTGTCACCCTCAGGCTTGCGCTTATGGAGGACGGAGATCGTTTAGCGATCTTCGGCGACTGAGTCGTCTGCGGTACCTGGCTTGTTCCCGGGCCTGGCGGACCGGGAGAGTTCTAAACCTCTCCAGGTCTCACTCCGCTATCTCCTTCGCAAGCATAACTTGTTCGCAGAAAGAGACGGCAGAGTTCCACGCGCTCTCGCTCCGCAACATTGCCGCAATCATGTTCCCGAGCGAAAGGACCCCCACCCCGATGGCCACCATGAGATCACACCTCGGTTCCTCCCACGCCGGACATTCTGCCAGCGTATGGAGCGCTGTGTCCACGATCTGGCCATCGCAGTGGTGGCACTCGGGCCTTGGCTCCTTGCGGATCAGACACAGGTGCTCTCCGAAGCATCCTTTCCCCGTGATCACCTGTGTCAGTCGATATGAGAGGCTCCCATGATGCCTCTCGAGCCAATCTTCCATAACGGGTCTTACCGCCGCAATAACGACGTGCCCTAATTTATTTAACCCTAAAACATTATTTTCACTTAATATTGCCTGATGGTTCGATTCGAGACAATAATTTTTACAGGTGACGTGAAGTGTGACAAGATATAATCCAGGGTTTATTTATAAACAGGTTCAATCAACGGTCCTGGGATTGCGATAGCCGTAATGTGTTTTATCGATGATCTTTTTGTAGTACCAATGAGTCACAACAACTAGTTATAACACATCTCTTTAGTATTTAAATTATCTGAATCCTTAGTACAAATTATCTTTTTAAACGAATTCAAAAAAAGGAGGAGGTTATCAATTCGACTGATTTTTTTTATGTTAGTTACCTCATTACATTACTGGTGGAAATTTTGACAATTCTTTTCTTGAAAGCTGGTGCTTCCCGTGTGGTCCTATCTTAATTTGGTCCAGTTCTGACAATGTCATCCACGAGAAAACCATATAAGTATTCAATTTGCATTATGTGTGTGCACGACAAATTGACGAATAACTCAACATCACGCAAACTGATTTCAATGATTATTTTTTTATTTGAAAGCTGGCTTCCCATGTGGGTCGAGTTCAATTCGGTCTAGTACTTAAAGTCGTTTTTTTTGGAAAGTTTTGTATTATGGATAAAAAAAATATGGTATCAATAAAAAGTTTTCTTTGATCATTAAATATCGTTGTAATTTTTGATTTGAATCAGGATAACTCGAATATATACAATATGTCGAAAGAGTCTAGCACCAAGCAGGTTACTGACATCAGTACTGTAACATATATCTATTTATACAATTATACAGCTTTCTCAACAGCCTGCCTTTAGTTACGTAAAAGCCGTAATGGTAATTCCTGCTTTGATTACGAGCGAGTAGTCGAGTTCGATCGCCGTACTACACTCTTTTTAAACCCCGACGCAAAAATAGGGGTGTTATAGTTTGACGTCGTGTGTGTGTGTCTGTCTCTCGCATCGTAGCTCTCAAACGGATGGATCGATTTCGATGCGGTTTTTTTTCATTTCAAAGCCAGTTTCCTTGCGGTGGTTCTCAGCTATGTTTAGTAAATATCTGTCCAGCGGTGTAAGAGAATCAGCTTGTTTCATATTGATGTAAGGCATTTTTAGAGTGTGATTACTCGATTAAGTGCTTTTGTAGTGGGTTATTAAAATTTTAATTTTTGCTTATAATACTTTATTAGTTAAAGGCCTTTACTTGTTGCATCGTATATAGTAACTCGCAAAAGTAACATTCTAGATTCAAATATTTTTTAATACTTAAGAAAGTACCAAAAAAGTATTTTTATTTAATTTTTTGTCTATGCTTAATTTAATTTTACAGCATAAAGATTGAGTTAATAGTATCTTTATGGCTAACAGTTATTATAATCTCTTTGCTCTTTACTTTAAGTCATGATGTAATCATGCATTAAATCATGTTTTATGTTTTAATGACAAACAATGATAACCATCTTCACGTTAGAGTTCAAAAACATGTTCTTGCACGAAAACATTTTAAACACAAAAAAATTGGCAGTTGGACTGCCGATATAACTGAAAACTTATGTCTCAAAATTAACTTAAATATGGGAGGGCCACATTTCGGCACGAATGGGCCGACTCGACCGGAGTCATAAACACATTGCACAGTGTTTCATCGAGTCGGTGAGGATACGGGAGGCCCATACCCCCAATCCATCCCCCCGTTCCCCAAAGGCCGGCAACGCACTGTGACGTATCTGGTGTTGCGGGTGTCCATAGGCGACAGCATTCGCTTACCATTAGGCGATTCGTCTGCTCGTTTGCCCCCTTTTCCATAGTGGAAGAAAAAATAATGTTATTAGCATAATTAATGTGTAAAATTAGCAACATCAAACCTTACCATGTCGATGACGCAAACACATAAGATTTTCCCCTTTCAAAAAGTGCTCAACGCGGCCAAAGAAGTTCGAAAATATCATGTCAGCATGTCTCTGAAGTCAGCAAGTAGGTGACGCGAACTCATAAGATTTTCCCCTTTCAAAAACTGCTCAACCCGGCCAAAGAAGTTCGAAAATATCATGTCAGCATTTCTCTGAAGTCAGCATGTCGGTGACGCGAACACATAAGATTTTCCCCTTTCAAAAAGTGCTCAACGCGGCCAAAGAAGTTCGAAAATATCAAGTCAGCATGTCTCTGAAGTCAGCAAGTAGGTGACGCGAACTCATAAGATTTTCCCCTTTCAAAAACTGCTCAACCCGGCCAAAGAAGTTCGAAAATATCATGTCAGCATTTCTCTGAAGTCAGCATGTCGGTGACGCGAACACATAAGATTTTCCCCTTTCAAAAAGTGCTCAACGCGGCCAAAGAAGTTCGAAAATATAATGTCAGCATGTTTCTGAAGTCAGCATGTCGGTGACGCAAACTCATATAATTTTCCCCTTTCAAAAAGTGCTCAACGCGGCCAAACAAGTTCGAAAATATCATGTCAGCATGTCTCTGAAGTCAGCATGTCGGTGACGCGAACTCATATAATTTTCCCCTTTCAAAAAGTGCTCAACGCGGCCAAAGAATTTCGAAAATATCATGTCAGCATGTCTCTGAAGTCAGCATGTCGGTGACGCGAACTCATAAGATTTTCCCCTTTCAAAAAGTGCTCAACGCGGCTAAAGAACGTTTTACTAAAATAATTCGAAGTAAAAAAACTGGTGGTTAAGTACATCGTAATAAAAACGTGAGCTCATGAATGGTATGTCTATTCATTGTTCTAAAAGCGCAAAATCGCTAAATCTGGCAACGCTTGCTGACTTTTAGGGTTCCATGCTAAGTTCCAAACACGGCACCTTTATAGGATCACTTTGTTGTCCGTCAAATGTTCAAGTCATTTCATTTCAATAGATTTCATTATATCAGTATCGAAATGCTAATGTAAGTTTAACCGTCAAAATTATACATTTTTAGCCTGTTACATTGTTCAATATTGAGTGCTGTAGTGTATAGTATGTGTAATGTATCAAGAACTAAACATATTCTCATGTAAGTGATATGAATTTATTTTTCAGAAAATAAGTTCTTGACTCATATTTAATTTTGAGGTTTACCTGATCTAGTATTTAGACTAGCCGAGATAAGATTAAAAAGTTAATCATAGAAAAAAATACTGCGTCATCAATCGTCGTGTTCCATCATTACATCTAACATTTTTATTTATTTATTTATCTTCATTGCAAATATAATACAGAAAATGCGTTACAATATACATAAATATAATTATTGGCGATCTTGTCGCTCACGACGATTTCTTCTAGATAACCATAATATGGACATCAGGTCACGTAAAATATTTGGGTAGTTAACACACAAGTAACACAAAAAATTCAAAATATCAACAGAGGTTCATACATAGTAAGACACTCATTCGATTACACATGTACTATTGCATGAATACATAAACCTACACAAATATATATATACATATAAATATACAACATATATACAAACTTATATATCCCATTAAAAAAAATTGAATGTATTCACAATGACAAATATTGATCCTTCACCAGCTTGCACAGTTCAAGGTTTTTGCTTGTCAAATTGTCTAAGGCATGTTGTTCCAAAGCCTCACTGCTTGCACCGTAACAGATGTGCAGGAAATTGAGTAGAATGTGTTGGCATTTTTAGTATTAAATTCTTCAATGAACTTAGGCTCTCATAATGTGTATTTTTTAAGAACTCAAAACGTTTTTTGAGATAAGGGGGTGTGTGAGGATGAAACAGAATAATTTGTTATTGTAATGCGTGCGTCCTACCCGTAATGACATAAGGAGCCGAAACGTGGACACTGACGGTTCGACTCGTCCATAAGTTCAAAGTCGCTCAGCGTGCAATGGAGAGGTATATGCTCGGCGTTTCTCTAAGGGATCGCATTAGAAACGAGGTGATCCGACAAAGAACCAGGGTCATCGACGTAGCCCACAGGATTAGCAAGCTGAAGTGGCAGTGGGCTGGCCACATTTGCCGAAGAACCGATAACCGTTGGGGTAAACGAGTTCTTGAGTGGAGACCGCGTCTCGGAAAACGTAGTGTAGGACGTCCACAAGCCAGGTGGAGCGATGATTTGCGCAAGATGGCTGGCAGGAGCTGGATGCGAGAAGCCATAGATCGAACTAAGTGGCGTGAAATTGGAGAGGCCTATGTCCAGCAGTGGACTGCTATAGGCTGATGATGATGATGATGATGATAATTTGTAAAAGAGAAAGAATATGTAGCGATAGCATCTTAGTACAGTATTTTAATAAGAAAAGGTAAGAAATGCATTGTTAAACAGCAAAACAATTATAGGACGATTTGATGAGTTTTGAAATTATTTAATAAAACTGGATAATTAATATAAAACAATACTATAATACAATACAAAGTTAAATAAATGAATGCTCCATATCAATGATATTTTTAATTTCAAGTTTATCTAGGCGTGACAATCTAGCTAGCACTTATTCGCATAATGAAAGTTTCACAAGTACCTATCATATTCCTGAACAAAATCCATTGCGTAAAGGACATACGAAACTCACAATAAAACTGCAATTGATAACATAATACTCTCTGGCCTAAATATTAGCAACGTTCTGGAAAATCAAGGTGAGTTGGCTGCACGCTCGTGCGCCTTCGCCAAAAGGAAAATGTCAGCATTCGTTAATCGAACGCGAAACGTAAAGCACTGGCCGGCTTAAAAAATAAAAACAATTCTTTTTATTTTTGTTTTTTTGTGATTTGAAGTGGCGGGAAAATTCATATGTAATTGTTTTGATTTTTTAAAATGACAATTTACAGTAAAATTGTACAAATTATTTTAGTAAGTGTGTGATGAGTTTCGAAAAGGATTTCAGTCTTGGAGGTTTGTTTTTCTTTTATTAACAGTTAATTTTTTGCTTTTTACAAATTACCTACGGGATTGAATAAAAATGTCTGACGACTGTCTCCCTTGACCATTTCTCCTTTCAGTGATATAATATGACTCACTCACGCGTAATTGACACAGGACCAGGTCCAACACTAGTATAATTTTACATAATACTTTTTAATTTATTTTTACTCTTAGTATAAAATGCATTTAATTTTTTCTTTGCAATACATTAATTTGGTTTTTCTTGTTTTCCTGCAGAAGTATGATTTGTTGTTGCCATAATTAATTGTCATGAAATACTTTAGCACTAAAAGTGATAGTCGTTTTTATTTTTAGTTTTTTTTAGTTTTGCAACATTTTTTTATTAGTCACAATTATTTGGATTTATTTATGAAATTCACCCTACAAAACCATTTACGTATATGCAGTTGAAATTTAAATTCTCTTTAATTTTGAAAAGGCACTTATATGTCCAATTAGTCTATATTTCATAATTATTATTCTATTTTTTAACGTCACTTTTAATCCTTAATAAAGGTTGTAAAAAAACCTTAGACTAATTAGTAGTAATCTAAGGAAAAAGTATTCGATCTTGACTTCATTACATTCATTTTATCGTTCTGTTTGATTTGTCATCTGTGTCAACAAGTTAAATGAAAGACGGCCACCTATTAGAAACATATATTAGTTCTTTTAAAGAAATGTCACTTACCCACTATATTTTATGATCATATTCAACAATGTTTTTTTTAAAAGATTCTACTTCGTACCCATGTGCACCTTAAGAAATGCCTAGTTTTTTCCGTACGTATTTATTGTAATATTAGGTACTAAGGGTCTGCTATCATCTTCTGTTCATCAGAGGATTGTATCCCTTGCTTGCATCTTATCAACTATAATAATAATAGCAATGAGCAATGATGAAAAAAATGGGTATTATAACAAACTCACGCATTATTGGCCCTGGATGGTATTTCAAACCGTGGCCTCCTTCATTGGAGTAAAAGGCCTGTCAAAATGTAAGTAGTACTCTAATGAAATTTTTACAAAGCATACAGGTATATTTGTGATTACATTTTTTTTATTTAGGTTTTGTTTTTCCCACCATACCCTTCGATGGGAGACGAAGGGCGTGTGTGGGTTTTCTATAGGACCGGTCTACATTCTAAACCCCGCGGTGGCCTACTCCGGCAGTCGGGAGGAACTCCAGGAACGCATGGGCGGCGGCTTCTGGAGTCCCCCTATTGTACCTCACAACTGAGGTATATCCCGGGGTGACCAGAGTCCGGGGCAGGAGATTGTCACGCCTCACACCGTTCTACTCAGTATGAGGCACAACACCGACCCGCCTTAGACGATACCGCCTCGGCTGCACCGACTCGTTTGCAGCGACAATTGCGCTTACCGCGTAATATGTAGTACACAGCACAACACATGTATTTGTTGACTTCTAAAACAGTCTCGTTATTCCTTAATCCTAAACCAAAGTCAAACTCGAAAAATATTATTTCTTATCATCAACATGTTTACAAAACGTTTCTGTTTAGAAAACATATATAATAGCATTTAAAACGTATTTTTGATTCTGATCTACGTATTTTGCATAAATGCAATTTGAGCTATTTACAACTTCGCGTGTGTGTGTGTGTGTAATCTTCTTTAGCACAAATTAATGGATGGATTATTTTTAATGCTTAGATTTATTTTTCACAATTTAGTTAATCTGCTACTCTAGAATATTAAATTTATAAGCTAAATAAATTAAACAAAAATAAAATTTGCCTAATTTTATCTGACTACGAAACTTATTACCTAAACTGTTAGTTTGTATTATTGTTTAGCTCGATAACACTAAATCAAACAAACTTTTTTACTCTATATTTGTATCAGCGCTTTTTAACTGACTTCAAAAAAGGAGGAGGATATCAATTCGATTGTATTTTTTTTTCATCTCTTACCTCATAACTTTCGACTGGGTGAACCGATTTTGATAATTATTTTATTTAAAAGCTGAGCTACCAGTGTGGTCCCTTTTCAATTTAGTGCAGTGCTTAAAGTTGATTTTTATTTGTTAAAATTTGTGATTGTCTGGTGACATAGGCCTTCCCTAATTCTCTTCGTTAGATCCAGTGCAATACAAAGATCCTACATTCTTTAAATACATCCTCCTTTTACCGATTTTCTTCTTTGGTAAATTTCGCTTTTGTTGCACAATTTATCTAACCTAACTAATTAGTGTGTTCTTTAAAATATACTCTAGTATAGTACCGTTTGTTAAATTAGGTGACAAATATTTTAACTATAAAACTTTTTACGCAAGTAAGACAAAGTTAAAATTAAAGGTAATAATTTTAGCAATTTGTATATGTATGTTCCACTGTAGTGCCTTAACTATTAAACGATTTGAATTCATGGGATGTCAATAAACTCGTAATAATGGCCCGCAAAACGACTGCCTCGTTGGCGCAGTGGTAACGTATGCGACTGCTGTGCTTGAGGTCTCGAATTCGATTCCCTGGGTCGAATCAAATCTTTGTATGACCTGCAAATATTTATTTTGGAGTTTAGGTGTTTTCCACGTATAATATGTAGGTATTTACAAAAAAAAGTATATATCTATTTATATCGGTTGTCTAGTACCCATAACTCAAGCTCTGCTTAGCTTGGGACTAGATGGCGTTGTGTGTCCGATTTCCCAGTTTTTTTTATGTATTATTTGTATTTGATATATTGCCAGATCTGATAACTTTCGTACACTTTTTTCTTTAATTGTATCTACTTCTCTTTTCTGCATTTCCCGATGATTGACCGGTAGAGGATAACTTAGGCATTAAGTTCGTCAATGCATGATGTATTAAATAAAATAAAATACATCTTTACAAACATATATGAACACTCAGACTCAAAACAACAATTTGTGGATCACACAAAGTTTTGTCCAATGTGGATTTGAACCCACAACATTTGGCGTAGTAGAAAACGAAATAACGACGCAGACGAGATTTTAATGACGCCTCTAAAATGTAATATCCGCTACAGTACATCAGCATAGAGCTGTGGTTATGGAAAAACCCTTTACTTCAACAGAGATATTGCTCAGTTGTAATCAAAGTAATTCTGAGAAATCACTTAATGATACACAAGCTAGACCAACAAAAAAGTCAAGTACAATGACAGCAAAAACATTATGTGATGTGTCATTCATAACAATCATGGCTGACGCTAGGGACCTCGAGTATGAAATAGCCATCGCTTCCCTATGCCACAAATACTGAAAGAGCATAATTATCGTTTCAGATATAGCAGCAGCCTATTTCTAGAACAATAAATTTAATTTCAATACGTTTTTAAAATACTTTTTGGTTTAAATAACACATTTTAAATAAAAATAACCGGGCAAGTACGAGTCGGAAGTCGGACACATCGAGGGTTCCGTACATACGGAAGTTATATTATATGATGTAACTAAAAATATATGCCTTTCGCAATTTTTCCTTTATCTGTGATATAAGAAGTTGCCAATTTTCAAGATTCTGATTTCACGGGAAGTAACCTGTAGGTTTTGATTCCTTTGCGAGTGTCGAAAATATGCAGCATAAACGTCTGTATCTTTTGATTGCGTTAGCTTAGTTAGAAGTTTGATTTTTTCACAACTGTAAGAGACGATAGACTTGAGTATTTGATATGAATTTCAGCTTGACACCTCCACGCGATATACCCTAAAAACCGGCCAAGTGCGAGTCGGAATCGCGCAGGAAGGGTTCCATACCATTATCTATACATATCAAGCGTCTATCTGTTGCCGTTTTTAATATCAAGCAAAAACGCGCAAAAATCACGGCTGTTGTCTGTTTTTTAGTATTTGTTGTTGTAGCGGCAACAGAAATACATCATCTATGAAAATTTCAACTGTCTATCTATCACGGTTCACGAGCCTGGTGACAGAAAGATGGACAGACGGACAGCGAAGTCTTAGTAATTGGATCCCGTTTTACCCTATGTGTGCGGATTCCTAAAAACCTGCAAGTCTATAAAACTAGCGTTTAATAAAAGCCGTTATTCAGTGCTAAGCCGCAAGTGGTCCGAGTTACGTCAGGGTTCTAGGAGTTTCCTTTCTAAGTAGCACCTGGTTCCCCAGCTACTAGTGCCCGAGACGGCAATGGGTGTAGTTTTTGGTCGATTTGAGTCCGAAGTAACCACCAGTGGGTTTAAGCCGGTGGCTTCCGCATTAAAAGAAAAGTAAATTTTACAGTAGACAATTATAACAAACCATCCTGGTTCCTTTTTTTATATATATTTTAAGCACAAATATTTACGCTGAGAATGATTGAGTAAGAACAAAACCAATCTATGTATCGAATCCACTACCACCACACCACAGAGATCATTATCCTGTCCCATTTCTACATTGTAAAATATTATGAAGCATTAATATAAGTCTAATGTATACTTTTTATACAATCCAAGCACTTCACTAAAAACACACGTCTGTAATGTATTTGTTTGAAACATACTTTAAAGGTCATTTTAATGGTATGGCACAAAACTCTGCTCACTTCAAGTCCGAACACAATGTAACGTAAATATTGATACTTATTGGTAAATATCAACGTACTCACATATTCATAGCAAAGTGGATACTTAAGTTTCGTTTGTATCAGTTTGACTATTAGTTTCACGTTTTCAATCAATTCAATTTAAAGGCTATAGGTTCTACATACAGGCTATGGCAATGGGGGGAATGAGAATCTGATCGAACGCTAAGAAACACAGGTGTTCGCGTTCTCTACCAAAAAGTGTCCGTTTCTTTCCCTCCCCACTTTTCAGAACACTCAATTGCCACTACGGGATAAGCTCGAAATCCTGGACATGGATATTTGCCAGGACTCAACCCGCTGGAGTACATCGAGGAACACACTACCAGCGCACGTGTTTCCCTCCCACTATGCTCCCGGGTCCTTTAAGCGGGGCGTGATAAAGCATCTTACTAAGCCACCATAGTTTGGGACGCCATACTGCATTGTTTCCTTTCGCAGTGAGTATGGCCACCACCAATGTCATTTTAGCAGACTATCAATAAAAAAAAACTTTTATCAGCGTGCACTTACCTCACTTTTCCATTTCTTAATTCTCAATTTTTACCTACTTACCTTGCTCCGTACCTTTGGTACCTGCACTCTGACCACGATAGAAATCTTTGCTCAGTTAATTTTAAAAGTTAAGCTTTTGTCTCTCCCAATACTCCGACTTTATGAACAGCTCGTTCTTTGTTCAAGCGGTACTGCTTTGAAATGCGCTCCCGCTCGAAATCAGGCAATCCATAACCCGTTTTACATTAAAAAGAAAGTACACGAGCTCCTAAATAAACTGGCAGAACTATCTCATCCATAACACACTTCATATTCCGGTATTCATGGTGTATAGATGTGATATATATATGTGTATGTATATAAGTATGTATGTACCTATAAATATATGTTTATATTTGTAATGTGAACTGTTGTGTTATATATGTATAATATGAAACCTGTGCACCTACTTCACAACATTTATACACCACCCGATGGTTGACTGGAAGAGAAGGCCATGGGCATTATGTCCGCCTATGTACAAATTTAGTCCATAAAGTTTATGAATAAAAAATAAATAAATAGGTACAAGAAAGTTTTACTTATTTTTGTGTTATTGCCCCTGTAGTGGCTGTTAATGGGCTCTGTTGTACAGAAAAAAAAACAGAACCAAAGTAGCAGTTCTGTATAACTTTGTTAAACGTTTGATTGTGACTTTATTACTCGTTAGGGTTGCGGAGTTACGATGCCAGTCGCTCCGTGGAAAAACTGGTATTCAGGCAAATCCGGTTGAACTAGTAACCGAAGAAGAGTTAATAAACTTAAGACTGGTGTCTTTCATTCTATATTCTATTAAATAGTAGCTATAATGTACCATGCTTTGCTGGTATATCGTGGTTGCACTGATGAGAAATGAAAAACAAAACTGCAGCAAAAAACGATAAAAAGAGTCGTTGAAGCGGTTTGTATTCCGAGTCAAAACTTCAATGCAATCGGTGCAAAAGATAAAGGTTATTAACGTGCACAAAACAAGAAGAAAATGAAGTCATAACAACCAAATAATTATAAAGCACTATAAATTCAAAATAAAATTATTTACCATATTTTCTCACTTGTGTACCTTACGTTATATATCTAGGCGACCTTATTAGACGCAGTGCATAGGCTCTCACTTTTCAAGGCAAAGGGTTCACTAACCGTACGAGCTCTCTAATAAACTATAATCAAATAGAATGTGCATATAGTTATCTATCGATGCATTTATTTACCGTAGAATGCATAAAGTTATTTATATATAAAGAAGGTACCTGTTTTCATGAGAGCTCGGGATCAACTTAATATCAAGTTAGGCGTGATTTATTTAATCAGCTGCTCACCGCACTTACAGTTTTCCCAACACGAACAGCGAGCCCGTACAATAATAAAAAATAATAAAAACAGGAATTAATGTCTATTACTTATATTACCTACCACTAAAGAAAAAGGGTGGTAACGTTGATGAAATTGGCAGCCAGTAAACGCGTTAAAAAAAGATATAAAAGGACAAAAAATGTTTTTTTTGGAACACAAGTACAGATGCAGTCTCTGGATAGTTTTATGATAAACTATGTTTCATCATCATCAGCCTACCGCAGTGGACATAAACCTCTCCAATAGCACGCGATTTAACTTGCAATAAGTGTGTATCCAATAATAACAACAGCCTTTCATAGTACACTGAATTTAGATGTCGTTAGAAAGGAATTTTTGGCCTACTGTACCACAATGGGCAGACAAATTGGAATAGAAATTACTAATTATTGTATGTAACCGATGCTGCGCAAAATCAAATAACCAAATTAACCGAGAGAATGTCTGAGTGACGTACTTTTTTTGTACGGCATCGGTTCCATACAATTTCAGTACCTCTTCTAATCCATTGTTTCAAAACGCCGTACAAAAATCATGTGAGATGGGATAGCTTACAAGTGACGGCATAGTGCTGAACGTTATTTTTTTATGCTCCTGTATCTTTCTAAAAAGGTCTCCTGGTGGTTTACATGACCCATCAATTTTCGATACGAGCCCGTAATGTAGTAATTTGATAGTATTCATTTTAAGTTCGCCTTCTCTTCCCGCATTAAAATGCATTTTATTTATGTCTAATATAGTCATAGCTTTCTTACAAACGACAAACAAGGGTTCAAGGTAGATTCGTACCATATTAAATTAAACATGTACTATTGCGAATCACTTAAATGTTTTCTCGGAAAACAGTTTACAGTATTGTCATTATTATACATATAATAATGAACTCGCTAATACATGTTTGATGTAGCTTTGATCAATGTAACGTAATTATGCTGGCTGACTGCATTAATTATATTATGTAGTAGCGTTTGCTCTCGACTCCGCCAGCCCGTAGGTCGGTTATCGCGATAAAGAGTAGCCTTATCCGTATCCTTCCTCAAGAATCATAGGATCTGCATGGCAAATTTCTTTGCAATCTGAGCAGCAGCTTAGCCGTGAAAGCTTAACAGACAGAGCTACTTATGAATTTATAATATTAATATACTGTGGGAGAGCCACACTTTGACACGAATGGACCAGCTCAACCGGAGCGATACCACGGCCGGAAACAATGCTTACGCTGTGTTTCACCGAGTGAGTGTTTCCCCTTATTCCCCTCCCCATCCCCCAAAGGCCAGCAACGCTCTTGTGACGCCTCTGGTGTTGCGAGTGTTCATGGGCGGCGTTAATAGCTTACCATCAGGCAATACGTCTGCCCGTTTGACCACTATTCCATAAAAAAAAATAGTATGGATAACAATACCTACAGGTGGTCGGCCACAAAAGAAACAGCCTAAAGCTAATAAAGATGTGAGTGAAGTAAATAAAATCTTGAATGATCAAAAGGCATAGTACAAGAAAACTCACTGCACCTATCCCAGAAAGAAATAAGACAGGGTAAGAAGGTCACGATGATATGATGACTATAAATAATAAAAATTGTTGAAACGAAACTAATTGATTCAACTTCTGTTTTTGTTAAACCGTGGAATTGCGTTCGTTAGTTAAAATCTAATTATGTAGTTATTACAAACAATTCACAAAACAAACACAGCACTACGATTTTATAAAAGTTTTATAAACATGTGCTAAGATATATTAAATTTTTTAGTTGTACTTATTTGCCTATTTGAATAAGTTTTCTCTATTAATATTGTAAAACAAAGAGCAATAAGTCAAATAGATATCTAACAATATAAATACATTCATAATACAGAAAGACCTATGTAGCAGAAATTGCAACAAAGCCAGTCGGCTAGCAACCCAGCTAAATACCAGTTCTGAAAATGTCACAGTAATATATTGAGGATGAATTTGTTTCCATTCGGATAATATATTAAGCAAACACTAAACTTATAAAAATAAAAGTTTAAATGAAATTGCTATTATAGCCTTTATTGTTGTGCTTGATGTCTCGAGAAATAGCTGATCCGGCTGGTTGCCATCTCATCAAAAGAAGAAAATATTTATTATTATTATTATTGACGATTGGTGGGCTACGTACGTAGATCTATTAACTTTTGCAAAACTGCCTACATTAACAGAAATGAATAAACAGCCTCACAGAAAACCAACGTCAGGAAATTCTTGTTGTTTTTAAAATTTCGCTAATTTAAACATACACGTAGTTTTTGTTGTAGTGCAGGACTTAATCGTGATAAAATGGGAAGACAAAACGGGTTATACTGCTCGTAGTCATGGACAGACCTACCCATAGCATAGTCTGCCCGTGACCACGAGCAGTATAACCCGTTTGGAACATAGGAAAATAAAGGTAATCTTTTAAATAATTTTAGCACGAATAGGTCCCGCTGTACTAAAAATTCTATAGTTGCTTTTCACGAATGTGTGGTGATTACCATAGCCCAAAACTTGCTTTGCTTAGTTTGGTCATTTCACACTCAGTGAAGTATTTCACTTTCGTCTATCATTATTCTCCGCAATATTCTTATTGCAGTCAGGCTGAAGCATTTGTGACGTCCGAACCTCGATGTTGAATACTTGGCTTCCGGCGTATATCGATCACGATTATCTACTTGTTTGATATTTTGAAATCCAGCGTCTTCCGTGCGCGTACATGTGACTCGTAGCCTGGACCCCTTACTTCATGCTTTTAGAGGGAAAACTCAAAACCTCAAAGGACAGCAATCCAGTGCTGTGTCTTGAGTTGGATCCAATCCTTTCGAAAGAGCCATATCCATTATATTATAAACAAAGCTTTCTGCCTTTAACTTTCGTATTTTACATATTATGTCATATTAAAGTGTGTGTGATTCATGCTTTGATCATTCTTTTGTTGATTTTCTTACAAACAAACTCCGTTAAGGGTTATTTAATGTTGTTTACATTACATATTTATTTTTGTAAAGGAAGTTATGTAATCTTAAGAAAATAATATGTCTTCGTTCAGATTTTCGAAGAATCTTAGTAAGCAAATTTCGGAAAAGTAACCTTGGTCTTTATAGCTGACACTGTTGTTTGAACAAAAATATTAACTTACAATATTTCACATCTCATATTGTTATTAGTTTAAGTAAAACAGTAAATAGTGATATTCTAGATGTAAAATTTGCTGTACCAATAGTTTTGCAATGCCACCATACTTTATATATTTACTTTTAAATTTACATGCAAAGAGTACACGGTTGGCTTAGTGGTTTCAGTGGTCGCCACACCGCTTCTTATTGAGCCAAGTGTTGTGGGTTCAAATCCTACATGGGACAACACTTTGTGTGATCCATAAATTGTTGTTCTAAGTCTGGGTGTACTTTGTGTCCGTTTCATGTATGTTTGTAAAGATCCCTGCGACACAGGAATTTATATTCTTAATGCGGGAGTTGTCTTTTTAAAAAGAAAAAAGAAAAAAAAAGTTTCATCTTTTTAACATTAACCGTTAGTAAGGTAACCCGAAAACAGACGGATGGACGGACGGACATTACGAAACTATAAGGGTTCCGAAACTTGAACTACGGAACTCTAAAAGCCGTTTCTCAGGTTCCATATTTATAGAGTAGGTATAAGGAGCAATGAGACCGAAGTATAGCAGTCGCTAGACCTATGTTCCGTTGTCCTTGAATCGGTAGAACAATATGGATATAGATATTCTTTCATGGGAAATGTACTTTATACTGTTGCTCACATTGTGTTTATGAGGTACACACATACCATATGCACACAATAGTTGAGAACTTTGCAATATGTTTAACTAATTAGTTTCATTGAATTGTCTATTCAACTTGTTTTTATTTTCATTATTCTATAGAGATGTTTCTTTATTAACTATCATTATTACTGATTAGTACTTTGTACCTTTTAAGTACTTTTATAGTAAGTATATTATTCACAAGTGTTCCTATTCACCCCGTGGGTATCGTAGGGACTGAGGGAGCAAATTCCGCAAGGTAACAGGATTGCAAACAAAGAGGATACGCGGGGTATAGCAAGCTAAAGCCTCCTTTCTTAGGAGGGCCGTGGTTGGCTGTTGACTATGAAAAGTTGTTGATGAAACTAGATTTGATTATATGATTCTAAAATAAACTCAAAGTTAAATTGATAAAGGTGATATAATTCAATGGAAGGTGACCCCTCCACTATGGTGACCGTCTCCACCGGTGAAATTCTGATCATCATGTTTATTTATGAAGACGTATAGAAACAACATTTGTTCTTAAATGTTATTATGATATTGGATTAGATTAGATTTGGATGCAAGATTAAATATTAGTTATCCTCTGTTAAATCACATTGAATTGTTCATTCTACAAATTAACACCTCTGCTAACAGGGTTATGTTAATACATATAATGTCATTGTGTCTAAATATTTTATGGTAAAGCGGGCAAACGAGTCACCTGCTTGTCCCCGTTCCTGTTCTCACATGAAATCACAGAGTCATATGTGCATTATCAGCTTTAGGGAACTTTTCCCCTCCTCATGAAGGTAAGGAAGGTTCGGAAGGAGGGTCAGTCACCTGGATGTTCTGTTACGCTGTGGTATTACTCCGAACGAGCTAGCAGTGTGACACCGGGGCCTCACATTTAATATATTATCTTACAGTTAGTTTGTCTTATAATTTACTAGCTGATCCGTGCCCACTTCGTTAGATGGTAAACATTTTAAAACAAATTTGCCTAGTAAGAATTATTAAATAGCCTATAACTTTCACAAATAATATGGCATTCAATTAGTAAAACAATTTTCAAAGTTGGCTCAGTAGATCCAGATATTACCCTCACAAACCTCTTTATAACATTATAGTAAAGACCTCAACATAGTTATTTAAACTAACACAATGAATGAAACGAATAGAAACCGAACAACACCAACAAATTCATAAAGATATAAAAATAAGTTCTTGATAAACCACTTACATAGTTAAACTGCCATTTTATACAGACTCGTGCAATTTCGCAAAGCTGCAACGTATCTGTAAATGTTAGAATGGCAATTCGATCACAAACCATTAATATCATAAACTCTACTAAGCCTGTACACATGGATTGGATATTTGTTACTTAATCGCACCATTACAGATGAACGGATCTAGATAGATGAATTTGCCTCCCGTTTACCTGGAAGAGATTGCATGTTGAGCGACAAGGCCGCCAATTTTACTTAGCATTAAGTCATTTATTTAGTTATCTTATATATTAGTTTATAGTTTATATTAGTTATATTATAATTTGGCAGTGGCACATTCACACAACATTCAACAAAATAACATAACACATACTTAACAAAAACAACTTGACAAATCTGAAATTAACACTAAGACCCGCGGAGGTAATAGTTACTTCATACAACAAAATTACGAAAGAAGTTTTCTGAAACTACGAAAAAATATAAATGTTAAAAGATTTTCTCGGCTCGAAATGAAATAGCATTTCATAATGTGCTCTTATTACAGTACTAACCACAATTACGTTTTAGGCAGTCTTTTTGTCGGCGCAATCCACTTCAAGTTGAGTTTTGTTTGTTTCTTTTTATACCACTTTGTAAGCTATTGCAGTAACTTGACGATACTATTTAAAAAAAAATTACTGTCTAATTTTAAAATTCGTTGAATGTCACTTGGCGGTTTTTACATATTTTTTGTCATCACCACATTTCCAAACCAATCTCCGTTAAGAACATTGTGTTAAAATAATTCCAGGTATATATTTAATAACTAAAGACTATTTCGGCATTTTAAGTTTAATGCCTAGCTCATCATACATATACTATTGAATATCATAACGCTAATTAGCAAGCTTATTTCGGTATTTAAAGTGTTCAAATCCGTTGTGTTTTTTTGTCCTTTTCCAGTCAATGGATTAAATATACAATTTCAAGTTTTCATATATTCATAATCTAATAATGAAATTATTTTAACATTGTGGTGATAGTATGGCACCTTCGTGTGATGCTTTTGGCAAACAATACATCGAACCAAGTGGCTTGCAATCCGAGAGGTCTAAGTCCAGCCGTGGACCGCGATAGGCTGGTGATGATGATGATGAAGTTTGCTTATAGTGCGTTTGAATCTCAGAACACCTTCTGTGAGTTAAACACGCTAATCTGAAACAGACAGACAACTTCTGATGCAGTTAAAAAATATATTTTAGTGCTGATTAGCCCCTTTATGCAAAAATGGAGAAAAGTGTACGCGAGTCGTAAACGAATTTGTGCGGGTTAGCTTGTATAATACTAAAAAACATGTTTTAAACTATTTCAGTTGTTTATGTTATCGTCAAAACGTACTTTTTATATTACAGATTTCATCTATATTGTTACAATAATAACCAGTGTGTATGATACACTTGAGAGCAATGGTACGATTCACGCAGAGAACCCACACTATTTTGGGCATTAATATTTTTTCTTTGTTAATTTGATGCTTGGTCAAAATATGCAAACATGGTTATAATCACACCTTTAATTTTTATGCAGTTGCGCATTGAACAGCGATTTTGTTAATTATTATTTTATTTTAGTCCTGCTTGCGAACAACAAGCTCTTGCAAGCTCTTATTTAAATTAAATTAAATTAATATTTCAAACATCTAACACACAACGCTATCTAGTCCTAAGCTAAGCAGAACTATTGCTTATGGGTACTAGACAACTGATATAAAAACATATACGATTTTTTTAATAAATACTAGCTTATTATACATAGAAAACAGGCAAACCCCGAAACAAATATTTGCACATCAAACAAACATTTTGTTCCAACCCGGGAATCTAACCCGAGATCTCAACAACAGCAGTCGCATACGCTACCACTGCGTCACCGAGGCAGTCATGCCATACCTGTAACTTAAACTAATTATAGGTTTAATTTTAACAAATTGCTTTTTCATTCAAACTGACTATAAGACAAGTTACAGCAGCTAATTAAAAATTATTTAGACCTGTAAACGTCTTTAAATACCTCTTAAGCTACTAAAACTAAATTAGTAATCGGAAATACACATACATATAATTTACAAAGAAACATAATTAAATTTAGTTAGTAGTTACATTTACAGGAATGTAATCAGGATTTATTGCTCTTGAGTGTACATGGTTTGACAGTTAATGGTCGACTCATTTTCTTTTCTTGTCCTTGAGATATCACTCATTACAATCTGACATGACTGCTCTGCTCAGCAAGATGTAACAATAAGATACGAAATTTTATTACCCGCCTAAAAAAGACAGTTATGTTTATAGAGTGTATGTATGTACATATGTATGTATGTATGTGGGTATGTATGTATGTGTGTCTGTATATATGTGTGTATGTATGTATGTATGTATGAATGGCTTGTCGTATTTTTTGTGAGTGGTCCTCTTAGTCATAAGAGAGACACTGGGAACATCAAAATATATAAAAAAAAATTAAGGTTTTTTCCTCAAAATACTAAAAAAAAAAGTTTTTGTATGATATTGACGCAGTCGGGTTTTTTTTAAATAATTCATTACTTATTTAACTTACAATATTTGTTGGCTGGAGTCAAATTTTAAACGTTCAATTAAAACTGTTCTACTTACTTTAAAGATGTGGATTTGAAGTGTTACATTGGTTGGTTCAGTTCCGATGTTCTTAATATACAACTGCCACATTTGAAGAAATTTGAAGAAGATACCACCTACCTTACAAGATTTCTACATCACCCTAAGGTTGACTGGAAAAGAATGCCTTGGTTTTCAAGTCCACCAACATACAAAAGTGTATAAAGTTTTTATTAAATAAATAAAAATGCCTGTGGTATTAAGTGTGGATTTGTAGGAAGAAGATATCAATAAATTTATACTATTATTTTAAATTCAAAGGCAACTTTGTCTCTTTATTATACTTTCACGGCTAAACCGTTGCACCGATTTCAATGACATTAGCCTTGGATATATTTTGATTCTTGGAGAAGGACAGCCTACTTTTTACCACAATATTCCGACATACACGAGGTCAGAGACGCCGACAATAAACAAATCTTTTGATAAGCATGACTTGAGGAAGATCTATACCCAGCATTGGCTCTGGTTGAGAAAACGGTAAACAACACGGATACATATACATTCCATTGAATTAGTTTCCGAACCAGTACTCTTTTAAAGTTCATCTACTTGTACCACAGGCAAGGATCCTAGGTAAATTACCTCCCAGGATTCAAACAAGAAAACTCATTAAAAGCAAATAGTAATACTTTTTTCTTTTTTTTATATTTATTTAGCTGCCAAAATGACTCTGCCCTGCCTGATGGAAAGCATGAGCAGAATCCTAGAGTGGTGGTCACAATCCTCAATGCGAAAAAGAACAATGCAGCATGGTGANTATTTATTTAGCTGCCAAAATGACTCTGCCCTGCCTGATGGAAAGCATGAGCAGAATCCTAGAGTGGTGGTCACAATCCTCAATGCGAAAAAGAACAATGCAGCATGGTGACCCACACTATGGCGGCCTGGGGGGAAGGGGGATGGTGAGGGGGATAGGGGGCGTTGGATTGGGGTATGAAACTCTCGATGAAACACAGCGTAAGCGCTGTTTCACACCGGTTTTCTGTGAGGCCGTGGTATCACTCCGGTCGAGCCGGCCCATTCATGCCGAAGCGTGGCTCTCCCACTTTAAGATGATATTAAACTGCTAATGGTTCAGTTGTTTCGAGACTTAATAATAATAATGCATTCAATATAAAATGATTTAGTTTAAAATATCATTTATGTGAAATAACGATGTTTTGTCATTGATACTGTTGAAGGTAATCACCATACCATTATAAACACATTAAAGAGTTTTTAACTTTTTTGGGTTACAATAAAAATTATATACAATTTCAACTAAGTACAGCAAATAACAATTTATTTTTTTTCTTTTTGGCTTAGAACAGTTTAAAAACAGGTGTTCTTAATTTAAAATTTGAATAGGTGCCTAACTAAAAAAAATAATAAAAAAAATGCGCCAACCCAACGAAATAGGTTTAGTCATGAGACTAAAGCGATATTCACACAATCGACACTCAAATATGTACCTATGTGACGGTCTGCCTGCGATGCTCAACAGTTTCGTCATGCTTTGTGATTATTTCGTTCAAGATATTGCAATAATATAATATTTCGTATCTAATAGTTTAAGCAATAATAGTCTACATACACATCTGACCAGCGTAGTTAAGTAGGCCCCAACGGCTAAGGAAAAGCCTATGTCATGCAATTAACTAATAAAGGCTTATGATAAGGATGTTATTCATGTCTTACTGCGTCATGGAGTCAATTTGATAATTTGTATTAAAATACATACTTTTTTTGTAAACAAAAAACAATTTGATGATTTGTATTGAAATACATACTTTTTTTTGTAAACAAAAAACAAACGTACTTGATAAAGTCATGCACAAGCACTTATTAGTTATGTAAGAAACCGCGATCAGGGTCACATTATTGAACTTGGAATTATGTTAGAAACGGTGTGAAGTATATGATTACGGCAGATTGGATAAACAACCTATACAAATAAATAGATTTAGAGTGTCTGTTTGTAATATAAAATAACCGCTTCTTACTAGAAATACCAAATAACGTTTTTTACAATTTCTGTCTGCCAGCTGTCTGTTTGTTCCGGCTAATCTCAGGAACGGCTGGCCTGATTTTGACGTGAATTTCATTAGCCGATAGCTGTTGATATAAGGAGTAGCTGGTTTACTTTTTAGACTAGTTTTGCCCCGCGGTGATACCCGCTGTTGATGCACCTCGTCGCATCAATAAATCTGTCTTTGTGGTGAAGGATTAAGAATACAAAGTGTTACCACTGTTATTCGTCCCATGTGTGTCGTAAGGGAGTATACAGGACTGCGCAGGACAATATCAGTGCAAAGAGAATGAAAATTTGCAACACACTCTATATTATTTTTGTACACCAAACAATTAAGTACACAACTTAAAGCTAGGCAGGCCGTTAGTATATATATATATAACTTAAATTAGAATCAAAATATATTATTAATATTTTTTTTTATTCTACTCAGGAAAGAATTGAATGTCATCAAGCGGCTGCACAAATTCCCATCATATGTTATAAAATATTATTATTTTTTCAAAAACCAACTGAAATTAATTTCTATTAAATCTGACATCGAAATACGAAAACACATGAAATCTTGGATGTCTAAAGGTTACAACAGAAAATGTAATTAAATTTGTGGAAAAAAAACAATCTGATATATAAAGCCTAGAGATCTATGTCCGCTGCTGGACATGGACCTCTAGGCTTAATTTACCAGACTGTTTGTCCAACTGTACATAATGAACTTCATCAAAGAAGATTCTGAGATCAAAGTTAATAATAGCACAGTAATTTAAGACTCCTAAGTACAAAGGCCGTGAGTTAGTTCACACAGGCAGTACAATTTTTTGCATGATTCACAGTGAGTTGCGAGTCATTCTTAATATAGAATTAAGAATGTTTTTGATGTCCGTCGTGGAACTCATTCGTTTTTAAATGACGCGCGGCGGGGAAGCCTATATGAAGGGTAATATTTTTGCCAATCTATTTATGTTTGTATGTTCCACCGTGGCGCCTAAAATACTGAATCGATTTGAATGAATGAGCTCAGATAACACGTTATCCGAAGTTGGCGGGATAACATCCCCGCGTTCGCGTGCGGGGCGAGGGGGTTGGGGGCAAATTCATTTGCGAACGTTATGATTAAGAATTTCGTATTTTCTGATTCCCTGTGTATATTTCTGTTTTAATTACCTGTAGTTTATCCGATATACGAAGGTGATTTTGACAGGTGAAACTGACGTTCCGTAACTACAGAATGCAACCATGCATTAATGGAACTCACCTTAAAACTATTCTTATTTCGTCAAATAAATTTTATAAATGTAATAATTTACACTGTTTTGTTGACTGAATGTAGTGGGTCATATTTCAGTTTAAAATTATACAAATAATATTAAATAAACGCGTGATAATTCATTTTAATCGTTGCGGAGGTAAAGATTAATCGTTTTGATTTACAAATCGTATATTACCCTCTGCTAAACAGTGATCATTTTCGTTATTATTAAACAGCAGATACTTATTCATTCATTTTTTACTTAATTTTTTTGCTTTTCGTATTAAGTTAGTGTTTGATGTTCGTGTTTAAAAGTCGCAGGAGACTGCAATGATTTGCTAACATGTTTTGTTAGTTTGTTTGTTATTTTAGGCGCAGGAGACTTAAGCTTAATAATATTAGTATAGATAAGATCATTTACTGTTTTTAGAAGACATGTCGGGGGCAATAGCAGGTGGTGCAACGCTCGCGTGGCGTCTCCTCGCAACCTTGGAAGGCGGTTCTCTACTGCTGGCCACTTCAGCACTACTAGCATATACTGTAAGAAAAAAGATCGTTCGCCAGAATCGGACCAGGAGGAACATTAGGAAAGTGTTGGTATGTATTCAAAACGAACTACTAAAGAATAATCGAGCAGACGTATCGCCTGATGGTAAGCGATTACCGCCGCCCATGAACAGCCGCAGACACCAGAGGCGTCCAAGTGTGTTGCCGGTCTTGGGGGGGTGGATGATGGGAGAAGGGGTTGGATTTTGATGCCGCCGGTATTCTGACTCACTCGGTAAAACACAGCGCAAGCGTTGTTTCACACCGCTTTTCTGTAAGGGCGTGATATCATTCCGGTCGAGCAGGCCCATTCGTGATGAAGCGTGGCTCTCCCACGGTAACTAACAGGATCCCGCTTATGCATGTTGTTGATTTTAATGAGCTACTCGATACCTGGAATTTACATCGTACATACTTAATGTAATCAAAAATATTGCAGTTTATTTACCCAAATTACAACCACTTCTAAAAACTAATTAAAAGATTATTTAACGTACATAAATATTCAACAACACAACAAAGTAAAATTAATCAAATAAATGCGATAGTAACTCTATCTATTTTCACGGCTAAAACGCTGATTCGATTTCAATGAATTTTGACATGAACAAACGTTGATTCTTGGGAACTTACCTACATACGTTATCTGACATGTCCCTATGCGGGCAGAGCCCCGAGAAATTTGATGTTATTGTAAAAAATAATATCCTAATCAACATCACCTCAGAGTGATGTATTCCACATATTTAGCAAAGATCATTACAGGTAACAAACACAACTAACTTGTTAGGAAGAGAACTGAAGAGCAGGTTGGAGGCACACGGTTGCGTCGTGGAGACGGTCGACCAAAGCAGTGACGTCACGGACACCAGAACTTGGAGTTGTGTGAGAAATAACAAAGTTGATGCGATCGTAGTGGTCGGTGCGGAACCCAAAACTCACGGCCTGGATGGATTGGCCAGTCTAGTTACTGATGACATATACCAAAATTTAAGGGTAAGCGACCTTAATATTAAACGAACTTATTGATTTGACCCCAGCGATTGGCCCGCGCTGAAATCTTCGCCAATCGCGACGCTTTACACGCTTGCCGATATGCCGACAACAACAAGTTGATATTGAATAAACTCACACTAGGCCTTCAGAACCCATTGTCATGTTTATTATTATTTGACTACCTCGGTGGCGCAGTGGTGGCGTACGCGACTGCTGTCTATGAGGTCTCGGGTTAGAATCCTGGGTCGGACCAAATGTTTGTATGATCTGCAAATATTTGTTTCGGAGTTTGGGTGTTTTCTATGTATAATATGTATGTATTTACAAAAAAAAGTATTTATGTATTAATATCAGTTATGTAGTACCCATAATACAAGCTCTGCTTAGTTTGGGACTAGATTGCGTTGTGTGTTAGATGTCCGAAATATTTATTTATTTATTGTTTATATTATAATCCTAATAAATCCACATGAAAATTAACCTTTGGAAGTGATACGAACAGATACTAATATATAATACCAAGGCTCAAGTCTAGATGTTATTATCTTACCCTATTAGCATCTACGATTCACACATTTGACATAATAAATGTTTTTGAAGGTGTAGTTGTAACAGTTAGCAGCATAGCATCGCACTACAAGTAGTAACCAAATTATAAAGGCCTTTTATTACGAAAAATGACCTTCCTGCAGAAGCGTCTACAGCCCGTAAAGCGCCCGTGTGCGCGTGTTTACTCTAGCGCCCTTTAGTATACGTAGCGCCCTTCAGTAAGCATGCAGATTCATTAATAGTGCTGCGGCCGGCACCCCTATTACTGCCACGCCCGTGTGCACCGCAGACCGTGTGCTTCTATATATTCTAAGATTTCACTCTCTTGTAAATTGAAAAATCTTTTTTTAATCTGAGCCCTAATAAATAATTATCGAATTATCAGAGTTTCAGAAACTATAACTAAGAACAGATGAAAAGAGGGTCCGTAGACGCTCTTCTTGGTTTAGTTCTAGATGGCAATTTAAAGTAAGAATGTTATATTATTACAAATTTATCATTATTTTATTAATGTCGCCTTAGTGGACAAAAAAGTAATAACCAACAAATATTTTGCAATAGCCACAATTTGAGTTTCATGATGATATTTAATTATTGTTGAGTTTTCCAGAAATTTACGCAATCTTACAGTTCCTCTACATTATCCAGAACATCCGCAATATGTTGAATTATATATTTTTCACCGACTAATGTGTAACATACGGGCTCGGCCTGTGTCTGCACAAATCATTAATTAAACCGTAAAAAAGGAAAATTTAGGTATTCGAAACTGGTTGTCGCTTATTTTTAGCTTTATTTTTTGGGATGCATATGGAGGACCATATAAAAATTAACTGTGTCATATTTCACACTCCTCCGTTGTCATAATTTTTGTAAAAAGGGGTCCAAAAGTTTTGATTTTCGTGTTAATATATAGATATATTCAAATATACGCATTCAAATAACTTTGTTCAATATTTCAGCTCCTTGAATCGGTAGCGTCCCGTGTCCACCCTGGAGGGTACATCGCGTGGGCTTGCGCTCGCGATACTTCCAGTGCCCTGGACGCTTTTAGCGACGCGGGCGCAGCCTTCGACACTGTACTCCGGGCCAGTTTACATCAAACCGCCGAACTGTAAGAACAATATTTATTATTACTTTTACTTAAAAAAAAACCTCGGCCTTTCCGAGATTCCGTTTATTAAAATATTTATATAATATACATGAATTACTCTTGCTTACTTCGCTGGCTCAGCCATCCAAAGTGTGTTTTGGCCTCCGACAGTAGAATGCGCCGTTCTTTCCTATTCTGTGCCAACTCAGACCAATCTCTTCCATATCTCATCATCTCTTCCATATCCCTGGCAACCTCATCTTTCCAGCGGTATCTGGGTCGTCCCATCGGCTGCCGTCCGATGGGCTGCCCAAGGTTTGCTCTTTTGACGCCGCTCGATCCTCATCCATTCTTTCGATGTGACCAGGCCAACGAATCCGGCCAGCTTTTATTTCCTTGATTATGTTTGGCACTGACCCTAGGCTCTCTATCTCTTACCTGTACCTTTCTCCGCTCTCCATTCTTTCAGATTCTTTTGCAGTACCTTGCGTTCTGCAAGTAAGAGTTTCTCTTCTTCCTGGATCGTTGGTGTCCAAGTTTCACATCCGTACATCAAAATCGGTCTGATCACTGTTTTGTAGATGCGGATTTTGCAGTCCTGCTTATTAACTTGGAAACCAGTACTTTGTGAAAGGCTGCGGTACATCTTAGTGCGTTTACAATGCGGATATTTACTTCCTCCTCCCTCTGATTGGTGTTCGTAATCGTACACCTGAGATACTTAAATTTATCTACACCTTTGTAGGTTGTGCCATTTATTATAAGGTTTTTTCTCTGGACTCATTAATATCTTCATGTGAATGTATTCAGTTTTTTCACGACTAATTCTGAGATCCACTGATTTCCCTTCTTCTTCTAATAACTCTGCCATGCCTAAAACTTCCGCCTCTGATTGCTCCAGTATAGTAAGATCATCCGCCTAGCCAATTATTTTATGCCTTCCATTCAACTTGACTCCCTCACCTATCAGTGAAACTTTTTGGATGATGTATACGAGAGCTATGTTAAATAGTATAGGCGATAGAGTGTCTACCTGTTTCAGTCCAGTATTAACCTCAAGTCGCCTCAGGAACTTTCACTGGCAGTTCGCTTGTGCGTTAGAATTACTCGTTTAAATGTATTAAATTAATATTAAAGTTGAAACTAACTTTATTTGTTCTATGTAGGTAGTTGTTTTACATATTATGGAGTAAATAATTAAACTATTAATCTACCATGTAGCTGTTAAGAGGACGTACACTAAAATGTAAAATAAATGTGTCAGGTATAACTGCGAGGCGCTTTGGGTGTGCAGGCCGACGGACGTAGCGGAAGAAACAGTGTCCGCACTCATCGCTAGCTCTCAAGGACCCCCACTCTATGGATTCTCTGTTAGGTAACGTATTCTAAAAGTCACTTATTTTATCCTTCATTATCAGCCTATAGTTAGTACTGCTAGACATAAACTTATGTTCTTTTCGATTTCGGATTTTCAGATTCTCGCATCCAGCTCCTGCCAGCCTGGCAACAGGCCTGTAGGCATTCTATACAACGTTTTTCGGTATTTATTCTATTTAAACCAATTACAATTCAACTGTCAATTATTCGGAAAGTTACTTGTTCTAATAAGTGTCATGGACATTCTATCTTTTTACCCAACGATGGAGTAAGGATACCCTTACTTTTTACCCAAAAGTAAGGGTAATAGTTTTGACAGTCGATTGTGTCTGTTAGCTCATTAGGTTAGAGCAACGATATACATAGTTTCAATTGGTCAAGGCGAAGGTTCGGATCCTTCACGGGTCATCACTGTAGAAGAACGGGTGTCATGTCCCTCGATACAAAGCGAGATTCCTCCGACCAGGCGACGTGTTTACACCTGTCTGGTCTCTGCACAATGGTTGATGTCTGCAAAGCAATGGATGCTGGGAGGGGTCTGGATGGCGTAAGAAAGCGGTTCCCGGATCTCTCCCGTCTCAGGCGCAGAGTGGCACACCGTAGTGGTTAAGTGGGTAGTCTGGCTGGAGTCAGTCAGGAGTCCCACACAAAGTGAACCCCCCGTCCCCGTGGGGGGGAGTGAAGTGCGTAAAGGCATTCCACCACGTAAAAAAAGGCGTTTCAGGCGCAGAGTGGCACACCGTGTGGTTTTAGTCGGTTCGATTCCGACACACCGCCCCGCCGCTAACCCCGGTGAGGTGAAGGCTCGAGGTGGCTTCCACAGGTAAAAAAAAGAAAAAAATGGGTTGTTATATATATATGCTTATCCGCGCGAGAACTTTTTTTACGCGATTCAGGATTAGTTGTATTGTGTAGTACGTTACTCCGTAGTTCAGTGTATGTTTGGTAGATGGCGCGGTCATATGTTTTTGTTTTGCGTTGTAAGTGGAAGTCGCCACATATGCTTTTATGCATATTATACTTTTATGTTCCCCTATATTCAATGTATCCTTTGATGTTCCACTACGTTACTAAAGCGTTTTTTTCAAATACGTATCAATAGATTGGTAATATTCGTCTGGGCGACATATTATATATAATTTTATCAAAGGTTTTAACGTAGTCGGGTTGTAGTTTTTTAATCTTTTTCTTCTTTGTTTACTTAATATTTGTTTCTATGCATGCGTAAATCAATTTTGAAAACTTTAATTAATTTTCAGTTAATTAAACCAACGAAAAATGAAAGAAAGTGAAAAACTAATTAGCTTAATGGTTGTTTTCACCAACGTCTCTTAGACTAACTGTCACAAGCGATCATCTCTCTTTCTCTCTCTCTCAAAGCCAGAAATCCCTCGGGTAAAATTTTAAAGATCATCATATAACGAAAAAATAAAAACTCGACTTTCGTCACCAAGATACAAGATAAGGATTTTGTGATGGGAAAAGCTTCAAGAAAAGTTTCAAGAGTTTTCAGAAAAACCATCTCAATTTCCTTAATTCATTCTTAAATTTTAAAACGTGGTTATAGTATAACTCAGTAATACAGCTAAGAATGGATGTTAAAATATTTCTACAAATACGCCTCATCATTACAATGTATACTTACGTTAGTAAGTGAAATTATGCTCACCCTATTCTCGTAGGCTCGTATCGCTTCGTTTTTAGGTCTTCGGAACCCATTCTGCGCGAGTTTGACTCAGATATGGCCGATAAAGTTGTTATTTAAAAAAAATATTATTTACACTTCAACGTCCAAAACTAAAAAAAACGCTAAAATAAGATAAGGTTTGAAATAAAATCATGATTTTTTTATCTATACAATCTGATATTTCAGGCCAGTGTGGTATTTTAGTCCAAAACCACCTTGTTGAGGGAAGGCCCTATGTCTTAAAACGGACTGTTTAAAGGATGTTAATTATAAAATTTCCTGTCTTTATAATATTCTTCATTTTGTTACATAGAAACAGAAAGTCCAAGATGACATTCCAGTATTGTTTTATATTCTGATAATTTCCACTCAATTAATGATATATTAATTCACAGAAATGCAGCTCACCGAGTAGGAGAATGTCTGGGCAGATGGCTAAAAATACTAACGTGATCTACTTTCTGTCTCTTCTGCACTGTTGATATAAATTAGCAAGGTGACAGCTAATATTATAAAATGTATATTGTTAAGTCAATAAGTGGTATCAAAGCATATTTTACGCATAAATTAAATTGGTGATACATTTATAAAATGTTTTATTAGTATTATTCCTATTCCGATGAAACAATATATAACTTTATTATCAGTGTCGTAACGAATTAAGAAAACGAAGTGTCATTAAGGCAATTCAATGAGCCTATAAATTGAGTAAATTGAGCGGTATATCAGCACTGTTAAGAGAGAAAACCCTGAAAAAAATCTATACCAAACTGCCTAAGCGACGTGGTATAGTAAGCCTAAATCTTTCTAAAGAGATGCCTGTCTCCTGTGGACTATTATAGGCTAGGGATAGCGATGATTAGAAGCTTCTCTAGCTCGTGAAACCCCCGTGTGCAATCATTACTACTACTACCAAGGGCGCTAAGCCCTTTATTAAGCGTAGCGCCCTTCATTAAATGTGCATTTTCATTAAAAGTGCCGCCACCGGTGCCTCCAACATTGCGCCTAGTCTAAATCTAATAAATCGGGTCGTCTAATCTAATCACGTCGCCTAGGCAGTTTGGTAATCACAGTCCTGGTGATACTGATGATGATGATGATGACATGGTATTAAGTATTCAATCCAGTATAGTCTTAAATTATCTATATTAGAATTAACTTGGCTGGTGATTCTTAAATACTCGCAAATTTAATCAATTATATAGGTTCTACAATATGTTATCGATATATAGTTTAGTTAGTCCTGCATGTGCCTGTATGAAACGGCTCCCGCCGATGGACAGTACGAGGTACAACTTGCTGGTAATTACACTACATTCTACTCCGTTACTACAAAATCCTTGAAGCATCATGACATCGAGTATCAAACGTCTGGATTCTAAAGTTAACTTATTAAATTTATTTAAGAGTTCAGAGTAGCTGACACTAGAACGACAGCATTTGTAATTAACGTATCGTAGAAACTTTTTTTGAACTATCTCTCGATGGTATGGTAGCATAATGTGGACTCCAGACTGAAGCGGCTTATTCTAGCTGTGACCTTATTAGAGTTTTGTACAACATCAGAAGCGTAGAGGGTTGCATAAAGTTCCTCGAAGCTCTTGTGACAAAGCCAAACATCTTGTAAACTTTGTTAATTATGCTATCAATATGTTTATTAAAATGCAAAGAAGAATCCAGTAAAACACCCAGATCCCGTACTAAATTTACATTAGGTAGTGCAAAATGATTAATTGAGTAATTAATTTTTTTTTTGTTTTTAGTGAAAGAGAGTGTATGACATTTTGGGAGGCAAAGATAGAGTTTATTTTCATTAAAATATTTGTATAGTCTATTAAGATCGTCCTGAAGGAAGACACTATCTTGAATAGTTTTACAAGGCTTATAAATTTTAATGAAAATATCTTAACCACGTTTTTTATCTGGGCGTGCTGAATTATGATCTTTAAAATGTAGCAATGGAATAAGGCATTGCCAGTACAATTTGTAGATATGTCTTCACCTTCGGGTAAAATGATTCAGCTATTTATATTAACTCGGTTATTACAACATTTATTATACGATATATAATAAGTGGCAAACGAGTAGACGGATCGACATCTTGGCAGTGAACGATTCAAGTTGCGCTCCGTTGGACGCGATTCAGCGGGAGAAGCTGGTATTGGACAGTAATAAGTATTCCGTATGAGGCGAACTTGCGCCTCTATAGAGTAGAAAGCAGTGGGCCAGAGTACAATACCATCTCGTTCTGTTGAGACCCCCTAGTTTCTTTGAGGCCAGTTAAGTCTTACCCTCCAAACATCTACTAAACTTAACTTCACTCGATATGTCGACCCCAAGTATTCCAATTAATTATCAAATAAGTGCGTCATAATACATAAAATTTAGGTAATACTCAATTTGTCAATTTATTTTGTGTAGGAAGTAACGTAGTACATAACAAGTATTCGATAAGTATAGGCATAATGCAACTATTTGTCACAGAGTAGTTTTGGTATAAAACTATGAGTAACTACTTGTGCGAGGTGGAGCTAAGTCAGTAACGGGAACATAGGGGTTCCCACACAGGAGAGGGCCACCTACAAACAGTAAGTGGTCCGAGGTACGTCGGGGTTCCAGGGATTTTCTACCTAGGGTACAACTGGTTCCCCGGCTTCTAGTACCCGAGGTGGCGTGCGGTTTTTAGTCGGTTCGAGTCCGACATAACCACCAGCCGGTGGTATCCGAAGGGATTTCCGCACAAAAAAAAAGGTGGAGCTAAGTCGCCAAATCGATTCCTAGAGTCCTTACCGAGCCCTCTGTCCCTTTTACGCACTTACGAAGTAGTGAACAACCCATCTCAATTGTTGCAAGTATCACGAATTTGTAATCTAAAGTGTGTAATAACATACATACATGAAATGCTAATACTAGTTAGTATTGCATCAATTGTATAAAATAATAACAAATATATGTAATCGATCAATTTAAATTACTCTTAACGAATGTAGTTAACAATAGGCCGTTTGCTAATTACAAACATTAGAAAATTACATAGTTATTGCAAGCTGTACTTTCTAATTATATATGACGTCACGTGGCCTTTAATGTGAACAATTTCCAACACATTAGCAAATGGCGAGGATTATACACACATTACGATTATTATTTTCTTGATAGTCTTCCAACAAAAGCAAAAAGAAACTTTGATTGATTACCCTTAGGTATCCCAAAACAGCAATAAATTATATTATGTCCAGTCTTCTTTTCAAGCCTTATGACTTACGAATAAAATCACTATGAATGCATAAGTGTAATGTAACTGAATGGATTTATTCCATTAGAAAGTGTAATAAATTTTTAATTATTTTTGCTTCAATTTCTTGGTATAATATATAAACAATTTGGTGAAAATTAATAAAAATGAATGCATTTTATACTGCAAAAAACTTAACCAAACTCCCTGATATGATCACCCTTTTTAGAAAAGGACAAAAACAATCAATTTCAAATATTTCAACCTCAAACTCGGTTGGTATTTTATAAAATTTATTGTAAATAGTGCTCAGCCCTGTTAAAATAATTCCACGTTCATGTCCCTGTCTAAAAATGATTAAATGTTATATTTTATAAAGATACTAGTAAAAATTATTTTTTAGTTTTATACTTAGTAATCGCCTTTATAATTGATCTGGTCGATTACATCACATTGGCAATTACTATTTCTATAGTTATTCATAAGTTTTAGTTGTTAAAGTTAATAAAGATACAAATAACTATTTACATATTACATTAATTTAACGATTTTCATAATTTATTCTAGTCTAATGTTATACACTTTTATCAAAATTACCACATTTGCTCTAATGGATGCTAATGTAACATGGCATCACTAATTGCCTATTAAAGCTATGGCTATTGGTTATGCAGTTGTCATTTGTCAGCTTTCGCAATGGAGTGTTGAACGTGTCCGTAGCAACTAAATTTACTTTTTATTTACTTGTAATGCTGTCACCACTCTAACAGTTATTCCAAATACCATTTGCGATTATGTTAATTTCGTGTGAAGTTTTGTTTAGTTTAAATTCGTTGCTGAAACATGGAAGTGGTACGTTGTTAGGTTACCAATGCTGACATATTTTTGTTGTGTCACAATAAGCGAAGTTATTGTCTAGTAAATTTGCAATTTATTTCTTCTAGGAACTTAACGAGCATGATTTGGAAGATAGGCTGTATGCTATGTTACATCATGTGGACGAGTCGGAGGGAAATTTAACATCGAACCAGAATCACCACGATGCATTGTCAGTCTTCGAGAACGTCCCGAAGAGCACGGTACGGCGCTATTGGCGAACCAGCGAACCGATAACTCCATACCAGAAGGTGAACCCACCGAAAGAACCCAACGCGTCGCTTAACAACAATAAACCGAATATGAAGCAAACAAACCAAACACCCAAACCCAAAGAAGAGAAACTTGAGTCGCAAAACACTTCATCCACAGTTGACCTATCCATATTGCAGTCGCCAGTTTCTCAGAACATAAAAAAAACCATCGAAATTATTGAAGATGAATATCAAGAGCAAGTTGTGCTCGAATCGAGTGATGAAGATGAGGTCATTGAAGTGGCGCTACCGCCTAAACCTACTATTACTATAGAAAGCTCAGATGAAGATGAACTCACTATTGTCAATCCAAATTCTCAAACTAAACACCAATCTAACACTGAAAGTAAAGTGGTATGCCGTGGTGAGAGAGATGTTTCAGCAAGTCCAGCTCCATCGGCTGTCTCGTCAATTTCGGATGAATTTATTCGTGGTGATTGCATAGCTTTAAATATATCCTCCCGCCATCAAGACAACCACAGCTTTGATTTCAGTCTCCATGGATCTGACCTACTGGTTCAAAGTACACCATCAAAAAAAAAGAGAAAGAAGAAATCCAAAGAAGGGGCGAGTTCTACACCGATTGCCACAGTGATTCAGGCTAAGACTTTTCCTAATGATGAATGTTTTGCTACACCTAAAAGTAAAGCTAAGAATAAGAAACCGAGAATCAAATTGAATGAAATTACCGAAAAGAGAATTCCGAATGCCGATATTTACGATTCTGATAGCAATCAATCTATCGACACAAATAAAAACAGGAATTCATACATAGTTACAGACACAAGTCTACCCAATACTGATGTGTACGAATCAGATTCAAATTTATCTGAATGTGCAAAAGAGATTCCCAAAAAATCTAATGACAATGATGGTACCACCTCAGACAGTAGCTTGTCAGCAGAAGTAGACAATGAAGAACTTACTGTAACAACAAAAAAGAATAATAATACCACTATTACAAATGCATCATTTGAAACAATCTCTGTTGTGGATCTAACTGATAATGATGCATACATTACAATAGACGAAACTAACAATTCGTACATAAATGAGAACATCATAATGGGTAATGTGTCTGGGTTCAATAACACTGAAGATTATGAGAACCTAAGCATGTCTGATAGCAACATTTCAAAATTTGGTTCAACAAAAATTCCAGCTATATTAAATGAAGATCTAGACTTTTATAATTTGAAAGACAAAGATAAAGGATGTAGAGGACGCAAATACTCACTAACAACTCTTCGTGCTGAGATGGAGAAATTCTACAACGAGAGCTGGGGTGGTGAAAATTTTAACCATAGGGAGATACAGAAGAGCATGTCCCGTAAGTAACTTTTTGATATTATTGCTGTTTATGTTCAGTGTTCAGTAATTCTTCTTGTCACGTTTACTTTCATTTAGCAAGTAAAAAGATATTATTACATTGAATTTACATAGCATTTTGCAATAGAATATCATGTGGAATTTCTTGTTAGGTATTTGTATCCTGTTACTAAATTTTAAATTAAAAAATAATGAAAATAGCTATAATTATAATTATCATATTTAGTTTGAAACTATTTTTTAAGGGATAGATAACCTTATTTAATTATAGACATATTCTCCCAAACTGGATGTAATCAAGCTGTTATTAATTTTTTTTCTTTCTTAAATATATACATATTAGTGTATCAAAAATATTTTGGGTATGGCACAGTCATTCCAGTATTATATTGCAGTTTTTAAACCACATGGTCTATACAACCTGTAATTAGTATAACCTTATTTAGTAAAGTACTACTCGTGCACGATAACTTGAGACCCGCGTGGAATTCGTCACACTGCAGTGTCACACTGCGGGCGTCATAGGGTAGGTGCGCGGGTATGAGGGGAGGGGTGACGAATTCCACGCGGGTCTCAAGTTATCGCGCACGAGTAGTACCTGGCCATGACCGAACTTTGTTTGCTATTTTTTTGGTAAATTTTCTAAAAATGTATCCTAGCTAGCTTGATTTATTGCCAACTATTTATATATGTATATGATATAAACAAGAATTACTTTTTTAAAGACATCCGTTAACTAAATAACTACCTACTAACTTGGTACGGACCCAATCCCATAATCGAAAGAAAGATGGCATTATTGTTTTTCTACATTAATGACATACGACCATACCTGCAGTACAGTAAACAATTTCACTATACTCAACTAATATGATAATTAATTAATTACCTATTGTTATACTTAGAGAGAAATCTTAATGACTATTAATGGATACAGTTGAAGCCATTAACATAGATTTCATAAATTAATTACACTTAATATTCCACTCATTATGTGAAATTATAACTAACTTTTAAATGTCACTAATAGCTTTAAGTGATAGCGAATAACATCATGTTTTTTTTTCTAGGTGATAAAAATCTATGGGTAATTGATCCCAAGGATAGGATGCCGTCGCTAACTAGAAGGAAAGTAATGTAAGTATATAAATGTTTATTATTCCAAAAAAATGTGATGTTTATCTTTAGTAGGTAAAAGTTTTTTATTTAATAACACTTTTACTGAATAATTTGTATCACTTTTCAGAAATAAGAAGTTCATTTCACTACTCCACTTGTTTAAATTTTTTAATTTCATTTTTCACACGATGTCGAAACCCAAAAACCACTTTATTATTATTTTACTGTATGAAGATAATTAAATTAACTGCCCATTTTTTGAGTCAGGGTTGCCTTGCTCCAAATATTTGCATTGACAATTTAAATAATGTCTCTTTACATTAGAATTTTGAGTAAAAAGCTCTGAAACTCTGTTGATGGCTTTCATTACAGTCAGTATTTTATTTTCATCTGTTCACTATTTATATTTCATTCAATTTAAATTAATTGTAATCAGGGTGATTAACAGTTTGATGAAGTTTAGATCTCATATGAAAAAATCAACAGAACGGTAATGCGTTGAAAATATAGTCTCTTCTTGCCAGAGGAAGAACTTGTCGTAGTATCATAAAAGTTAAAGTTAGTGACCCTGAATACTATGTAATTACGGGTGAGATTAATTTAGTATTTTTAGGAATAAGTGCTTATCAGCAGTCTGGTAACCATATTACGGTTCTGCCTAATCTGGCATGAGAAGAAATATTATTATTATTAGGCAATTAATCTATGTTATGAATTATTGTGAAGAGAGTCTAAAATCTGTATCTGTAACAAATTATACTCACTGATTGTTGGCGTAGAGGTAGAGTACGCGACTGCTGTTCATGAGGTCTCGGGTTCGATTCCTGGTTCGGATCAAATACTTACATGATCTGCAAATACTTGTTTTGGAGTTTGGGTATTTTCTATGTATATATCAGATATCTGGAACCCGTAACATAAGTTCTGCTTGGTTTGGGACTAAAGGGCGTTGTGAGTTAGATGTCCAAAAAAAATTTTTTATGACTTTTCATTTCTAATAAAACCCTAATTTATGTATAATATAATATTGTGTGCACTTAGGTTATGACATAGTATATGGCAGTCTTAGAATCAGTTCTTTAGAATATCAATGGCTATTTTACCCACTTTCTTACTACACATTGTTCACTATTTTCGTTAAACTTCAATTCATTCTTTAAAACATTATTTTTATTACAGCTGCAACTACTGCAACAGGCCGGGGCACCGTGACGATACTTGCCGCATGAAGCCGCTTGTTTGCTACATGTGTGGTCTAACTGGACACCTTGAGCCGCGCTGTCCTCGAAAGATCTGTGTCAATGTATGTACTAATGCACTTCCTAATGACCACCACTTTGATATTGTCAGCTTTCAGTAACAATGCTACGAAAAAGAACATTAGAACCAATTTAATTCAATATAAAATTCTTCAGAATACAGCTGTATTTGATGTAACAATATATAATAGTATCATCAAATTAAATTGTATTCTAAAGAGCTTAGGGTTGAATTTAAATTGTACTGAATCAGTTTCTTCGTTGAGATTACTTATCTCCTTGTCACTTAGCTAAATATAATTTCAAAGGAATTATTGTCCCTAGTGGATGTATAACCGTTTTCAGAGGCATTAATTTTTATATACTTAGTCAAAATTAATTATCTACTACTTAAATGTAAATATAAAATGCTAAGATATGAGTTTTATAGACCATACCCCTATTTTTTTGCAAAATTTTCAAATAGAAGAGTCAGGTGGTGATAGGTGTGCTTATTTTTGCCATGAATTGTACCAAATATTATTGTGTTCTTTCGTCCATTTCATGTACCGTACCTAGATGACCGAGTTTCGCTTGCTTTTTTTTGTATATGTTCTTAAAAATTAATCCTAGCTAGATTGATTTACCATCCTGTATCCCCTGCATACTAAATCTCATGAAAATCTTTGTAGCCTTATATATATGTCTGTATACAAGAATTGCTCATCAAGAGTACTAGATAGATCTACCATGGCAAACGATATAATTCCTCCTGTTGAAATGGTTTATTTACTAAAATAAAAGTGTGGAGTTCGAGTTAACTATAATTTTTTGGTCTTTTATTATTTTTCATAGACTTTGTTTAAACAATATATTTTGTACTTTTAGTGCGGTTCTCCGAACCAGATGTACTCGTCGATGTGCCGCAACTGCTGCAACTGGGGCCGGCTCACGTGCTCAGAGTGCGGACAAAACGGACACCCATCCTCGCACTGCCCCGATCTATGGCGCAGATACCATAATACGGTGAGCTTAAAAAAACTCTTATTTGGCACTCATTTATATCCTTACTTCCTTACTAATATTACAAATGCGTAAGTAACCTGAGTACTGAGCTAATGAATTTTGGCACACAGATTTGCCTCTAATTTCATTTATCGAGTTTTCAGAGAGATTTCATTCTTATACTTTACCCCAACGATCGATGCAATGAAATAGAGAATATGCATGATTTTTCTATATATCTTAATCTGATCATTTAAGTTTCTGTGTCACAGGAAAAACTATAAATATGCTTGAAAATAGTCAAACTAATTTTCAAAGTGAAATTTAGAACACTGACTAAATTTGAGCTATTCAAATGCCGCCATTTTGCGCGCGCTTTTTACACAGCCAATGATGATATTGTCATTTTGTTTTTTTTTTTACTATTCAGTGTTTAAGTTACTTAGTACTTATTAACAGTTTTAATTGCTTTAAACATCATGGAAAAGGTAATTTTTTGACAAACACTACTAACATATTTTGAATTTCGACCCCGATAATTTCCAAGACGTGACCATCGACGTCACGTTTTGATTCGACCAATAGTAAGCGTTTTGTAAGTTTCAATTTCCCTCCCTTCATTTTCACTTTTTATATGTTTGTTGAGTTTAAATAACCACTGAATAAAAAAAGTACCCTTTAATTATACTGTAAAGACAATAAAGAATCTAGAAAAAGATATTTGAGACAAATAAATTTTTTATGCATATTCCCTATTACAATTAATGTGTGTGGGTGTAATTTTTACAGATTTTAGTTGGTTCGATACCCGGGTTTGGCAAGTAACCAACCTACCAACTAAAATCTTCGGCCAACTTTCCCTTCAGGTGCCATTACAAAATTCCATCCTCTATATGAGGCGGTTAAAGTGATTCTAGTCTGTCTAATAGAAAACATGAGCAGAATCCAAGAGTTGTGCTTATACTACTCTCTACTTAACCAGAGAATACAATAACGTATATTATAATAGTTTTACACAGCCTATTCAACTTGAACACAATGACTGCCTCGGTGGCGCAGTGGTAGCATATGCGACTGCTGTGCTGTGAGTTGGACCAAATGTTTGTATGATCTGCAAATATTTGTTTCGCAGTTTGGATGTTTTCTATGCATAATATGTATGTATGTATTTACAAAAAAACTATATATGTATTAATATCAATTGTCTAGTACCCATAGTACAAGCTCTGCATAGTTTGGAACTAGATTGTGTGTGTCAAAGTGTCCGAAAATATTTAAAAAATATTTATTTAATGACAAAATCCACAAGTGAGAGTCACATGGCGGATTACACCTATTATAGACATTACGCCTGCAACTTCATCTTCTTTCCTATGAATGTCCTTTTTAAATATTCAATAATTAAAACTAAAATAGATCAGCTACGCCAAAAGCCAGCCATATCTTAATACTTTTTTTATTGAATTAGATTCTATAAACATAATATTGTGTAGTGCAGACCAGTGTAATAGCAACATATTGTTTCTGTTACAGATTGACAACAATATGCCACTCGAAAGATACGGCCAACCTAAGAAGCCCTACCAGCTGTACTGCAGCGGATGTGCGAGACGAGGGCACCTCGTCCACAACTGCCGCGTCACGATACCCTTCTCCGGCTTCCATATCAACTCCCCCTACGTTTGTGTATACCGCCCGCTGTATCCCCCTACACCGAACACCCCTAATACAAACCAAAAGAAACAAAACAAGAATTTGTCTCAAAATCCTCAAACCTCATCACCGACAACCCCACACAGACAAGACCGCAGCAAGCGCCAATCTAAATCCCCAACCACTCACGAAACACATATGAATAAGAAAAGAAACACCATCTCTCCCTGTGTGGAAAATGATCTTCGCAACAACAAAATTCCTGTCAATACACCACAGAGGAAGATCTCAACGAGCAAAGATGACGAAACTACGAAAGATCAGAATAAGACCACCAACGAGAGTGTTAAAACTCAGGGAACCGTGGAAAAAGCACTCAATTTTATTCCAATCTTCTCAGCCAATCATGACAAGAAGGGCAATATGATTCAAGACAATGAAGTCTCTGATACTAGCGAAGTTGTCACCTCCGCCAGGATTTACTTGACTAACGATATTATAGACAAACTCAAATCTGACGAAGGTAAAGAATGGTTGAAAAACATGTCCGAAAGGTACAATATTGAAGTGGAAAAAGCGGAGATAAATTCATTTTTGGGTATTAAGGGAAAGATTGTGGATCAGGAGATGTTCCAATCTCAACTGAGGGACTGGGTCAAACCGCCAAAAAGTGCTGATACTATAAAACCAAATACTGAAAAAGATGTCCACGATGCTAAGATGGACCAGTATGAGAGTGTCATACCTAAGAACAGAAACAATCTTCTACGTCAATTGAGCAAAGCACTGGAATCCTTGAAGGAAGATTTAGGAGACCCTAGTGCATTGTACAAGGAGTTGAAATATTTACAAAATCGACAGCAAAATCTGCTCAAGCAGAAAGTGGTTCACCCGAAACAGCTTAGCAACAACAGGGTACATATTAACCAAATGCACAAGAGGCTCAACATGGTATTGCTCGGGCAAGCCGGCCTTGCCGATGGTTCCGCACACTTAACTGAACTACAGTCTTTTCGAGATAAACTTATGAATTCTAGACAGAAAAATATACCTACCGACATCCGAAAAGAAATTGGAGAACATTATAAGCTTATATTTACTTCATGCCCCAGAAATGACTACATGGATCTACTCAAAATGTATCACATCTCGAATCAGACTTCACTCTTGAGTAAGAATAAGAAGAAATCTTTAAACTTTAAGACTAAAGTGAACAGATTACGGAAAAAAGTGAACAGCATTCCAGCACAACCATTACAGAGCGGGGAATATGTGGAAAAGCAAATAGAGAGGGGGGAGAAGCTTGGCCAAAACAATAATCCCCACATGATGCAGAAGATGGCTTTCTATCACAAGCGACTATTGAGCACGCGCCCGATCGGCGCCGCCCTCAAGAAAACACGAATCGATTTGGTGAGGAAACTGCACTCTTTCATTGCCTCTATGTTTAGGAAAGAGAACATGTCTTCAAAAGCGTTGAAGAAAATGAGGAAAACGCAAGAACAGGCGCAGCTGTTCTTGGCTAACGTGTAAAATATAATTTAGGAGATAAATATTTTATGTTTGCGCCAATCAAAGGCGCTCACGGCAAGTGAATATAGCGCACCGGCACATACACTGTGATCCCTATCTAGTATGGGATTATTTGTACATGGAAGTATCCATGTTTTATGTTTGTTTGGTGTAATGGCACTTTGTGCGTGTGAATTATTAAACTTCTTAGTGTAAAGCATATACCTCTTTTATTTTACCTTTTCACCCTCTTTTAAAGTAAATAAAGAAGAACCTTACACATTCATGTATGATCCCAATCTTGGTCGGGCCTGTGGTATGGTATTTAAATGTATATATCTAAAATATATGTATTGTAGATAAATCACACTTGGATACAAAAAAATATCAATCCGTAACAGTATTATTTGTTTGGGGTTGGGAATCAAATCCACCACCCTTAGCAGTCAGGAATAAACCGCAAAGAATAATAGGTGAAGCGCGAAAAAAAGTTAAAGAAAAATAATGCAATGGTTGATTTTACATTAATTTTTCTTAGTTTCTTTCAATCTATTTAAATATCTATCATTATAAACATGCAACCTCTTATTGTTCGAGAATTTAAAATCAAAATTAAGAGTTGATTACTACATTAGAACTAAACTACGATCAAACAAAAACACTAATGCTTGCCAATTAATACTCTGTATCTCACAAATCAGACCCATATCAAACAACTATTATACATACACACCCGCGCACGCATACACTCAAACGTCTATATTTATACATCGATACTAATATTTGAAGAAAAAGATTTGATTGCATTAGGTAAATAGCAATGAGCATCTCTGTGTGAGGTCACGTTAAGCAGCGGTCTCGGTTGTTATCATAGGATAACAGCCGTTAAGCTTAATTGGAGGCCTTTGGGCGGCTTAAAAACATCCAACGGTAAGGTTACGTAGCCACAACATAGTCTTGCCAGTGGGGACGTATGGCCTTAACCCTCTCCTGAGAGGAGACCCGAGCCCAGCAGTGGACATTATGGGTTATTGATGGTGACGATGAATGTCTATCTAAAATATTAAAAACGTTCAAATACTTGTAAGTGAATAACAATTAGTGAGGTTCTGGCTTATCCGATTGTTTTTTTTCTATTGTCCAAGCAAGAGCACCTCAAACTAATAGTCTTGGTTTAAGATAAATCTAATAATAAAATGATGCATTTTTAATGCCTAGCAAATATTTTGGATCATACATAATAATTGTTTAAAAAAATTATAATAAAATTCTTGTGTGTTTAGTATGTTTAAGCTGTAGTCGCCTAAATCGCAATGATGGTGGTATACGTCATCAATCAGACGAGACGTCATTCGTGATAATTGATAAGCCCAGTGTACTTGTTGATTTGATGAAATATTTCTGATCAATACCAAAATAAACTTTTTAGCCAACGTTATAAAAACAAATTTGAAGATGACCCCGCTTAATATTATATTAGTAACTAAATTATTCATAATATTATGTGTCACACAATCTATTTGCGGACGATTGGTAAGAAGTGAAAATGAAATAATTTTATTTAAACGTTTTTAATTAAGATGTAGTCGTTTTACGTTTTATTTGTTTTGTACAGTTCGGCGAAGGATTTTTTCCAACGAATTACTATGAGAATCAACAAGCCCAACAACGTGAAATAATACAAGCTGCTATACAAAAACTGAATAATGGTTGGTATTGAAATTAAGTAAAGTTTTAATTAATATTGAAACAAAACAAAGAAGGAAAATTATGTGAACGTACATCCAAACTTTTTTTAAAAAAGACTACACAATACACAATTGGAAATGAAAAAAGTTATTTAATTTGTTTGCTATCTATATTAAGTTTAAGCCAGGATAGTACAGTAAATATTTTTATATTGTTAATGTAATGATTATTTAGAATTGCTTTAAGTAATTTAATAATTTTTGAATTTCCCTGTCAAGGACCAGAATGGGTTAGCAATTGGCCCAATCCAAATACAAAGCTGGGTCAAGTATCAGGATTGGCCCTAGACAATGATGGAAAACTACTGGTGTTCCATAGAGGCAATAATGTATGGGATGCGACAACGTTCAATGAGCGGAATGTGTATAACTTTATAGGGACTCCAGCTATTAAGGAACCCACTATTCTCGTGTTAAATGATACTGGAGAAGTAATAGATGAATGGGGACAAGATCTGTAAGTATTTATGTTTTTAAAAACAAATTTTTACTATTAGTAAATCATTTATTTACTATACAATAACTTTACTTCAAGGTGCAATAATTACTCTAGCATTCTTTAGTAAGAGTGGAGCCCTTTAATAATCTTGGCATCCTTAAGTAAGCGTAGCACCCTTGAGTAAGCATAGCACACTTAAGTAAGCATAGCGCCTTTTAGTAAGCGCGCGGATCTGTGCCTGAAAGGTCCTGTGAAAGTACTGCAGTGCCCCCGTGTGCGCTGTATACCAAGCACTAAAGGTAAAGACGCCCCTATACATGCATGGCAGTCCAATGCCAAACAAGATAAAGCCTTTGCTATAGTAACCAAACTGCTGATATACATACATACATATTCTTGATAAATTAGACTAAAATATAGAACAAATGATAATATATACACAAATTATTTATCCTGGCTATTAATCATACCTTGCAACCTTTGGGGTAGCCATAAGAATCACTAACCATTGCAAGTTTTTGTTTTGTTTGATGTTTAATCACACAACTGCAAAAATAATTTTTTTTTTCAAGATTAATCTAGTGTGATAATAAAATAAAGAATTTTTAGCAGTGATTACGAATATTTTATGTTTTATTTTAAAAAAACTGAATTTAACAAAGATGACAGATATTCATGCATTGGGGTTTTCTTTTTTCATGTTCAGTTGTTCACATAGTATAATGTAACATTTCCTATAATGTTCTTTCATAATATTAGTCTTGACACATCTGTAACTCGAGCCCGAATAATGATCAAATTTGATGCATGATGAGGCTCTGTACAAATGTCATAAAATTTTTTGTCGATGATGATACAAACACCATTTCACTAGTTGTTCATTCTCGAGGCACTGTATTATATGTAACCATAATGACTACTCCACTTTGTAAACTCTAGTGCTAGGCTAGTGAGTACTTACTAGCTTTTATCTGTTTAAACTTTAAATTAATAGACATATATTATTTAATCTGGTATCATTGTTTTGTTCATGGTCATCGAGATATAGTACAATATAATCTCGTTGTTCATGGTACATATTTCCTACATTATTTCTTAATGCTATACCTAATACCACAAAAGAATCACTGCTATCTATTTCTACTACTATATACTATGGTACAAAGAAAATGTGCACCCAAGTGTTTTGTTGCAAATTTACTTATATTAATTTTGTTTATTAACACAAAAATAAAATCTATCCTTAAAAATAATAAATATTAAGAATTAAAAACCACTAAACCTATGCACAATTATACAAATAAATTAAATTGAAGTGCCTTTTTGTATTTTCAAATTAACAACTTTATACTAAATGCATAATAACATGGAAGTTACTTATTTCAATTAACAATTTTTAAATTTTGTCTCATTGTTCTGGCTAATCCCTGGAACTGCGGAACCGAGCTGTATTTTATAAGGAGTAATTTAGGCTTACTTTTACTTTAGAACAAAAATATATTGTAGAACACTGTTAAAACAAATGGGATAATGAATATAGTGGGGCGTAGTGGCGCAGCTACTTATAATAATATGATGCATTGAGAACTACACTTTTGTGACTGATCCTCTAAACGAAAAGGTTGATAGGAAATGCATCATCAACTAATACTAATATAGAAACTTTTCTTTACAGCTTCTTTATGCCTCATGGTATAACAGTTGACAAAGAAGACAATATTTGGGTGACAGATGTGGCCATGCATCAAGTACTCAAGTTTGCACCCAATAACAGAGAGAAACCAGCATTAGTTTTAGGTTCCAAGTGAGTAAATAAGCATGGTTTTATCATTACATTAATAATAAATCGCTTTATTGTACATCAAATTAATTAGCTTTGTTTCTTTTGTTTGTTTGTTAGTAAATTACAGGGATATCTTAAAACTAGTATAAATTATCGTCCTTTTAAGTTATTATGCTTTTTTTTCCGATTGGTGATGAGTGATGTTGGATTCGAACTGACTAAAATCGCACACCGTCTCCGGTACTAGAAGCCGGGGAACCAATCCAATTTACCCTAAAAATATTATAAGGCTTCGAGGAATTTGAGAAATAAGCCTTCAGACCCACAAATGAGACTATATTAAAAACATTCTTAAAACCACCTATTAATTATCGCCGAGGTCGCTGCGTTAATCAATGATATCACTCAAATTTTTGTCGAACTGTAGCTCAAACTAAACTGCGGTCCGCGATACGAATATTTATAGATACTGCTATTTTAGGTAAATCCAGAAGATGCAACGGGCTTTCAAAATGACCGATTCCGAGTACACGCCGTCGAATGTAAACAAACCAAACCCGTGACTATCAATAAAATAAATATTTCGGAAATTTTTATTACACACAACGCTATCTAGTCACAAACTAAGCAAAGATTGTACCATGGGTAGTAGACAACTGATATATATACTTTTTTTGTACATATATTATATACATAGAAAACAATTCATATTCGATCTTATGTATATTGACCTAAAGTTCATTTTTCTGTGCCTCATCACACCAACTAGAACCTTCACCACGGTTAGCCGTTGTCGAGTCAATTTCTGGAATATTCTTTCTTCGTAACACCATATTATTTTAACATTCCCCTATTTCCCGACAGTTTCCAAAACTATATGGATTTCTTTGTTTTAGGTTTATCCCTGGTGAGGACGATACCCACTTCTGCAAGCCGAGCGCAGTAGCAGTGCTGCCTAATGGAGACTTTTTCGTCGCAGACGGGTATTGCAATCACAGGATAGTCAAATTCTCTAAAGGTGGCAACATTATATTACAGTGGGGGACTAGTAAGTAACTCATATGGTTTTTTACTCAACTGCGAAAGAAAGAGGGTTATGTTTTTTGAATGTATGTGTGTATAATTTTTTGACACGCCCTAGAGCCTAAACAGCTAGTCGTATTTTTATGTGAGTGGTGTCAATAGATTCATCTTAGTCGTGATTTTTTTTTTAAATAATTCGTTTTCGTTTTAATTTGTTTTCGGACTACATGGCTCTTTGAATCTATACATTAAAATTAAAGTGTCCGTTTGTAATTTAACATTAACTGTTTTTCACTCAATTCATATGAAAGTAAATACGGTACTAACATTAAATACGTCGTGATACGTTTGCTCATTTGCCTCCAAAGTAAAAAAATAGTCAATTTTTATTTTTTTGTCTGTTTGTCCCCGCTAATCTCTGGAACGGCTAAACCGATATTGACGGCAGATTCACTAGCAGATGACAGTAACTTAGGCTACTTTTATTTTAGATTAGCTTTGCCCCGTGCTGTTACTTGTGGTAGCTATTGTTTACAAATGCAGCTAGTTTCTTAAAATTTGTGTGTGACTATATGATATATAAAGAAAGTTGTCCTTTTTCATTCTCATGTTACTAGTAATATTGTCTCTGTTTAGCTTTCACGGATCCATCGAAAGAAGGTATGTAGTATCTTATTTTATTTAATATTGAGCTACGTACGTATCTCAATTTTAAATAAAATCGCGACCCTCTGAAATGAATGAATGAGAAAGATATAAGTATTAGTTCCTAACTTATATAATCCTGTTTAATGTTTCGTGTTATTGCTAATATGTATTATTTTATGAATTATAGGTATATATTACATGGGCATTCTAGAAAATCAGAACATTTTTCATTTACACAAATGTTTGTCCTGTAGTTATAAAATATTCCATTCAATGCTATGCAGTTGCATAAGTCATCGCTTTAAAAAGGACTGAATTATTTTTGTGATATTAATTAATATGGCGAACCTGTAGGTATATATAAAAAGATAACTTCGCTATACGTTTGTCCTTACACGGCAACAAACTAATATTTGCCCCCATGTCGACCAAAATCCTCATACCACTTTGTCGGTTGGTAATCATGAGGCGGCTAGGGGGATTGATAGGCCAGACTCCTGCCTTATTCTGGACTATTCGAAGTTATCCGACTGCTCCTGAGACCTTTTCTTTCCATAGCTGGAATATCCCGTGGCGCCTGATTCATTTTTCTATGTTCTATCCTTATACTTTCTATGATAAAAATACATTTATAATGGCGCGATGGCGAACATGACCTCGACCTTGATTGTTTGAGACCGTGAAACCGCCTATGTGTAAATCTGCTATTCTGATTCTGCATATTTCAGCGCGTAGCGACGCAATCTCTAACTGCATGCTTGCTAATTGCGTGGTGAGATTCGTGATGACACTGATATCGGCCCCTTTTAATGGTTGGTCTTTGTACGGTCAAATACATTATCCGCCATCTCGCCTAATTTGTCCAAAGTTAAGTTGTCCGCCACCACAAGCAGAGTTGTGATGGTTTCGGCAGGCGACTGAGCCATAACATCTGGACCGCGTTATCGGTTAATTTGTTCTTTCAGAGTTCCTGCATACGCCTTAATAGCTGGCACGGCTTTTGATCTCGATAGCCTCCCTTTTGCGTGAACCATAAACGCGGCTGGTCAGTCCAAAAAGGCGAAATCCTCTCCAACACGGTGACTGACGATAGCTCAGCAATTTCGCTTGAAATTCCGGCTTTTGCAGCACTTTCAACTCCAAGCAGCGACATCCTGACGATAGTCTTTTTACGCAGTACTGCTTTACCAGTTCACTATAGGTTTAAAAGGCGTGATTAGTTGCTCCATTTTCCTTGCTCGAATGTCGGGGTCACCAAGTATAGTGAACTTGTAGGTTATTTAGAATAACAACTATGGTGAGGAGAGTTATATTTATTATGCAGGAACTCCTGCTCTTCACTACTACATGGTAATATGTGGCTTCTGATACTGACTTACAGCTACATTATATATCCTAAAACCTATCGCTACAATGCACACAATCACGTTTTAATCTTGACGAGATACAGAGTGTCCGAATACTACGTGATCGATATAGACTCATGTCTGAAATATGCTGAGATAGCTGGTCAGGGTTATCCATGTATAAATTCTATCGATTACTTCAAACACTTTATGACGTAGGAATAATAAACACTCAATTATTTTATTTGCTAGTACTCAAAATAACACACATTGACTTGGTTAATAGGTTAAGAAATGGTATCTACAATAAGACTACCTACATATAATATCATAAAACTATTTTTATGGTGATGCATATTTACGCGTATGTCGACCTAACCGTATTTGAATGTCTGTAAGAAAGTAAGCTTATGGTGGGTCATATCATTATCAAATTTGTCGATAGTACATACCTGATTCCATGACGCAGTTTCGCTCAGGAAAGAATGCTGTATATCAACCACAGTTGTATATTGGGTACCAACCATCGTCTGTTTTATCCATCCAGGTCACGGCTCCACAAACTTCAGGTTCAATGTGCCTCACGCACTAACTCTAGCCGAGGACCGCGGCCTGGTGTGCGTGGCGGACCGCGAGAGGGGACGCGTGGCTTGCTTCAGACATGATAACGGCTCTTATGTTAGCAGTTACAGCAATTGGCTCATCGGAGGAAGAATATTTAGTGTCGCCTACGCTCCTGTACATGGTCAGTATAAGTTTTAAAAGATGTGTCCATGTCGTGACAGACACTAAAATACAGAATTCCATTTATCTTGTGGTTGCACTAAGAGCCGCCGACTAAGGAAACAAAGTATAATACCTGAATCTTAATATTATATCCAGGTGGTCGTCTCTACGTTGTTAACGGACCAACTGGCGCAGTTCCAGTGCGTGGATACGTCATTGACTTTGAATCAGGTCGCTTAATAGAAACGTTCTCTCCCGACGATGGCCTACGGAACCCTCACGACATCGTGGTGACACCAGATGGCGTGAGCGTGTACGTGGCGGAACTTAGTCCGTTTAAAGTCCACAAATTTATTGATGAGACTTTAAGAAACGAGAGTCAGAGTGTTGAGAAAACTCATGTGAAGCCAACTGCGACTGTCGGTGAGTAGGTGTGTCCATGTGCTTTTTATTTTCATTTTGGTTGACGGCTAGTTTTGTGACCATAAAGAAAATTACTAAATAATGTAGGCCAGTATTTGCATATAGTTTGTAACAATACTGGTCCACATTTCTTTATCAATTCTTTTATACGTAGAACTTGAAGATATGTGAGTTCATAATTGCAAAAAAGTCATTAAATGTGCAATATTATGTATGCGTGTGTATGTGTTAGTATGTTGTGTTTCGTTTTATACAATTAAATATTGTAGTAGTTGTCTAATCATAAGACGACTCGAATGTCAGTTTTTCCACGGATTGACTCTCATCGGACTTACCCGCATCCCCTTTTCCAATTCTCAAGAGTGCAAACTCAGAACAGCAACGCACTTCTGTCTCTTCGATTTTCACTAACGGTATTCACAATTAAGTGACTCGTCTGGCATTCTGTACTAAAAAAAATATTAACTACAATTATAAATTCAAATAATAAAAATAGGGGACTAAGGGATGGAACTACTCAAGAAAACTTCATTGCAAAAAGAATGAAACTTAAAATAAACCTGTGTAATTGTGGGGTACACTGCATTTTAGGCATCAATTTACTGTATTTTTTTTAAGTTTAAGTTCTCTATGACTAACAACGGAATACACCAACCCGTCTGGCCAGTGTTGTATAGTGAGCCAAAGTATCTCTTGCACGGAGAGGCGTATGCTTAGGGTAGGCTGCTAAAGTCGAGCTGTGTCGTGTTGTGCAGAGGCGGTGGGCGGCGCGGCGGG
>PKRV01000251.1:2008738-2047937 GCA_003709505.1 Hyphantria cunea | reverse complement strand
GGGGGATAGGGGGCGTTGGATTGGGGTATGGGCCTCCGGTATCCTCACTCACTCGATGAAACACAGCGTAAGCGCTGTTTCACACCGGTTTTCTGTGAGGCCGTGGTATCACTCCGGTCGAGCCGGCCCATTCATGCCGAAGCGTGGCTCTCCCACGGTAAATTAAATGTACCGTTTATTATACTCAGTCTAAGTTTGTAAAGTGGTTAAAATAACGAGGTTTTGCTTTGTTTTAGATGAAAATACCAATTATCATATTGCAATACCATTAGGTACTATGGACCCTCAAATAGATATGCATTTTTAAAACTGTATATATATATATCTATGTAAAATCGTATACTAATATTTAATTACTTACGAGATTATAAAAACTCGCATTAGATTAACGTATAGAAATGAAATAAGTTCTAATACAATCTTTTAGTACCTACCTGTTTGTATAATAATCGTTTAAATTATGAAATTAATTAAAAAATAAAATTAAATATCACTAAAAATGTGAAGCCCGCCCGCTCCCCTGGCCAAATTGACATTCTACAAACGTAACTTTAGTAGAAAACTAACACGTGGCATGACGTAATTTCAAAGTCACGTGGTCAAAAAAATGTTAGCCAAGAGAACAGAGGCATTAGCCATTAGCCAGGGGAGCAGCCGGCTTGTGTCATTTTTTTAATGTGTTTGTCGGTTATCGCGATAAAGAGTAGCCTGTGTCCTTCCTCAAGAACTAAAGTATCTCCATTACAAATTTAACTGAAATCGTAGAAATATACATCATATTTCATATACATGGACAGTATGAAAAGATGCCGAACTAATAATGATATTTTTTTTTGTGTATTCTCTCATCAGTGCAAAATGCAAATGCAAAGATGCACAACTATATTCACTTATTTTTACTAACGAGCGCTGTTATCGAGGTCGGAAACTTTTCAGACCTTATGTTGACAAAATCAAGTATTGGCTTAGTGGTTACCTACAGTTGGTAACACCTAATAAATTCTATTCGCATAAAAATATTTATTTTGTCTTTGAGAGGTGTGCTGTAAATATTATGACTTTAATCCTCTAAGCATTCTACTCTCGAACCGACGTTTTATTGTTGCCAGTAATCAATAAGTTATACCAAAGGATCTGTGCTTAACCTAAAATGAAGCACGGATCTGTCACCTGGGTGAAGCACGGGAACTAAGTACATAGGATTCCGTGCTCCAACTGACGATAAGTACAAGCAATTTTTTTTTAATATTTATTATTATCTTCTTAATATACAATGAAAATATTTTCAAAAATGTAGACGTAACGTAACGCGTAACGTAACGGTTTACAAAAATGGGCTGTAAATACACGACACTTACTCTATTCTTTACACCACAAAGGCGAATAATTAATTAATCAAATAAGTATAGGAAATAATAATTTTACTAAAAATAATTCTAAAATTCTAAGCATAAATTCGTTTATTAGGTAATAATTGTATAGACATTTTGAATCATGCTCAAATGGAAAACAGTTTTGCTGCATCAACATGAAAGTAATCATTTGGAGCTCTTAGTACCCTATTTAGTCTCGTGCTTCATTTAGGTCGATCCTAACTGAAACATGGGTCTGTCCTAATACAATACACTAAATAAGCAATAAAAATACAAACAATGTGATCTAAATGTTAATACATATACATTTACAAAGACAAGATAGATTATATAAAATTAATCATATTGAATAAGTCATGTACAATTCCTGTAATTCAATTTGTGTAAACACGAACCGTTTTCAGAGCACCTCTTTACAAATCCTATTTATCAAAACATTATGTACATCTGCGAAGACCTTAACACTGAATTTGACTAAACGCCAATTTCTACAGTTCCTGATAAAGCTCCAGATTGTTATCTTGATTTGTCTGCATGCTTGGCCTTGTGATTAAAGTGGTCGACACGTTGCTTTCTACTGTGCCAAGTGTTGTGGGTACAAATCCCACATGGGTTAACACTTTGTATGATCCACAAATAGATTTTTTATTATATGTATTGTAAATTAATTATCTGCATAATTTGGATAATTTTAAGATTAGAATTGAATAAGTTAAATTGGGCCAGATAGAGTTATCTTGACGGTCGGTTCAATCACCGTTCTGCGGAAGCCGCATGATGGCCGTCAGAGTCGTTAGGGGTTATCGCACGATCTTCTATGAGGCTGCTTGCGTGCCGGCCGGATCTCCACCCTGGGACCTGGAGGCAAAAGTCCTCGCGTCGTTGGTTGGTGGCGTGAGGACGCGCGGGCCCGCGGTGTAGGACTGACGCAGCGAGTTATCGAGCTGCGTCGGTCACAGCTACACGAGGTCCTGGTGGCGGAATGGCGGGACAGGCTTTCAAGCCCTTCCGCCGGCCTAGTCACTGTCGAGGCCATTCGGCCAGTGCTCGACCTGTGGCTCGGGAGAAGGCACGGCTCCCTCTCGTTCCGTCTGACGCAGATCCTCTCGGGGCATGGCTGCTTCGGGAGGTTCCTGTGTCGCATAGGCAGGGAGCCGGACGCTCGGTGTCACCACTGCGTTGACTGTCGGGAGGATACGGCGTGGCATACGCTGGCAGAGTGTGCCGCTTGGGAGGGGCTGCGCCGTGCCCTCATCTCTGTAGAAGGCAGTGACCTCTCGCTGCCGGCCGTAGTTCGTTCTATGGTCGACGGCGAGGAGTCCTGGGATGCGGTGGTGTCTTTCTGCGAAACCGTCATCTCGCAGAAAGAGGCTGCGGAAAGGGAGAGGGAGATCCTGACCTCTCTCTCAGTCCGCAGAAGGCGCACCGGGCGTCGGAGGAGGGAATACGCTGACCTCCGCCGGCCCCCCTAACTGCGTCCAGGGGCGGTGGACTTGGGGATGTTCGTCGCCCCCAACCAACCGGACCCGAGGTGGCTGCGCTTAGTGTTCCTGTGCGCCCCTCTTTGAAGTCTCGAGGGGAGTCAAATACCTCACTCCTCTCGCTGACGAGATGTGGTCCGCAGCAGCGGGCCGGCACTAGTCGGGGATTGCGGATGCCTTTGAACTTCCCGTGATCCCTGGCGTAGGCGAGAGACGGAACACCTGGGGGTTTGAGTCAGTAAAAGTCTGACAGACCCCTTCGCTCTCTCCCCAGAGCGGAGGACATCGATGAGGATTTCGCCCCGATAAAAAAAAAAGAGAGAGTTATCTGGACAAATTTAACTTATTCAATTTTGAATAGTGACTGCATAGTCACTCTCGATTATATTATGCGCGTGTTTATAGGTTATCGCATTTAAGAGTAGCCTATATCCTTCCTCAAGAATTAAAGATCTCCATGCCAAATTTTATTGAAATCGATGCAGCGGTTTGGCCGTGAAAGCGTGACAGACAGACAGACAGAGTTACATTATAATATAAGTATGGATTATGAAATAATTCTGGCTCCAGTATTTTTTTAATGATTTTATACCCGATCATGTAAATAATAATTTCAAAGATTTTTTAACTAGCTACCCACATGTGTTTTAATGAAGAAAGTAAGACCAAATCTTCCTACAAAAGGAAGAAATATTTTCGAATGTAACAAATATACCTAATAATAATTAAGGAAGTGGACAAATTTATGTTAATTATCATTATTTCACTATCTTTTACGTTTGTAAAAGGAGTTCTCCTTACTCACTCATTCATATACAACGCAATTGATTTTAATTATATAGCTACATAAAGATTTTCTACTTTTAAAGTATCCAAAACTGCTAAAACGCAAACTTTTTCAACCTTATTTGCTAAAGTTTATGTTTTCAATAAAAACCATTAGAATGTATTGCATTTTATATTAAAATATATATATCTAAATAAGGCATCTCAATAAGCGTAATAAATAGTTGTGTAAGAATTATCTTCTGCTTATTATGATGTGATTTCTCGGCGACAATTTCGGGTCGAAGACAGGCATAATCTCGCACGTAAGTCCTGCAAAAAGACAAATAAGTCAAAATCGTGAAATCTATAAATGTTAAATATATAAATAACTTTTATATTAAGGTGTTTCTGTAAAAAATACAATCAAATTGAAAACAATCTCATCAAATTGCGAGATTTTGAAGTCGGTTAATAAAGATTTTAAAGAAGGATCTTAGGTTAGAATCATTTCCTTCATCACAGAACGCGGTCCCCGTGGACAAGTAAAAATTCGTAATTTCTTAATTTAAATAATAAACATACTTTACAACTAAAAAAGGCACTATTAGGTAATAATAAAAGTTTATTATTAAATAATGTATTTAAAGGTCAAATCAATATATTTTTAAATGTTTCGATGTCGTTGTAATGTAAGAAAATTTTATCAATATTAAGTATGTCTGGAATCTTTCTAATTATTGCTTATTTAGTATCTCTTTTTTTTAATAAAATCAAAAGAATATCTTGTCTTTGGATGTCTGTGATGTAATAAAGCATTTTTGGCGTAGTTATACTATATTCCTATCTAGTCGGCTAATTTGTTATGTTTAATGACTTTGGACTATTGTCACCATTCGTACTAACATTTAGTGCCTGGTTACATAAATGAATAAAGTACGAAAGCTAGCCATTTTTTAACAAAGTTTATTTTGTTTTTTTTCGAAGTTTAGTTCGAGAATTCTTTCTAACCTATATTACAGGGCTTCAGCTATATACAAACAACTAAAGCGAAGAGAAAAATATTAGTTAGTCGAATTAATTGACCAAGATTTAACCTACTATACTGAAACCTAATTATGGATTAGTTCAGCCAAATTCGGTAAGGTCCGCTCAAGGTTGCCGAGTGGCAATAATAGCAGAAAATATTTATAAACTTCGGTCATGTGAAGGCTGGAGAGAGGCCTATGTACTGCAGTGGACGTCTTTTGGCTGAGATAATGATTATAATTTGAAGGCTGTTAAAGGACGATCTACTCAGGCGAAGTGAAGATGCCCTAGCGGACCGAAGTCCATTTTAGTTAAATTTTTCAAATTAATTTATTTAATTCAGAACTTTCCAGCAAAATCTTCGAAAATCTTGCCAACAAAAAGTTTGCAAATGTATTAGAAAGTACCTACATATAATGATACACTTGGATCTCGGACTAATAGTATATTTGATAAATATTTTTATTTTTATCTTTACGAATTGTATGAATATTAATAAGTATTAATTTGTATGAAGTGTAAAGTAAATAGCAAGTAACTGTATTTTTGTCTCTAATATTAAAAATAATTAAGACAACTCGTGTTTAATTCAATACTCAACAGAAAATAAAAAAGCCTCAAATAATGAAAAGAGCTTACCCCCCTCCATAACATACAGCATTCTGTCAAGGAGCACAACAGTTTCTACGAGAGGAGCGAGCATGAGTCGTAACGTGTACAACACCACAACTTTGCGCCATTGCTCCAGGTCGCTATTGCCGCGGGACCAGACTTCTGGAGACTTAGGCAGTTCCAGGTTCAATCGTTCCACAGCTAAGGCACAGTATCTGAAACATGAAGTATTATTTAGCACATTATTTTTAAAATGCACCTTACTTATTTTTATCTTAATTAAAGAAAATTCCCACTTTAGAAATATATCCATAGAGGTAAAGTCGCATGGAATTATACAAAACTATATTCGATTATTTATAAAAAGATCTTGTAATATTATTTGTATACACGTTAGGGAATATGCATAAAAAATTTATTTGTCTCAAATATTTTTTCTAGATTCTTTATTGGCTTTACAATATATTTAAAGGGTATTTTTTTTATTTAGTGGTTATTAAAACCCAGAAAACATTAAATAAAAAGTAAAAATTAAGGGAGGGAAATTCAAACTTACAAAACGTTTACTATTATTGGTCGAAACGAAATGTGACGTCGATGGTCATCGAAATTATCGGAGCCGAAATTCAAACTGTGTTAGTAGTGTTCATTAGAAAAATTACCTCAATCCATTATTTTTATAGCAATCAAAACTGTTAATAACTATTAAGTAACTGAAACACTGAATAGTAAACAAACAAAAAATGACAATGACGTCATTGGCTGTGTCAGAAGCGCGCGAAAATGGCGGCGTTTGAATAGTTTAAATTTAGCCGTGTTTTGAATTTCACTTTGAAAATTAATTTGACTATTTTCAAGCCTATTTATATTTTTTTACATGATATAGAGACGTAAATGATCAGATTAAGAAATAAAAAAAAACATGTATATTCCCTGTCGTCTAACTTACTCTTCAAAAGTCATGGCGTCAGAATGCTTGATGCTCCTGACAGGCGCATGACGCAATTTAGGGTCTTGCTCTACCAGAATTCTTTCTAAGGCTGCCCTGTAGGCATGAATCTGTAAAAAAAGTATGCTCTTTAAAGATATGTAAATTAACCAAGGATGCCTTACATTTCTAACTGTTTAGATCACTGTTTCGCTCCTAAAAGTCTGTTTGAAGAGGCGTTTACATGTTTAAATAAACATTTTTTATTTGTGAAGTAGTAATATTCTAAAAAAAAGTTAGTATTAGTGTGTGAGTTTCACCAAGAACTGCATAGCAAACTTGTGCTAGAATATCATCATCTTCCTAGCCTTTATTATTCCCAAGATTTGAAGTCGGCTACTAGTTCAACCGGTTTTAGCTGAATATCGGTTTTTACACAGAGCGACTGGCATTGGACCTCCGCAATGCTGCGGGTGAACTGAATATGAAAGTTGAACTGGTTGTCAGTATATTTGAGGGCTCTGACTTCCCAATAACGATTGCCATAGATGTTCATGGAACCGGTACCGACCGCATGCTCTCCAAGGCATGGGCGGTTTTTCTCGCCCAATAATAAAGGAAACCGGAAACTATATACTAACTAAAATAAAGACTAGGAAGAAGAAGATTTAGTGTTTTATAAAGATAATCTTCTCAAAACAAACAGAATCATTTTAGCATCTCACCTTTAAATTTTCATAATTTCCTTCTCTTAATCTCTCACAGTAAACCTCAATAGCGTGACAAGCTATCTCTCTACTTACAAAAGATAGCTTACTATTCAGACTCTTCACATAGGCACTCATAGGATACCCTTCCTCAGTCAGTTTCATATAACAACAACCAACCACACATATAAAATTGACATGTTCAGACTCAACAAAATGTTTCAACAACAAAGGGCCTAAATTGCCACAGGGGTGTAGGCCAATTATACCATAGTTAGCCATGATTTCTGATAAAGCTAGTTCTCGTAGTTGATGGCAGCTTGATAATGAGACATTGTAATGCAAAGGCTGCTTCAGTTTACATAAAGCTTCATATGAAAGGTGTTTTGCGGCTGTGTATTCCAAATCCGAGTCTAGGTTTCTGAAAGATAACCAACGTTTTCAATGAGAAATGGTAAACATGCAAGATGAGCATTATTTATTTATTATGGGTTATTCAAAATTCCATCTCAGCAAGTGCTGGTAAATGTGAACCTAGCACGGGCTTACGCCAAGTGGGTTGGTTCATTGTGTAGTGTTGTAGGGGTTTGAGTGGTGGATGTAAGAAATCGTCGCACTATAGCGCAAGTGTCGATTATAAATTATAATATTAAATTATTATTTATATATAATATAAAATGATAAACAGGCAAGATAAGTGATATTTTATTTAATAGGTCAGGTTTTAATTAAAGACTGAGGATGAAAATATGATATGACTCTAATGTACACAAATAAATTGGAGTGTCTATTGGTAATATTAAAATAACTGCTATTTACTAAATACATATGTATGCATACATTGTACATATACCAAAATATATTTTTTTACAATTATTATCTGTCTGTTCATCTGTTTGTTTATATGGAAAATTCACTGGCAGATAACTGATGATTAGGCTACTTTTTTTAGACTAGCTTCACCCCGCGGTGTTTCTCACGGTTACAACAACAAATGAGGGTAACACTGCAGCAGCTAGTAAGTCCTAAGAATATGAATATTACAAAAAAAAATGGTTTAACAATACTTTGATCAGTCTAACAGTCTGTTGTTAAAAGAGCAGTAGGTCTAAGTTGGATTAGGAGGTCATTTTCTCGTTAAATTTATATATTATATTTTTTTTAACAAGAAGTTTTTTATTTAACAAGAAGTACGTAAAACAAGATTTTTGCCTCTAATATAGAAATACTGTATTAAAACAAGTTTAATACATACCAAATACTGACCTAGCCTCCTGTACCAGTTGTCTCTGGCACTCTATGCCAGCACCAAATAAATCTTCTCTATATACCAAAACCCGCAATAAATGGCCTAGACCAGAGCCAAAGTCTATAACTGCATTACAACCTGTTTGCACTGCTGTGTTGGCGACGACATCTGCCATCAAGCTTATTTCGTGTCTCTTCTTAAGTTTGACATGATTGAGAAAAAGATTCTTTAACCTTGGGTGATATTTGCATGAATCTAAGTTTCCCCCATTTTCTTTTGTAGTAATGCGAGCGCTTTCTCTAGGTATGCTGAGAGCTTGAACAGATTTGACTAAGGCAAGGAACGATAGTGGCAACAGCTGTTTTGGTGGTACGTTAGATAGTATTTCTCCCAAATGTTGTGGATCTACATCTTCAAAACTATCTCGCCACGATTTCGGTAGCTTTTCCCAGTGGTTATGGACGAAGAAATCCTGGAAATAATTATTGTAATAATGTGCAAAGGTAAATTTTTATCAAACCAACTGGATTATAATGTATACACTTACTAAAACATACAAATCTAACAACCAGTCGTACATCCTTACAACTTTAAGTGACATTTCAATTCTTGATTTAACATTTTCCTTTACAGAATTTTTCATTATACTAATGATTCTTTATTTCAATTATTCAATTCAAATCACCTTTAAATACTTTGAACGTTCTGTGCTTTCAACTTTTTAAGTTTATTTTGACAGTGATGACAATGTGACCTTTTACTGTCAACAGTCAAACGTCATGTCTTATTTTGTATTCTTCTTCTTCTTCTTTTGATGAGATGGCAACCGGAGATCGGTTTTTGTTTTTGCGAAATACGGTCCCCATTTCATGTCATCCACATTTTTTTATGTTTTTTTATCATTATTTCCCTCAAGACGAAGACTTGAAGACTCGAAGACTTAGAATTGAAGACTTTTAATACTTGACATTGGCAGAAATAGCTGAGCCGGCTGGTCGCCGTATCATCAAAAGAAGAAGAAGAGATGGCAACCGGCCGGGTCAGCTGTTTCTGCCAATGTCAAATATTTTAAAGTCATCAATTCTAAGTGATCAAGTCTTCGTCGTGATGGAATTAGTGATAAAAAATATATAAAATGTGGATGACATGAAATGGGGACCACAAAAATAAAAAACGATCTCCTTTATTTTTTCTGTCCCATTTATGCAGGACAACTTGGCTCGCACTTCTGTGCATTTACCAGTCTTAAATTATATTAATTTGCCATTTGAATGACACAAAATGAAAGGTAAGGAAACCATTAATCACAAATCGAAATTCTGAAAAAAGGAAACAAGATCAGGAATGTGTATAAATTATAATACTTACATACTTAAAAATTAGCATTTTAAATAAATAGCAGGCACTTCCTGTTCCAACATTAAATGTATATATTTATTGTTACTTTTTAAAGATGAATGTTAGTATTATAAATATAATTCAAAATAACACTATTTAAGGAGGGTTAAAAGAAAAAAGAAGAGTCTTTATGGAAGGAAGTACAGTTATGAATCGCACAGGAAAAGAATATAATTATGTCTCAGATCCCCAAAGTCATATCCACATTCACACTGAGGACTACCTATAATAAGAAATCACCCAAATGTGCTGGACAAATGGTGTGACTTAATCTCATTCTTATTAGAATGGTTGTCGCAATTTTGCCAAGTTTTAGGATAGAGAACCAAGGTTTACGAGGAATTCGCCTAAATTAGTATTTCCCTTTGAGCAAAAGGGAAATACTACTTAAGTATACAATCAACATTTTCTACCAAAAATCTATCCCCAAGATAACGTCTAGGGAGAGTAGCCTAGGCCTGAGAGTAATTTTTAAACGGCACAGTATCACCACACACCACAGGCTCATTTGCAAGTATGTCAGTTCTTTCATTACCACTTATTCCATAATGACTCGGAATCAAAAAAAAACTACAGAAAAGCCCTTCACAACACACTCAAAAAGTTTATTCCTGAGGTGAGCTTTAAGATGGTGGTTTAGATTTGAATGTATCTAAAGCAAGAGTGCCTGAAGGGCACTTTTTGAGTCAGTTAAAATTAAATTATTTATAAGTTTTAAAAGTAAGACGTATTCTAGAGTCTTCGAGATGCCAAGAGGTTCACCAGTAAAAACTGTTGCTTGAGGTGGGCACTTTAATTTTTGAACGATACTATACTATGCATGATATATTCTTAAGCCTACACAATCATCAGGTAAAATGGAGGTTATCATTACATTAATCAATTTTTAGAATGTATTAACAGATGGCTCATGGATCCAGAATTCGAATTTATTGTTATACAAATCAAGTTTTGAAGATCGATGTGTCGGGGTATCAAATGATATAAACCGAATATTACTTTTTAGTAGACAAGGAAGAGATTTGTAATTCCAGTAATTTGATGACTCAAGAAAATCAAAACAATCGGTCAGCTAAAAATTTACGTCTCAATCTGAGAGGAGGTGCATTGCATTCAGTTTGTAATGGATTGCTAGGACTAGACTTCATAAGTTTTATTTATAGTCCTATTCCATGGGATGCACACGCACAACAAGAACGAGTGTACTTTGTTTTAGTTGGCAATGGGAACTGCATTTAAGTTCGAGAACGACAATGTGGAATGGTTGAATGAGAAAGCTTTAGAGTTTTTAGAATTATCACAATAAAAGCCGTGCCTTTGGAATCCAAAACTGCAATCACATTAGAATCGCTCGGTAACGAATGATCCGTGGCAACGTATTATCCAGCCTTTGTCATGTCCAGTGTCATCATTGTGAATTAATACCTTTCGCACGCGGCGTCGTAGCATAAGCGTATCGTAATACGCGCGTAGGACGAGTACAATACGAGCGAGTACATGTTCAAACAATCCGCACACGACGTAGCGGTGCTACAGCGAATCGTAGATGTTTACACACTTCGAACACGACTCGTAAGCGTATCGTTCCAACGCAACGCATACGAGATCCGTAGTGATCCACAAACGAATCGTCGAATAGACGGTACCGTTTAATAAGATCTTAGTTGAAATCACGAATTCCACCAAGCTTAAGATTGTAACTACGCCGCGGGTAACCAACAAATAATAGTTCCAGGACATAATGCAAATCTTCTCTTTGATAGAATTATATTTCCAGCTACAGTATCCCAGTAATTCTCTTCCGTGGCAGTCGCAGCATTGGGTGTAATTTCTTCAATAAAATAATGTTACATTACTCATCTGTCCAGTTTATTTTTGAAGATATTGCTGCCCAAATTACATCTTTACTTGCATATTTACTTAATGAAGGAGAACGTTTCAACGAGTTTCACGAATTTAATCACTTTTTCAGTCATATTGCAATTAAAAGTCGGAAGACTTAAAAAAAACTAGTTAAATTTGAAATAAATAGAATAGAATACACTTTATTGTACAACAGATAAAACAGTTTACGTAAATATATAGTTTACATAATACATCAATTGAATTACAGTGTACAAATGGCGGCCTTATCGCTAAAAAGCAATTATTTCCAGGCAACCAGGCAATAAATTAATGAACAGAATTTTTTTCACGTTTACTTTTTAAAACCAGTACGCTACGACTATCGCTGTGTATAAAAACACGCTTCTAACGTTTTTATACAGCATGTTCCACAGGTCTGTCTAGAGTAAGTTGCCCAAAACGGATGACTGTTATGGATAGGAGGAAAATAAAAAAATATTTTAAAACAAAAACTGTTTTTATTAAGTAAATCTGATGTCAGTAATCGAATACAATGTTATTTTATTCTTTTATTTTTTCCTACGTTTGTACTGGCCTTTTTATTTCTCCGAAACGTTTATCTACACACACAATAATTTCTGCTGCCCATAAACTCATATTCTAATACTATATAACATTTGTATTCAATGTGTTTAACATAATATAATTAAACATAAATTGTAAAGTGCGTACAATTATAAGTAAAAATCCGAATTTATTGAGTCTAAAGATCTCCTAACTATGTATTTGATAGCGCCTCAACAATCTTCAAGGTTCGGTAGAGTGGACTACCCCAAGCCTTAAGTTGTCTATTCGTAATTTAACAATCCTAGACTCCAAAATTAACATAGAACAACATGATAGCTCTATGCCTAGCATAATTATTGGACTCCGAACAGTTAACATTAATGCCTAAACATTGGTTGTTTGGTATTTAAAAAAATGGTAATGTCAGATTAAAGAGAGAAAAAAAGTTAAAACATGACATGGCTTTTAGTCATTAATGTTTCTAGTTAAGAGCAGTTCATAATCTTTATTTACGTATTAACAACGAATTTAAAAAATGCAATCATAGGTTAAATGATATAGGATAAGATCCAGTAAGTAGAAAACCTTTTTGCTTAAAAACGATAAGATAATGTAAGTAGGTACTTAGTACTTAAAGTCACAATCTTATAAACTAAAGAACACAAAGAACTCGTACAAGTGCTCTATGCTACGCTATAACACATTTATGGCTTGATATTTCATTCCGTACAAAACATCACAACAGACACAATAATAAATAATAATAATAAATAAAAATTCATAATTGTTGATATTCTTTTTGTGATAAATTCATTAAAAATTATAAATATGTAAATAGAAATTGTCATATATTGATTTTGTTTAGTCATCAACAACCCATAATGTCCCACTGCTGGGCTCGGGTCTCCTCTCAGGAGAGGGTTAAGGCCATACGTCCCCACGCTGGCCAAGTGCGGATTGGGGACTGGCAAGACAACGTTGTGGCTACGTAATCTTACCGTTGGATGTTTTTAAGCCGCCCGAAGGCCTCCAACTAAGCTTCACGACTGTTATCATATGATAACAACCGGGACCGACTGCTTAACGTGACCTCCGAATCACGGAGACGCTCATGGTAACATGCCACCAGCGGTCACCCATCCAGGTACTGACCGCGCCGTTGTTGCTTGTCCTCGCTGATTGTTTCTAATCACCGAGTGCAACTGTGCTATGAACGCCTTTTGTTTAGTAAAAATCCTTAAATAAATGTAAAAAATAAGGGTATAAATTTAACATATATTGATAAAATATCTATAGGTAAGATGTAGTCTTTTATTTAATTTTTAAGTAAAACGTACAATTTTTTTAAATATATGGCTACAATTTTTTCCTTAAATTATTAATTAAAATCTCATTAAGTAAGTTAAAGGTGTTCATTATGAAAAAGAACATCTGTGACAATATGTTTCGAACATTACAGAGGCGATTGGTTAGGTTACTACTCTATAATCAGTTTCATTTAAATAGTACCGTATATACCTACGTACTGACAGCAATATATGTCTTTTTCGTTTAACTTAAATTGAGCATTACTTACAAAAATTATAATTAGGCGGTATGCAATCGTAGTCCTAATGAAATAGGCATTGCTTGTATAAACTTTCCTACACCTACGTTATGTGTATAATTTAATTCAGATATTTCGCTACAGTCTGAACGCGATATATTCTTAAACAAAACCTACGCAAAAAGCATGAGATTCTTTGTAAAAAGTTCAGATCTACGGCGCGAGATTCGTTCGTTCGTAAGTCGTTATTTTGGATACAAAATTGGTCATGTCTCGAAGGGAACTTTGGAAATGCTTCCGTACAAAAATGAGGGTAGTACGAGAATTCTTCGACGAGTTGAAAGTATTGATACTTTCGAGCTGCTAATCTCAGCTGATGTTCTAAAGAGCAAGGTGACGCAACATAAAATCTATATTTCTTTTTATGTTCGTGTAATAACATTTCAGCGTTGGTCAGTACTTCGTCAACTTTGTATAGTAAGTCATCCATTGGCAATGAGCCATACTTGAGAATAAAGGTCGATGGAGCCAGCCTGTACTTATGGCCCGTACCTCTATCCTTCCATACCTTGTTTGTACTTTCTAACTGAAGTAAAAATGTTGGTATACTATAACTATGCGTGGTTATAACGTGCGTGTGAACACCATAATTATTCTTTACTTCTCGATACAGACTATTTGCGAAGGGATAAATACCTCCTTGATGGATGAACCCAAAGAATATTGTCAGAAGTGCGTTAAGCACATACCAAGTAATTCGTAGAGTTGTTTTTAATCTTCTGATTCTTAGCCCGTCAGTTTCGTTGGCGTGGAGATAATTGGCGTATAGATATATCAAAGGAATAAGAACTGGTATGATGAAGCGGGCTTCTTGATGTGGGAACATTGATAGTAGCATAATCGGTATGACTAGAGAGAAAAGCATTAGACCTGTTATGCTTTGGATCCTTGGTAGCTTGTTATACTGGCCCCGAATGAATCTGTAAAAGAAAAGTACTTGATTACAAAACATTTTTTAAGTGGCATTCTTTTCAATTAAATACTTAATATTTGGCTATAATTAAACATATTTTATAAAAATAAAGAAAGTGCGATATGCAATAACGGTATTTGTTTCATTTTGGTATCGATATCCATACTAGGCAAAGAAAAATAGGTATATATGGAGTAATTAAATACTATATAATTTACATATATTTTCGTGTTCACTATCTAAGATGTAAGGAGGAGGGAGGGCGTTTGAACAGGAATATATTGTGGAAATAACAGTGCTTTACAAATAGTTATATTCTGGCAGTCTATGTATGTTTTTATGTCACATCATCTCACCTAAACTAATAAACCGATTTCAACTAACCAGGTGTCTACAGATTTGTAATAGTGGCCCGGGTGACATAGGCTACATAAAATTCACCAAAAGTGTTCGTAGTACGTATGTAGTCGGATTTTAGAACATTTTTGTTTATATTAATACTTTAACTAACTTAGTTAATAAACATCATTAATAGTCTTAATAGCTGTTGAACACAAGCCTCAAGCGAAAACCAAGCTTGTCAGAGAAGAATATAAACCAGTTTATTTTCTGTGTTGTCCTGAGTAATGAGCCAATAACACCAGAAAGTATTCTAGCGTGATCAGAAGTCTCACAGAGTGATTTTAAAATGAAATTGCGGGTGTACCACATTGAATTAAATTGTACCAATTACCAAGAAAAATATACCTAATATTTTGGGCCTCGCTCTAAAAAAATTTTACCTCATTCATAATGTTGTTACTTCAGAATTAAGGTACTATACGGCCGAAGTATATCATATTATATACTGAATATCAGTTTTTCCACAGACTGCAACCCTGAGGGTGAACTCAATTCGAAGGATGAACTACTTGTCAGTATATTTGTAATTCCCAACATGACAATCGGGGCCGACGGTATAAAATGTTTTTTTTTCGCTCACTTATGTTTATACTGTGTGACAAACAAACTTATTTTCTTGCTATTTGCGCGTCGCCGCATAAGTTTTCCTACTTCCTCATTACCTTATTCATTCGGTAAACTAAAGAGCAACGGAAGAATTGCTTCACACCGAATGACACCGGGATTAACTGGTTAATATCGTCGAAGCGGCCCACTTGTGGTGTAGCTCGACTCTTTCTTCCATTAAGCTTTACGTATTTGTAGATTACTAGCTTTTGACTGCGGCTTCCCGTTCTTGTATGTCGATTATCGCGATAAAGAGTCCTTGTCCTTCCCTCAAGGTATCTCCATGTAAAATTTCATTGATTTTGGTATAGCGGTTTATCCGGTATCCTTTCCAATTTATAATATTAATATGGATATTATGGTACGCCCTCACGGAAAACCGGTGTGAAACAGCGCCTGCGCTGTGTTTCACCAAGTAAGAGTGATTACGGCCCATACTCTCGGCTCCAACCTCGTCCCCCAAAGACCGGCTACGCACTTGTGACGCGTCTGGTGTTGCGATGTTCATGAGCGGCGGTAATCGCTTACCATCTGGCGATACGCCTGTTCGTTTGCCACTTATTCCATAAAAATGGAAGTATTGATAAAATCACTTAAAACTATACCTAATCTAGGGATTTCAACAATTATGCATACATAAATTCAAACAATGTTGGAAAGTAAACAGAACAAAGCGCGCGAACAATAAAAGTAAATAAAGAATTTCCTGATGTGCATACCTCTAATTTAAACAAGCCAGGTGTGGGAGTAGGAAAATAACACTCTAAATTGCTATCAGTTAATGTAAAGGTTAAAAGAGCTCCCCTAGTATATATTTTAATCCCTTAAGCCAAGTTATCATCTTACAACACAATACAAATGTAAAACAGTACAAGAACACAATACTAATCAATTGAGATAGTTTGTGATAATCTATTGTTGCTAGCAATGATACGGAGACGTTTTGCATTTTAAAATGGAGACGTACATGGAGTACTCATAATAATTATGAGAAATACTTTTTATAAGTAAAATTGCAATAAGAGGTAACCAAGAAGTAAATTCTAAGAATACATCACCTACCATTTTTTACATAAAATGAACTAAATAATTCGGGTAGGACTACTGAAACTCAAATTTCTTCGTAGGGTAATCCCCCACCGGTCAATCATTAGGGTGTTTATTTTGAATTTAAAATAGTGAAAACTCATGCCCTTACAGATTCCGGGTCATTTATAGCCTACAGAAACTTAGTATATGAGGATCACAATCACACTGTCCCCTTCCTGCAACCACTAGACTTAGCTCAGTTTAGAGACCTCTAGCTGAACAGTCTATCATGACTAGCTCATTGCACTAGACCAGGATAGTTCTAATCTGATTCATCAAAACTCCAAATTGAATTATTGCTTAAAGGACTCGATGCAGCGGCAGTCACTTATCATTAAGTGAGCCGTGTGGTCGCTCGTCCGTTAATACCATAATAAAAAATACGAGAAGAATTCGCTCACCTGTATGTATTGATGGAGAGGGTAATTAATGCCAATATTCCAAGTACATTAAACAATAGTGGCACATTCACAGCTAAATGAAGCCACCGTGGATGTAGACCATGCGATGTCAGGTTCCTCATATCAGAGTTGTATCTCAGGAAGTTCAATGGTGTTACTACCCAGTTGTTCAAGGAAATTTTCATTGTCTCTATATCGGCCATAGTAATATAACCATAGTAACTGGAATCTATTAAAATTAAAAGCAATGTGGTAGGTATACCACAGATAATAAACATAAATATCCTACAATGGAAGTCTTTAAAACCAATAACTTTAGACCCCAGACCTCTATGAAGCCAGAAAAATATCGGAGGGAACGCAAAACCTACAAAAGTAGGTCTATTGAAGATTCCTATTACTACAATAGTGGAAAGAATAAGCACACAATTTAAATTATGTTCAGGTAAATGAGTACTGAGTTTAAAAAGTTTCACTTTTTCAACTGCAGTTTTAGCTTGTTCATATTTCTCTTTCAGAAACTCATTGTGATAAATGACTTTGTCCGATTTCATCATACATTCAGCTACTAGAAGGAGAAGCAATGAAAAAAATATCATTTCAAAAGTATTGGAGAAACTTCTACAGCAGTAGGTAAAAACTACATAAGAACTGGCAAAGATGTTCAGTCTGTGCCTGAAATTTTGTCCATACAGCACACAAATTCTATAAAGGCAATAATCATTAATCAGAGACAACAAGCATATAAATATTCGAGGGAAAACTAATAAATAATATGGCGTTCTGAGATCTACATTGAGATATTGTTTTGTAAAAGGGTTAATTAGCCGAATTAAGTGTAATGGTGGACCTAGAATTAATTTGGGTATGAAGATATTTCTTATTGGGAATTTTGGATTGAACTCCCATGTCCGTGACACATCTATGGCTAGAAGATCCCCTGAAAAAATAAATTACTTTAGTTAATTTACTGCATGATTTTAACTTTATGGTTTTGTGTATAATATTACTGCTGCCTCCTCAAAAGAAAGAATGGTATCAGTTTATGCTTATGAAAGCTTTTTTTCTTTTTAAAAGACTACTCCGATATTAGAAATATACATCCTGTGTCACAGGGGACTTTACAAACATACATGAAACGGACACAAAGTACACCCAGACTTAGAACAACAATTTATGGATCACACAAGGTGTTGTCCCATGTAGGATTTGAACCCACAATACTTGGTACAGTAGGAAGCCGTGTGGCGACCACTTAAACCACTACGCCAACCGTGCAGTCTAAAATTAAATTAAAGTATTAAATAAAAGAGGTCAAAAGTTTTATATAATGACAAAGGTTTGTATAGATAGGCTTAAATATAACATCTTGACTGCATTCAAAATTGTTATCAACTCTCAACTCATTATAATAGTTATGCATGCTATCAATAAAAACAACATTTAAAAATCCACTGCTGGAAAAAGGTCACTCTTAAAAAGCATATTTTGGTCAACTGTTTGTTTATGTAAGTTATACCATTATGATTTACACAAAGAAGATTTTGTGTTTAATTTAACCTTATTTTGAACTCAGATAGTTCACTAAGTAAAATAGTTTCGAATTAGCAAAAGCTGGTAAGTAATAAAAGGTTCCTTTACCATATAAATAGAAGACGAAAATAAATTAATTTGGAGTAAATTTTTAAGAACATAAAGTGAACTTAATATTATTTAGTTTAATAACTGTTATGCGAATATTTGTTTTGAAAGATTATTTGGATGTCTCACCTGCAATGACTTCAACATTTTGAAAAAACTCGTCGGGATGTATATAGCCTCGCTGCGGCAGTAATGTTAAAGCAAATCTACAGAACACTAACACCCAATACGAAAAAGGGAGTTTTAGAGGATTTCTAAATGAAATGGCTTTGAATAAACCTGTTTTTAGAAATATTCTCATTTTGTGGGATTCGCTGTGAATATACTCGAATTTTATTTATTATTTTCGCGAATTAAAATTATCGCCGGGACGGACACCCACATCTTTCGTTGATATATTTTTGACTACCAAGTAGGGATGCAAAACATCGATGTATCGTTTCTGAACATCGATGTTTTGAAATTGATGTTGAAAACAAAACATCGGCGATACATTGTTGTTCATGAACGATGTTTTATGAACGATGTTTCATCGTAAATAGACATGAGGCGCATCTTGCTTTCTATCCGTGATCAACACTGATTACCTAGGTCAGTCACAAGCATAAATTTATTACTTTAGCGTCTCGCTCATTCATCAGAAATACAAATAAATTCGCGCTAACCAAACTAAGCCAGTTGTACTGGTGGCACAGCACTTGCTTGAATCAATGCTTAGTTCGACGGCTAAGAAACGTCTAGACATACCTATTATCTATTTATATTACTGAAATAAATTTATATTCTTACATTTTTTACAATGCTTTTCTAATAAGAATAGTATTTGAATCGGATAGTAGAAAATCTGAAAGCCTTGAAAATTTGTAATAAAGTTAAAAGTTAGTTAAAATTTGTTAAAGTTTTTCATTGTAAATTCTCGTTTGATATAGTTTTTAAAATTTTAGAAAAATTTATATTTAAAAAAAGTTTAGAAAATTGTTGTTGTGCATTTGCAGTGTGTACACTTCTACACATATAATCGATAAAAATATCTATATATCGTTCACAAACATCTAATTTTTGGAAATCATTGTTTCATTATTTATTTTATTCGATACATTAGTTAACCCAGTGCTGCCAGCTGCCATTATGATTAAATATTTTATGCCAAATCTGATGGTAAGCGTTTAAAGTTTTATTAAAAGGGTTTTATGTGTAGTTTGGTATTGAAGAGGCAATTTATTGCATCTCTGTTCTACTCTTCAAAATATAACAAAGTGTGACAGGGATAAATATAACTAATCTAAATTGATCTTTAAAATCTTTTAAAACCGGCACCCAAAACGTGTTTTACAGGCAGGCATTAAGGTGAATTTTTTGTGTTGCTTGGTAAAGTCCTGAAAATAATGGCGGCGCCACTATTGTTTAAGTGACCATTTATAGTACCATAATGGCAAAAGACAGTCCCCTTTCATGCCATTCACATTTTTTTTTTCATTAATTCCATCACGACGAAGACTTGAAGATTTATAATTGAAGACTTGAAATACTTGGCATTGGCAGAAATAGCTGATTCGGCTGATTGCCATATCATCAAAAGAAGAAGAAATACCATAATAATGGTTTTGATATTTGAATTAAATATAATTTCTAATTACATTAGTGGTATCACTCTGAGACACTTTTACAGCATAATATTGTTTCAATAATTAATGAAACTTTTCACTGGATGGTAATGTAGGTATGTATTTTTAAATTATTTTAAATTTTCCGTAAGTGTTCAAGGCTTCTATTGAATTCAAGCTCTTGTCTAACCACTGTCAAAATGCACCGCGGAGCTGGTGCCTAAACAAGGATGATAAGGTTTCTCGGCGTATTTATGTATGTACCTATATATGTATTATGTCTGTTAACGAAAAAAAAATTAAGTTTTGCTTCCTTGTTTTTCACAGTATACGAATTGAACTTTTTGTCTGATCACATAAGTTAAAATCGTCGAATTTTGTTGTAGATCGCCCCACTCTATGTTTCCCTGATGTGGAGAAAACACCTTTTTTTGTCTTTCCAGTGCAATTCGTCTTATAGTACTGACGTATTTATCTAAAAAAATATATTTACTCAACTATTTACAGGTTACCTATTACGGTTACATATGATTGTTCATATGTAACCATTAAAGGTAACCTGTAACCTGTCATTTAAAAATTCTGTAATTATGCAATATCAAAAAAAAAGTATCAAAATTGTATGGACTCACAACACTGAATTGATGTGATTGACAACCGCCAAATGCAGTTTTGCCAGTGACCATATCTTTTAGTTCTGTTTCACGACTTTTTGCCAAACTGTAAGTCGTAAATCGTACACAAGACAGTTAAGTTTTATCAGTATTTCAGTCAAATGAATAGATCTAATAATATAAGGAAATGTAGCAAAACATTAAAAGCATTAATGTCCAATTTTTGCCACTGTGCCATCAGCCATAGTACTAAACATTCGGCAACACGGGCTACTTACACCTCTTTGGGAACTAAATGATTTATAAACTACTACAGTGGGCCTATCTTAGTTCCTTAAAATAAAAAAATATTCGTCTCAATACTGAATGTGTTAATGATTAAAAAAAATATTTTCTTTCAAAGCCTATGCATGTTTACGTAATTTATGCATACATATTATGTGTTTACAAAAGTTAAGCACGTTTACATATGTAATGTATGTTTTCATAAGTTTGCAGGTTTACTTAAGTTATGCACCTTTGCATTTCTCGCACAGTAGTTTAAACGTGCACCTCGCCTCTTCGTACTGCGCTGTGCAATGCGAGTTCGATCCCCTGCTAATCATGAACCTAAATCCATTATAATCGAGATCACACTAGTTCAATTTTTTTGTTCATCATCAGCTAATTTATTTTTATTATATATATTTATTAGAGCCCGTAATCTGTATGAGACACTCGTTCCTTAGACCAAATCACGAGCCTATACTGTATTCTGTTTTATTTCTAATTTTAACACATCTGATGTGATCTGACCGAACTGTCGTTATCTACTTTTGTATTAATTTATTTAAAGTTTAGTTTTACTATGTCACTTAAGTTTCGGCGAATTATCCAAGTTTTCCTTAATAAATATTTTTCAAAGCAAACTTCATGTACAGTATTAATACCAATACTTGAATCTGTAAAGCAGGTAGTATCAAAATATTGCACTAGTTAAACAGCGATTGAAATATTATCGCACATCCCAGGGTTCAAAGAAAACAAATATATGAATTAATGATATGATTTTATTAATGTTAAAACTTTTTAGTGGATGCTCGTAATAAATAGTGTTTGGCACTAAACTCTGCCAATAGTGGGAAGATTATAATAAAGAGATTCATATGTAACCTGTTCTATGACAAAATACTACAAATTTCGAACTTGAAATTGGGTATGCCTTCTAGTATAGGAAGTGTAACTTTATTATAACCAACACCAAATATAACATCGACAATAATTCCTACATACGTATCACTATTAGTTATTTCCTTATGGCTATGATAATGGTTTCTACACCAAAGTTCCAACTATACGTGCCTTATGAGCTGGGGCCTTGTTGGAAGCTCAGCCAATAGAGTCAACCTCCTTCGCAATAAGGAAATCGGTAAAGTAAGTTAACAGTTTTTCTCTTCCTGAAAATACAAAATTTCCGAAAAAAGTCCTTCGTCTTGAGAAAGGTAAACGAAAGTCCCATAATGTTATGTACAATGTTTCTTTGTAAACTTTAATCAATGCAATAGGAAGTAACCATATGTCTGCGTTCCTCTCTGTCAATGTATAAGCCCAAATGGGCCTACACTGTTGATTTGACACTGTTATGACACACAATGAGGTTATTTGTCTGAGATTGTGAATGTTTTGTGTTAATTGTTATGTGTAAGTTCATAGTGCCAGGCGATTGGTTTTGTATGCGAGTTTAAATTGTGTGTGAAGATTGCCAGAAAGTCGCTATGGCTACTCTATTTGTGATATGTATATAAGATTTTTGTCAATGTTAAGAAACTATTCACTTAGTATTAGTTTATATATTATAACTAACTTAACAGGGGTTTTAATTATAATATAGGTGTTAATTAAACAATATATGACACATTTTTTTACAAATAAAGTACTTTCATTACTATTGAATGATAATTACATTAATTCACAGGAGTGTCTATTAAATATAAACATTTCTATTAGTAAATCGACTACTTGGTAGATATATCTGTGGATAACTTAGGTTTCTTTATTCCTAAAAATAACTTTATTCAAACTACGAGCTTCTTTATTAACTATCTATTGAAAAATAGAAGTTATTTTATAAATTTTATCTCTATGGGCATAAAGAGACAAGAAAGGTTGTGTCGAACTACGTTATTTTCGTTCGTAAAAGAATTGTCTTGAAAGAAACAACAAATAGTTTATATTGAAAACAATACAGTCAAGTACTAATGTATACAGGTATTAAATGCAACCTTTTTGGACAAAATCTGAAATGAAAAGAGTGGGATAGGTTAACTCTCAGATCTTCACCAAGATACGACAAGTTTTAATATAAAATAGGTTTTCTATTATTTTTAGAATGAAAATTTTATATTAATTTTTTGCAACTTCACACATCAAGAAATCGCGAAGACATATCCACCGAGTAGTAAATAAAAACTGCTCAAGTAAATCAACACACAGGTCTTTCAATCACAAATAAAAATGGTGTACATGAGTATAAATAATTGTTATTTACATAAATATACAAGTGCTTAATAGCACGCACAACAAAATGGCCAATAAATTGTACTTTGTGGGATATACATTAAGTTTAGTTTTCAATATAGATATAACGAATCTTATACATTTCTACTACTGTGGTAATCGTGGGCAGTAAGTCATAAAAGGCGGTTTCTAAAAAAAGAACGCGTAAGTTTTTCTTAGCGTACTTATTGCTCTTTATCGAACAACAAAATGCAATACGTACACGTATACGTATACGTTACATAGACAGACATAGATAGGAAGAAATTCGTTTCACGTACTTTCCAAATAAGCATTGGAAAAAATACGGCAGCCTTTGACTTCTTGCCCTCTAGTTTACCAGCGCAGAATAGAGACTGTATATCTATTATAATTCTTTAATTATTTATTCAAAGAATCGAGTATATAAAAGCAATTAGTAGACAATCGACTAAAAATAATTTACCTACGTATTGTAATCGATAGAGAATAATATAGAATAATGCTGTATGACAATTCGTATTAATATAATAATTAAATCGATTCTTTTTAACACCCAGTGTAGAGGGTATTCACTAATCGTTGCTTTCTGTACTAAGCTAGAATTTAAAATTAAATGGGTTAGGGTTAATAGCGACGGACAGCGGCGCCGAGGAGAGTAAATCGATAAAACTTTAAATGTGATGCAGAAGCATCTCAATAGGCCAGTAGTGTGGGTCACCATGGTACATTATATGCATTCGTAGGGGATATAGTGACCACCACTCTTAAATTCTGCTCTTGTTTGTGTTGTGCTCATACATTAAAAAAAATCAACCTAAGGTTCTTTAAAATACAACTGTATTTGCCATAACAAAATGACGGCGAGCGACAGTAGGTTTTATTTTACTTTAGGTTGAATTTAAATATTTACTGAATTAGGATCTTCGTCGCCACTCCACCCGTCGACCTGACCCTAAGTTTAGTAGACACTGGAATGTTTAGCAGTTTACTTTTAATTTACAAACTAATTTTTAATGTATTATAATACCTATGTTAGTAGAATACTTGTTAATTATATTAGAATGCCACGATTTAAGCTTAAAATCAACAGCTCAATTCACATAACAACAGCTGCTTAAAAAATTTTTTTCAAACCACAATATGAACGTAAAAAGTAAATTTTAAAGTTAAGTTGCCAATTTAACAATCTACAAAAACCACTAACAGCAGATATTTAGCGCTTTAAAACTTTTGTTTAATTATTTTCAGGCGTCATTCATCTAGGAACTATTAGCCAAAAATATAATTACCTTGTAATTTTAAATTTCTCTTAGAGTAATAATACCGTTTATTTCAAGGTACTAAAGCCTCAAATTCAGGCATAAATATCTCTGTTATTTTCATGAAATTCTACAATACTGTCCTTTTTTTTAAAATCGACTAACGATATTATATTTCTTTGTGTCCAAAGTTTTCCTGTATTCATCTTTACCTGCTATCTCTTATTGTTTCCTACATTATTGCATTTGAATATCAGTCTTGTAACACCACGGCATTTCTTCGCCGAATTTATGTTTGTGTGCGTTGTTCTTAGCGTCGTAGAGCAGAGCGTTATCGACGTACGCGTCACAGATATTGCACCACACCGACAAATCGACTAAGGACAGCACTAGCGCGTGGCCCGTGGCTAAGTGATGTGCCTGCATGTGACCGTTGATACTGCGGGCGCAAGCCGTCTGTAATAAAGTAAAAAAAATGTATTTAGTAAGCGGTGGCAATGTAAGTTTTCTATGGTAATATTTGTTTAGGGTATTTTAAACGGTTATATTTTTGGTTATATTGTTGTTGCTTCACTAAACTAAAATTTCTCTAAAAATATTTTCTATTTCATCATTTCAAATGAAGCGATTGCCAAAATGTCATCATTCTATTTATGTATTTTTTTAGATATTTAGATAAACGTCTACTTTTATTGTGACATATATATCTAGTTTAAGTCAATCTTTAACATTTAGAATGTCGTTTGACCTATAAAACGATGTTCTAAATGTTAAAGATTGACTTGTACAGACAAGACTCTTTTTCAGATAATAGAATTAGCACCAAATTACTTTCATTTTGTTTGGGGTGTAAATTTTTTACCTAAACCTTATATATATATATATATATCCTATAGAAGGTATAGTAAAAAAAAGTTGTGACAAAAATTACCTTCTTCCATGAATTTTACAGCTAAAAAAACTGTAAATAATTTAAAATAACTGAAATACTTAAATGTATACAAACACGAAATAACAATGATGTGTCTAAAGCGCGCGCAAAATGACCACGTTCGAATAGGTCAAATTTAATCAGTGTTTCAAATTTCACTTTGAAAATTTGTTTGATTTTCAAGCTTTTTTATATATTATTTTCTATGTAATAGAGAGATAAATGATGATATTAAGAAATTTAAAAAACAACATGCATATTCCCTATTGGAAGTTTTAACATCAAAGTATCATCATAAATAGTTTAAACTAGTACTTCACAAAAAACAAACACTTACCACATAACAATGTAAACACACCCAATTCTCTTCAGTATGATCACAGTCAATACACTTCACGCCTTGTGCAAACTTCACATCGTCCGGTATCGCGAAAAGCGAGTCCAAATGTGGACACCATTTTAAAGGTATCACCGCAAACATTTCACCATCGACTATTGCTTGCATATTATCCGCTAAATAATCGACTAAAGTTGTTTTCGGTGGACAACTCGAACCCGCTTGTTCGCTTATTTGTATAGTTTCATTTTTATCAGCACTACTGCCCACAGCTTTCTGTTTAGAATCTTTCGAAGCGCCAGGCTTTTCATCCTCATCATCCGTACCGCAATGGATACCATCTGAACATTTTTTATCGATGCTCAAATTAGCTAAATTTGCTTCTAGTGATGTTTCCAGTTGACTCGAGTTCTTAGAATCGATTGATTTAGTAGATTCATCGAACGCACTTGTTAACGATATTTCGTTCTCATTTTCAGTCGTTAACCCTCTTGATGGTGGCGGAGGTTCTAATACTTGTTCGGAAGGTAATGCCAATTGAAATTTGAGACATTTCCAGTATTTGCTTTGGACTCTGATGACGTCATGTATGCTGTCGACAGCTGACCAATGGCAGACGGTTTTAGGGTCGTAATGGTGGACTATAGGATCGCCGAGTAATGCTTTAGTGCACATGGTCATCGCGTAAGATATGCTTGTGATGTTGTAACCGCCTTCGAGGCACAAGATAACTCGACCGCCCGCTAGGCCTCGGAGGAGGTGGGTCATACGTCCGTAGCATTCGGGTGTGACCTTGCAACCTGCAACATAAAACGTATCTCTTTATATAAACCACTAATTTGGAGAAACGGGTGTCATATCCGTAGAGAACCTCACCTCACCGTGGGAGAACCATGCTTCGGCATGAATGGGCCGGCTCGACCGGAGTGATACCACGGCCTCACAGAAAACCGGTGTGAAACAGCGCTTACGCTGTGTTTCATCGAGTGAGTGAAGATACCGGAGGCCCATACCCCAATCCAACGCCCCCTATTCCCCTCACCATCCCCCTTCCCCCCAGGCCGCCATAGTGTGGGTCACCATGCTGAATTGTTCTTTTTCGCATTGAGGATGGTGGCCACCACTCTTGGATTCTGCTCATGCTTTCCATCAGGCAGGGCAGAGTCATTTTGGCAGCTTAAATATATATAAAAAAAAAAAAAGAGAATCCTCCTACTAGGTGAGGTCACCATGTTGGTAAGTTGTGTGATGTGGTAAATTGCGTAATTGGAAGTCATTAACAACATCAACTTAAAAGTTACTGCCTTTTATTTTAACGTTTATTTTCGATTTTTTTATATATGACCAAATTGTTTCATAGTGACAAGGTCGGTCACTGTCATGACCATTTTATATAGGGGTAATCCCGCCCACCACTGAAGCTCCTGTACATCAGGATCAACAGCAGTGACCAACGAACACACCGAGTTATGACACTCGGGAAGTTCCAGGAAAAGTTTGAACTGTCTTGGAACTAGCAACGAAATTAATCAGAAGAGAAACTGGAGGAGTTGGAAATGTAATATGTCTATCATCATAATATGATTATCATGACCAGTAGAACATAAAATCTTTGTGCAACAATGTTACAATTTTAATAAGCTATATTTATATAGTTAAAAAATGATTTAGTTACCTCCGAGAGGGTCTCCGACGCAGGCATCGAACCCGGCAGACACGATGACGAGCTCGGGGTTGTACTCGTACGCCACCGGCATTATCACCTGAGTGAACGCGGCCAGGTACTCCGCGTCACCCATGCCACGCTGAAATAGTATGGTCATATAAGCGTGTGTGTTCAGTCATAGCCAATGTCGGCCACGGGAGCCAGTCTCAATGGAGCCAAGTCAACGCAGGGGATATTATAGTGCACAAGTGTGTGCGCAAACATAGGTGCAATCTCTGTTCCCTCATTCTCATGAATTCGATGGGAAGGTTAACCGACACGACCGAGGAGAGATCAGGCGCAGGACCAACGAACAATTTCACGAGCTCTCCGAGGCACGGGGGTTAATTAATTCTATAATCAGAAAAACTCAATAACACTTTTAGTCCGTCCCGGGTTTCTAACCCGAGACCTCTTGATCGGCAGTCGCATACGACAACCGCTTGACCAACGAGGCAGTAAGTGTATAGAGCACATGTATATTCAATTAAAAACCATCAGTTCGCTTTCTAAACAAATAACTATATTCATAAGTGCCGGAATAATTATTTAAACAACATCTTAGTGTATAATTTAGTTAAAACAGTTAACAAGACTGCTCACAAACTTACTCATATGTGTATTTATAAATACATGAGTGTGTATTATGCATAAATTATACCCAGATGCAGAAAAAATGATTTTACTCCGTATATACGTATTTATTTAAGTTATGAATCGAATTCATGACCTCTAGCTTCAATGTCACTAATCACTAGATCAACGGGCTCTGGATATAAATAAATAATACTCACGTGAATAGTACGGAGTATAAGTAACCATGTGTATGTCAAGATAGTATCGAACTGATTGTTATTTATTTATTTATTTATAAACTTTATGAACTACATTGTACATCGGCGGACTTAATGCCCAGGGCATTCTCTTCCAGTCAACCTTCGGGTGATGTAGATAGTTTGTAAGGTAGGTGCACAGAGAGGTTACATACTTATAAGACATATACAGTTCACAATTTATTTGAACGTATACACACATACATAGACTTAAATATAACGTACATATATAAATATATGCAAATATATAATAGTTTAACATATACATAAATACTATATTTGTTTATATACTATAAAACCCTGTAACGTGAGGTATGTTATAGATTAGATTGTTCTGCCATTTCAGTTAGAAGAAGCTCGTGTACCTTCTTTTTAAAGGTAAATCGATTGTTATTGTGTAGCCGAGAATATATTATATAGTTAGAATGTTGAAAATTGTACCTTATTCCAGGGTATGTTAAGGTTGAACCCTTCTCCTTTGCCGCTGCCGACCTCTGTGTAGTCGGCGTCCTTCGAGTTGGGGAAGAACGAGCCGTTGTCGTACCGGTGAATGGACATGTACAGGATCTGAACAATAAAAGTTATTTTTAATATTATTGTTGACTTCCACATATAGCGCAACACAAATATAGTATATCGCCATCTACCGAAGATTCGTCAAACAATAGAGCAACGAAGAAACTACCAATCCTGCATCGCGCAATAGAAGTTCTCGCGCCGATTTTTTATTGAGGTTTTAACTTAGTCACATTTTTTTTCTAATACTTCTCAATAATATTGCAATGTTTGTTATTCCTTCACGTATGAACAGATCTATATAGCTTCTGTACCTAGGAGATATGTGACTAATGAAACAATTAGTGGTCGTTAATAATAAGTGATTAGAATTCATACAATGGTTTCGATCAGATTAAGGGGGTATTCTGGTCTAGAAATAAGAAAAAAATCGATTTTTTTTTCATATTTTCAAAGTTTAACTATTTAAAGTAAGTACTAACGATTCATAAAAACATACCCAAATATTTTTCATAGATTGAAATAAAAATGAGTCAAATTGCGATCTCAGTTAAAATACTCGAAGGTAATCGTTACAGGCACCCACATGACAGGCTTGCCTAGTGTGGGACCACTGGATACAACAATTACTGTATGTTTCATTTTGCAATAAATTATTCTTATTTATTTTAAAAATTATTATTATTAGCAGTCATTATCAGTAGCAAGTGTGAATTTTTTCACATTTATGTGTTAGTCCAAGGCGTCAATCACTTTCACACTTACTTTAACATAAATTGATCTAACCTTTTGAGCGTAAAGAGAGATACAAACATAAATTTTCATCTATATTGTTGTTTGTAGATCTTAACCAACAAATCACGAAATAGTACTCACCGGTATTAAAAATAGAGGGCTAATAAGAGCAACTGACCCTATTATCGTTATAGGTGATCCTCTGCGTCCCGTTCCCGTGGTGCACGTCCCAGTCGAGCACGAGCACTCGGCGCAGCGCGTGGTTGTCGAGCGCGTACCGTGCACCCACCGCCACGTTGTTGAGCAGACAGAACCCGCTGGGCACGTCCTCGTCAGCGTGGTGGCCGGGCGGCCGCACCACGCACACTCCCGCCCCGCACTCACGCGACAACACCGCGTCTATCATCTACACACACGATCCTTTGTTAATCACGATATTGCTCAACGTTGTTGTGGTAAAATCGATCGCCGTCCACTACTGAACGAAAGTCTCTCCGAAGAGTGTTAACCGTCCTGGTCTTTGGCAGTCCGCCTCCATTCGCCGCTATCCAATTTCTTGAAATCATGGTCCAATGTTGATACTGATGTAAAACAGTATTTAACAATTAACTACTGAATATAGGGCTCTCCATTGAAAAAAGGCTTTAACGTTATACACCAAGCTGGCTAGATGGGTCGGTATAGAGTTTTCTTCAAGTTGTCCTTCTCTTTGCAGTGATGGTATACATATACACCGNACCCATCATGTCCCACAGCTGGGCTCGGGTCTCCTCTCAGGAGAGAGTTAAGGCCATACGTCCCCACGCTGGCCAAGTGCGGGTTGGGGACTGGCAAGAATACGTTGTGGCTACGTAAATCTTCCCGTTGGATGTTTTTAAGCCGCCCGAAGGCCTCCAACTAAGCTTCACGACTGTTACCGTATGACAACAACCGGGACCGACTGCTTAACGTGACCTCCGAATCACGGAGACGCTCATGGTAACATGCCATAAATACCTTTAATCTATCTCTGTTATAGAAACCAAACTCTCAAACCACAGGAACAGTTACTTTATAATTTAAAAATACCTAACTATGCAAAATGTACCTGCAGTACGCAGCCTGTCGCAACACTAGCGCTTTCTAAAGAATCTGGATGGAAGTATACAGAATCGTACGCATTCTTCTGATTGTTCAAATCTCTTAGCTTCGTCGAGGCCAGCTCTTTTAGTCTGGAACAAAATTTAATACATTTTATTAATATGTTGAAAACAAAGCAAACTTTGATCAATATTGTTCTAATCTATATCAATAAAAATGAATCGCCAAAATGTATGTACGCGCATAGCTTCCGATCGGCTGCACTGAATTGGATTCATTCATCATTCATTTTTTATATGTGTTTGTTATTGTTAGGACAAGATTTGTGTAGATAAAAATCTAAGGTTAGTGAGTAAATATATAATAAATAAATTTTTCAGAAATTTAAAAAATATTTACGAAATAATTTCCTTGCGGAAGTCCTTTCGGATACCACCTTTTGGTGGCATATCGGACTCAAACAGACTCGACAAAACCGCACGCCCTCTCGGATACTAGAAGCCGGGGATCCAGGTGGACCTTAGAAAAGAAAACCTTGGATCCCCAACGTAGGCGGCTCGAGCCACCTACGTTTGTAGATGGCTCCTCCTGTGTGGGAATCCCGATGTTCTCGTTACTGTCCTCCAGGACGGGCACGCTCTCGTGGGCATAGTGGTACTACCTTCGCACAGAAGTTCAACGTGAAACGATAGCAGTGGTTCTCTCTTGCAGTTTTGGCGTGCTTCTTTGCCGGGTGTGAGACCGGAGGCTCAACGATGCAGAGGCATCACTAGGCCGCCGTGGTGTGGCTCACAATACTGCACTATTTGCATTCGCAATGGGTATGGTGACCACCAGTCCTGGATTCTGTATATGCTATCTATCAGACAGAGTACGAATCATTTTGGCAGGGTCATACTTAAAAAAAAACGTGCGTACAAAGTACACATGTCAGAAGTGAAACTTCTTAGCTCTCTCCCACCTCTCGCTCCATGGCACTGTGTGTGATACGACAATCGCTCTATCTTACCTTTTCTCTCGATCTTTCTCACTTGCTTGCTCACTCTCACTCCATCGCTAGTTGCTTCACGCTACGTTCGCCCTGTCTTAGTCTCTGTCAATCGGTCATGATCGTTCTCTCTCTCTTTTTCGACACTTCCGTTGCATACTTGCGTGACGTTACATTTGTAAAAACGTTACCCTCATGCGCCTAAAGAAGTTTCACTTTAAAAAGTACGTTTGATGTTAGCTGACCTGTGCAGGTGTGCGGCGGAGTGCACGGCGAGCAGCTCGTCGCGGGCGGCGCGCGGCGCGAGCAGGCGCAGTCGGGGCAGCAGCGCGAACTCGCGATGCTGCTCGTGGATACGCAGGATACGCTCCGGGCACTCCACGTGGTCGCTGACGACGAACGTTTCACGGTCAAAACAATACTTTAGCGTGGGCCGACTTTACTGAACCCCAGGTTTCTTCATATTAAAATTATTTTCTACTTTTTAGTTCATTTTTTAGTTTTTTTGTAAGAGCGTGTAGTTTCTTTTTTGTTTTTTTGAACTATTTTTTTTACTGTTTCGTAACAAAAAATATACAAATTAATTTTAAAAATAAAATTATTTTCTACTTTTTAGTTTTTTCATAAGAGCGTGTAGTTTTTTTTTTGTTTTTTTGTACTATTTTTTTTACTGTTTCGTAACAAAAAATATACAAATTAATTTTAAAAAATCGCACTTACGGTTCGCATATATTTTTATGTTTCAGCATGGCTTGATCGTAGATGTAGCCGACTTCATGCTGGGGTATTGATAAATCCGTCACTGAAAACGAAAGGAGTGCCATTAATATAATATTTTTTTATTATATTGTTAACGAGCTGTGTCAGTGGTTCTGACGGTTGTTGCGGTATAAAGTAGCCATGTATTTCTTCAACCAAGTATATCCATGCGAAAAATTTATTAGTAATTTCAGCCAATCGCAATATTAAACGTGGTCACAGTGAGAATCGAGTTGATGTGATATAAACTCACTCAACGGGGGGATGGACGGGGAGAGGGGGTATATTGATACAATAAAAGAATTATGTCCCTTTAAACGTAATATTATAATGAAAAAAAAAGAGAGTTGTAAAAGCTACGCCCATTCTAGATCCTAATTTTCACAATGATCATATTTAAAGTATATATAATCAAACAATTGTCACAGACCGATAGACAGGAAATAATAATAATGCTTTATTTGCTCACCAAAACTGAAATACAATAAATTAGATTACAAAACAGCATTAAAATACATTTACAATATAAATCTACTTTTTACACTCACCCAATCTCAAATGATTCAGCCTCTCAGCTATTCGTCGCTTTGTCCCATCATCCTGTTGTGGATAGCACTTCCTTGTGAGGAACCTTTCCGGCCTGCTCTCATCCCCCTCCCACTTGATGTTGATGGTGAATTTGACCTTATGCACATCACACACGTTGGGAGGGCCAGAGGTGGAGTATGTTTTTTGGAACGTGAAGCAGTTCCAATATGGCTTCTGTGCGTATATACAGCTGAGGATCGAGTCACGGATTCTGTCGAGAAATGTTATTAATAAATTAAATTGTACAGTCTGGTCAGGATTAATAATAGGCAAGATGACTGATTTTTAAAAACTGTTTTATTATGTTCGGAAGCATTTCCTATTGTTAAAAACAGTTATATTTCTACACAAAAGAATTAGTTTTAGTAGGAAAAAATTGCGATATAAGTTTTAAAACCACAACAACGCTTGGTTGTTTCGTGGCGTTTGTTTGTGTAAGTGACGTCACCATTTGTCAACCAGTGTCAATTATAGCTCTTAAAAACACTAAAGTGATCGTCAATTATTTCCGAAGAAAGTGACTTTTATACATACGTGACGTAACTCGCTCCGATTGGTGTTCAACTTAACATGGCGGATTGCTGTATTTTGTAGTATTTTTTTTAATTAATTGACTATTAATCTCGCTCTGAACCCCATGTCATCAGATAAATAAATATTTTAGTGGTTTTTGGTTACTATCATCATGCCTATTGCTCTGTAGTCTAAACGACTTGAGTTCATAAAAATTAAAAAGAGGATTTTTTTTGTTAAATCTTATATTTCGAAGACAATTTTCCTTAAAAACGTTTTTAAGTAAAGATTTCTTATAAAAATACACATAACATTTATATTTCAATATAATATGACATGTTAAAAGACATTGCCTTTCGTTGGTGAGACCGGAGGCCCAAGAATGTAGAAGCAACTCAATAGGCCACCATAGAGGGGTTCACCATGTTGCATTGTTGCATTCGCAATGAGTATGGTGACCACCACTCTTGGATTTCGCTCATGTTCTCCATCAGGTAGAGTAGTCATTATGGTGGGCTCATTTAAAAAAAAATCTCAAATATACTTCATTGATGATGTTCTTTACAAATTAATGTGTATGTTCCGTATGTGATATTTTTACATATGCAGGCACCCAGTATTATGTTTAGCTGGGGTAAACTTTTGTCGGTTGGCCATCCGATTGTGAGACAGGACAGAGATAGTTGCCTCGAGTCGTGCCAACCCTACACAACATATTGTGTAACCTTCAAATAATATTAAAAACTTTTAAAGTTTGAAACCTCTCCGTGTTGTATATCTCAAGTCCCGGCTAGGAACATTGCAAGTGATAATCAATAACACATATTAATCAGTGACTATAAACATAGCAAATTAACGTTTACTTGTGATGATTCATTCCTTGCACACCACATACGAGTACTCCCACACACACGCATACATATGTATGTATGCGTGCATGAGAGTATCGTAACGTGTATGTGTATACACGTTGCGATACATACATTTCGACCTTCGGAAACTTATCAAATTTGAGATTATTATGGTAAAAAACTATAAATAAAAAGGCATAAGTGACTGACGAGTCGCTAGGCTCCGAGACGTTCTGGAGCTGCGGCGGCGCGTGGCCCAGAAGCGTGCGCAGCGTAAGGGCGGCGCCCTCGGCCAGCGCCTGCAGGCAGTAGCCGCCCTCCAGCACCGCGCACACGCGCGCGCACACCGCCAGCAGCATGTGCACCAGGTGCGCGTAGCACGCCGGGGTTAGCTCCATTTCACCCTGTATGTGATGCACCGTTTATAATATTCATTTTAGAGAAAAACCTTTTGCTCTTCTAAATGTCAATTTAATAAGCGAGAGAAACGGTTACTAGTGCTAATACTGTCGTTCTAAAACATTACTTTTGCCTTGACAAATAATATTATAAATGTCAAAGATTGGCTAAATTGAGATATGTCACTTTAAAAATAGATGTTTTCTAAAAACATACATCTCATTAAAGCGAATAGAGGATAATTTTGGAGGAATTTTAATTTACTGATAGAATTGGCACCATTTTATGGTTAATTACAATGGTGGAGCATTGAAGTGATTGAAAGCTATTGTGAAATAAGAACCATTTTTTATATCTCCTTTAGTATTTTACATTAATAAAGCTCTTTTTAATAAATTGTTTAATAATATCACTTCTAAATTATGTATAAATTTTTGAAATTTTTACTAATTATTGTAGGTTAGTAACCTATTATAATTTATTTCCCATTTTTAACCTATAATAAGAAGCCAAAAAAACATAATTTCTAGATTTGATATCTCTCTTTGAGAATAAGTTAATAAATGCCGATTCCCAAGCTAAGAGAATGCACCCCAAGGCGATTTTTACACGCTTTTTATTTGCTTCACTTGAATGTTTGTTTGTAACCGACTTCTTAGGGTGCGATTTAGACCCACTTTAAACGGCCAGATTTCGTTCAAACTTTGTAGATTTATCGAGGACCGATGACAATACACTAATTTGATAAAATTATTCAATTTTCCAATTTGCAATATAATATTTTTGTTAATTTATATAATTTTCATCTATAGTCGATAAGGCAGAAATTTTAATTTCCAACCATTATGCTATTAAATCTCACTGTATATATTGACAACTGAAAATAATAACAGTTACTTATAGTTATCACGGAATTAATAGTCGATTAGAACAAATAATAGTTTAAAATTAAAAAAACAAACTATTATAAATAAGCCAAGCTAAAAAGTAGAAAATAAATAATAGTTTAAAAAAACTAAAAAACACGCTTTTTATAGAAAACCGAACTAAAAAAATAGAAAATGAGTTTTAATAAATTTAAATTAAGAATAGTGTTAAAAATTTCAATAAATATAAATTAATAATAGTGTAAACAAAAAAATATTTTATTTAAAAAAAGCGTGGTGTCAATACTTATTAATATTTTATTGACAGATATAAGTAGAGTGATTATCATTTTGATAATATCTTAAAAAGCACCCCACGCTTTTTTTTAAATATTTTGTATTTATTTACACTATTATTAATTAATATTTATTGAAATTTTTAACACTATTCTTAATTTAAATTTTTTTAAACTTATTTTCTATTTATTTAGCTCTGTTTTCTATAAAAAGCGTGTTTTTTAGTTTTTTAAACTACTATTTTTAAATATTTACTGAGAGCAAATAGTCAATAAGGTTGAAAATCACATAGCATCATACGCATGGGTATATGAAGGTGAAAACAAATATTAGTGCATTATCTCAACCCTTCACTCTGTCTAGTTATGAAAGGTTAAGATTATAGTGAAGGGGTCTGTGAAGCGAATGCGAATGTACGAATTAATTATTCATTGTATGCCAGATTTCTAAAATATTATTATCAAAACTGTCATTTTTTCACAGGAAACTGGTAATGTGATAGTATAAGGACCCTGTAGAATCAAGACGTTATATGAAATATTATTTGCAATAAATTAATTATCTTTATAAATATTGGTATTCCTTTCAAATATTAATATGCAATACTTCCATTGCATGAAATTATTAAAATTACCTAAAAAAATTGGTTTCGCTTGAGTTGTTTAGTTTTTTTTACTCACTGTTTTAAATTTTGGAAGTGTGTATTTCGAAGGAGCTAGGCTACATTGATAGATCATAATAACAAACGTAGGTGCGTACATCTATACTAATATTATAAATGTGAAAGTTTGTGAGGTTGTTTGTTACTCTTTCACGCAAAAATTACTGAACGAACTGGGTGAAACTTTACAGTAATATAGCTTATACATCAGAAAGACATAGGCTACTATTTGCCGCGATAACCGATATATATGCGGGCGGAGCTGCGGGCATAAACTAGTTCAAGTATAATTTACATGACATGCACATCAACAATCTATAATAGTAATACAAAGGCCTCTTCAGAAAGGAGTATGTTCGCTTATATCCTAAGTATTCAATGGATTTAAACGCTTCAGTGCGAAGCCGGGCCAGTTCGCTAGTCTTTAATAAACATGAATAATCCAATCGATGAATATCTAAATCAATTATTGCTTTTAAGTGTTAATCGAATGCAAAGGCATTATGATTGACTTCACAGACAAAATACGTCTTCACATAGATCAAACCTTTTCATCACCCAATGCCGAGTCGTAGCCGGCCGACACGATAACGAGTTCGGGAGAGAACTGAAAGAGACATACATACGCTAAGTGCTTGTGTTAGAGTAGGACAAACATATATACCTCGGGACAGCCGAACGCAGCATCATATCCTGCCGATATTATGATGAGTTCCGGTTGGTACTGTAGTGGACAAACGTTAAGGAATTACATTATTTGTATAATAAATAAACATAACATAACTAACATTTAAAATAAAAAAAAATGCAAAAAAATACCATTGACAGTAAAGAAAAATATTTTTGAGCTATTATAACAGGATTTTTTTAATATATACTTTTTAATTTCCTTTTTCGATATACTAACAGCTAGAATACTAAAAAAAAGCAAGAAAATTGTAAAACTTGGTAAAAAGTTCGAATAGAATTTATTTGGTCACGTCACCCAGGGCATTATTTGGAATATATTTACACCTAATTTATTAAAATCAGTTTAGTAGTTTAGGCGGTACGGTGGAATATACAAAAACATACATAGGCTGCCAAACCTATTGGCGTTGCCATAGTCGTGTATTAATAGAAAAAAGTGGAAACTATGTGGTTTTTTTATATTATACAATAAAACACTAAAACATTAAGTTTGTACCTCCAGAGCCATAGGCAGCAGTAGTTGATGCCATATCGCCAGATAATCCCCATCTTTCATCCCCGTTTTATTGAGTGGTACGTTGAAGTTGTAACCCTTGCCAGCCCCGGTCCCGATGTAGTTGAAATCGGATTGTCTCAGGTTCGGCCAGAAGGACCCGTGCTCGTAGCGGTGGATTGAGAAGTACACGACCCTATAATGCAATTGTCATATCTGTAAGGATCTATGGACGAGAGTATTTGCCGCTTTCAGCGTTTAAACAACGTTAAAAGAACACTGTATAAAACTTTATTTTCTTTGTTTTTAAAAAGAAAACTCCCGCATTAGAAATATGCTTCCAGTGTCGCGGGGGACTTTACAAACATACATTACAGACTCAAGTTAACAATTTGTAGATCACACAAAATGTGGTCTCGTGTGGGATTTGAACCCATGACACTTGGTGCAATAGAAAGCGGCGTGGCGACCGCTTAAACCACTAGGTCAACCGTGCAGTCATATATATTATAATTTTTCTTAAAACTAAATCTAAACACAAAACTATTTTTATTCTACAAAGCAGACAGAAGGGTAAAAAGTATATTCAATTACGCAATAAGCAATGTTGTCTCAAGACAAAATATATATATATATATATATATATATATACTAGCGGACCCGACAGACGTTGTCCTGTCTACACGTCTTTAATTTGAAAATTTCAAACTTTTTTTAATAAACTAAAACATTCTGGACCATTTTGATGAAAATTATTATTCAAATGTTATGACAATATCTAACGTCATTACATGTAAATTTATTACAATTAGACTAATCGATAGCATGTGAGTATGTGTAATGAAATCTTCAACTTGTTTTAATGAAAGGTAAAAAAGCTTACACTCAAACTATTTTATTTAAAAAATATATTTATTTATTTACAAAAACTTAATTTATCGTAATGCCATTTTATAAATAAATAAATTCGATGGTTTTCCAACTCTGGAACACGCAACATATAATTGGCCATATTTTTTATTCATTTATATTCAATTATTTAAATTTTATTTGCATACTATTTTATTTTCCCTTAAATCTCGAAACAGTCATAAATTAATGACGCCGATAGTACACAAATAAATTTGTAGGTTAGGTTAGTTATTAACTAACGCACGTGTAAATTTGATAAAAAAAATTATAAGAAATATACTCACTTCGATTCTGCACTAAATTCGCAAAATGTATAGTTTTTTAGGCACACTTCAAAACTCTTCGCAAAACACTCAGTACCTTTTAATTTAATATTTGATCCAGCACATGGTCTACAATAACACAATGATAACAAAACATTTTTTTAATTTGATCGCAG
>PKRV01000251.1:1844725-2008304 GCA_003709505.1 Hyphantria cunea | reverse complement strand
ATATAAATATATATAACTACATAAGGAACTCTTTGAACTAGTCTATAATTTACGATGACTCGCCGTTTCCCACTGTCATACGCCGTATAGGTTCGATCACAACATGAGACAAAATAATACTATTTATAATATGTGGACACCTAACACACAACGCCATCTAGTCCCAAACTAAGCAGATCATGTACTATGGGGGTACAAGACAACGGATATCAAATACAAACTTTTTTTGTACAAATATTTGTTTCGGATTTTGGGTGTTTCCTCTGTATACATAGAAAACACCCAAAGTCCGAAATAAAAATCTGCAGATCATATAAAAATTTGATCCACCCCTGTTATCGAACCCGAGACCTCAAGTACAGCAGTTGCATACGCTACCACTGCGCCACCGAGGCAGTCCTTTCAATGATGAACAAATTGCTCTTCTGTATTTGGAGTATATATTTCTATGAATGTATTTATACATCCACATCGGCATACATTCCTACCGCAATGTCTTTAAATATATATATAACCCTTCCACACATACCTAGGATCATTGTAGAACATCTGTTGAGTGGCTTGTCCATGATGCACATCCCAATCCACTATCAGTATCCTGTTAACAATTCAATGATTTATTTAGTGTCAGCCCATTTACGATTTATGTGGGTACTAGGTATTATATATCATACAACAATAAAAATAGTCCCTTCTATACGATATTTAACGGGTTATTATCTATTATCTTCAGGCACAGTTATTGAATCCTGAAACATTATTTATTTTAAAGTTTTATGAAAAGACGTCTACTAAAGGACAAAGGCCTTCCCCAAGGTCCAAAGATCAAAGGGAACAATATAAATGTGATAGAAATACAAAAATGAAAACATCATTTCCTTAGCCTTTATTAATTCCAATATTATTTGATATCGACTACTAGTTAAATAATTCTGGAAAATAAAAAAGAATACACCTAACCTTTTCAGGCCTCTTTTGTCTATGGCATGTTTAGCGGCCAGCGCCACGTTGTTATAGAAGCAGTAGCCGCAAGGTTCACTGGCCATCGCGTGGTGTCCGGGGGGCCGCACTAGAGCCGCGCCGTTCTGAACCTCACCCGACACTACACGGTCTACTAAGTCTATGGTTGAACCCGCGGCTATGAGTGCTAGTTCGTGAGTACTCTGAAAAAAGTATGCCTTTAAAAACAGTTGCCATTTCTTTAAAAAATGAATGTATCAACATATTAAATTTAAAATAATATTAACTAATATTCCATTCGATTTATTTAATATCATTAAAATGTATGACTTGAATCAATAATTTATAGACCTGTGTCTAAATAATAAAGTGCAGCAAAGCTAAACATTTTGACCAATAAATCAAAATTTTTAAATTTTAGCCATTCATTTTGTAGTTTTACAAAATATAATCTTAAAGATTTCCACTTAGATACACCAAAGTGTGATACAGGGGGCTGCTATATGCTGATCATGGTAATGATGATGAAGTATGATACATGGGTTTAACTAGAGGAAATGCAACGGAAATAAAATGACACAAGTAAAAGATGACCCATGACTCCCACGAGAGTGATGGTGACCAGTGGCAGAGCTGAGTCATTTTAGCAGCTTAAAACATAAAAAAGGTGTGATTAATGATGTCACCCGACCAATAATTTTTAGACTTAAGATTACAAAACAAATAATTGAAGTTCCTAAGGTCATTTACGATTGTATTATATTTCAATATAGGAGTTATGTTTGTTATGTGAACTTTCTATGTAGTCGTTCCTGAGAGATTAGCCGAAACTAAAAGACAGACAGACAGACGAAAAAAAATACTAATATTGTACCGTAGTAGGTATATACTTTCTTATATTTTTGGTGAAAAACTGTAAACTTGAAATTACATATTGATAAAAATAATAAGTCATCTGTAATCGAAGCCAACATTACTTTTTATCTTAGTATATCCTGTTTAAATCCTTTCTTTTATCACGTATCAAAACTCCAGCTCCGCATACAAAACTATATAAAACATATAAAATAAAACTTGTAACCTAGATATTATAGTCAAAATTACTTTAATAAGTTAGTAATCGTTCCGAATTTAAAAAAGTATTTGACACTATGGTTTTAATAAAACTTTTTAAATTAAAACATTACACAAAGTTTTTAGCAACTATTAGGTGTAAATCTTTTTGTAAACTTAACGGACAAGTAAAATGGTTTTCAGAAAAATACTATTTTTAATGACGTCAAAAAAAGAATTTTTCTATATTCCGTAAAATTAGTTGCGAGTTGTTAAAAAATATTTTCAAAGATGGAGTCAGGAAGTGGATAGAAGATTAGGTATACAATTCGTTTTGACTCGTCCAAACAGGTTAGTCTTTTTAACTATGCTCTGATTTTGAAGAAGAATAATTTTGAAACTCTTTTGTAACTTTTTAATTTAAAGTCATCCTAACGCGTTTTATTACATATTTCGTTCAGTATTGAGCCTTATCGAATAAGCGACTATTAATTTTGAAACAGCTTTATCTAAAACTATAAATAATTGAACAAAAAAAGTATTTCATGTATTTTTACATTTAGTGTTCAATTACTGGCAGTTAAGTAAACTATAATGAATGAAATGAATGAACTGAATGAACAATGAATGAAAGGCTGATTGAACGAAGATCCTATATGATTCCACATTATTATTACTAACCGTGAAAGTTTTAATTAATACTTACCGGGTGTACAAAGACGGCATCATATCTCGAGGCTACCTCCTCCAAGTATTCGACGTCATTGTTCTGGTGTGTTGTCTCCATCATATCGTAGATGGATGGCGAGTGGAGGGTGCACAACTCTTCTTTGGTCGCGGCCCTCGGTGGAAATTTTACACATTGGTCTATCAACTTTAGTTCATGGCACCTGGGGATAACATTTTATAACTGCTTTATAGAAGAGTTTCAACAGAGTGTACTTTGTTCCTTCATTCTCAGAACCCGATGGCGTAGGACCAACGGCTTTACTTGCTCAAGAATATATACATATTTACCTGTCAATTACTCTAGAGAGTCGCTCTGGACATTCAGGATAGTTGTCATCCCACAAACAGCGATGTTCCGTCATACGGGGCTCCGTCACTAAACCCGTGGGACCTTTGACTTTTGTTTTAGAATCCATGGCCTGTCAACAAAAAGTATTTTTTTTTATAAATAGCTGTACATCCATATAGTAAGGGTGTTTTGATAATAACGATTAAGATTTAGATTGCGATGCACATACATCGTTTTACAAGATTTAGGTGACTGAAATTATTTTGTGTTATTGTTAACTTTGAAAATGGTAAAAAGTGAAAAAAATATTGTAGGATTGAAACCCACTGGAGGAGGAAAAGAATATAGCAAAAATTAAAAGAAAAATAATTTACGGTCGATCTGAGGTCGGGAAGTGGAAGGAAGTGAGTTTTTAAGTGTAAAAAACGATTTATCTCAATTTCCGGCAAAACTACATATCCTATGGAGAAAAGTTCAATAGCAAAGTTGTAGGTAGTAAAAAGTTCTACAACTTTTGTATTTACACCTTTTTTACATAACCTCAAAATTTATTGGGAAAATTCAAATAACCAAGTGTTTGCTTTTTTATTTTTATATTTAACTAAACAAAAACTCGGAATTAGTTGAAAACTTTCATTTTTATGTCCCAAACACAACATAATTTTTTGGTATAATAATTTATTTTTTCACCCTATTTTGACTTGATATCGAAAAAGCACCGTAATTTTCAATTGAAAACTATCCCAATAAAGTATCAGTTTTTTTAAAGAGTCGTTCAGCTTTTTGTTCGTTGAAATCTCTACTTTTTGATGGTATAAAATTATATATGACTATGAGTGCAAATGTTCTCAGAAAATGCAAAGATACGAAAAAAAAACTCCACTCCTAATATATTTTTTTATGCATTATGTACAAAGGACAATGGCAAGTTTGTATGGAACTTGGTATTTCTTTGGCTGCTAATATCACTGACAATAACATTTTAAATTCTCAGATTTTTAGAAGATTGCCTTAAAAAGTTATTTAGTTTTAAATAGAAATACATCGTCGTGAATCAGTTGTCATAGTCATCTACAAGATGGCGTAACATAATATTTTTGAAATATCATCACTCGCTTAAGATTTTCTCGATCTATAAATGAAATGTTGCTCTTCTACTAAATACATTAATAAACTTATTCAAAAACATCGTTTCAAATATTTAAAAGTTTTTTATATTACATATTTTTTAGAAAAAAATGCAATGAAAATAATCCATACTTCTGTAAATGCGAAAGTAACTCTGTCTGTTTGTCACGCTTTCACGGTCAAACTGCTGCACCGATTTCATTGAAATTTGGCATGGAGATACTTTGATTCTTGAGGAAGGACATGAGTTATTCTTTACTACGATAACCGACAAACACGCGGGCGGAGCCAGGGGCAAAAGTTAGTATAAAACATTTTTAGCAATCTGACCCTCAACGCCATCTAGTTTAGAATCCTAGCAACCTGACAAGCAACGACATCTAGATTTGACACTAAGTAGACTTTAAGCATAGCATGTTTAGAAAACTTAAGAATGCAATTTGTTAGGTAGTGCAGTGGTAAACATTTTTTCAGGAGAGTTAAAATTGTCTTAATACTTTCTAAAAATACGATAAGCACAGGAAAATAATTAGAATGATTCACGTAATAAATAGTATAAATCTCATAATCATTACACAACATAATGCCATACATTAATAAACCAAAAATTGTCCTATTCATTTCAGTTCTTTTGTTAAAAAGCAGGGTGATAATTCGATTTTACCGCAACTACCAGGCACATAACTCAAACGAGCTGATTTTTTTTATCGAAATCATTCAATGTATTTTGTTTTTGAATATACTGTATTGTTATTTATAAATCTTGTACTAAAATATTATTCGATTTAAGTTTTGTAGGTGGTTACGTCAAAGAACTCAAATCATCTTACATCAAAGAATCAAACTATTTATGAAAGTCAATATTAATATGTTTATTTTATAGTTCGTTAGTAGAAATTAAAATACAGGTAGTTTTACAAGGTTTTATCTTGCTATGTAGATTGCAAAAGTTTCTTGCAAGAGTCGGACCAAATGTTTGAATGATCTGCAAATATTTGTTTCGGAGTTTGGGTGTTTTCTATGTATAATATATATATGTATTTACAAAAAAAGGAATATAAGTATTTATATCAGTTATCTAGTACCCATAGTACAAGCTCTGCTTAGTTTGGAACTAGATCGCTTTGTGTGTTAGGTGTCCGAAATATTTATTTATTTAAAAAGTTTTGTCACAAATCTCTTAAAGTTATTCGGTCTGCATTTGATTTGCGTGTATTTTTATGAACGATATTGTTCACGGCTCTGTACTATATCTCGAATACTGGCTATCGGTCGGTTTTTATTGCTGCTACGACATAGCAGGCAGCGAAGCCAAGATCCTTCTAATTCCTTCCCCACTTCTTTATGAAATACCGTGCTGTGTGATGTGCTAACATTTTCCCTATGTCAATCAGGTATATAAGTTAGGGCTGCCATCTCTAAAATTAGGTAACCAGGAGAAAAATGCAATTTTCCCGGATTTTTAAGTTCAAACCCCTGGCACGTTAATTTTTTTTTTGTTTGTTCACTATAAAAAAATACTTTTAATGGCCCTAAATTATTAATTTTTAATCATTTTTTACTCATTTTAGTCACCTTTAGCCTATAAGTTATTATATCTTAAAATACCAAAAAAACAGGCATCTACGCATATTATTCAAAATAGCAATAAATATATTAAATATAATATTATATACATATAATAATAATAATATATATGTATTTAAAAAAGATTCTATAATTTTCGCTAAACAAGTATTGGTATTTAAGATATCTTATTAAATATTAACTTGTCTGGAAGAAATCGCCGAGAGCGATAAGACCGCCAATTGTTATATATATTGTGTGGTTGTTCCTGTTGTAACATTTCTTACTATGTATATACAATAAAGATAAATAAATAAATATATAAAATAAAAACTATGTTATTTTATTTGGTTGTAAATTTTATTAGCATAATTCGCAATTTGTCGATTCGATTTTTTATCAATGTACCATGGAATCTTAGGTTTTTCGAGTATTACGGTGGAAATTTTAATAAATAGCTCGGTTGTACATAATGATTAATTAAAGATTTTTGTATAAAAACTTGAAAATCGTTTATATTTAAAACTAGCAAAAACAAGCGGCTAATTTTTACCAGTTTTCTTTCTAAGACTCTATATTTATTTATTTATATCTTTATTGAGTAATTTAAAAAAATAATAAAAGATGAGTAGCAAAGTTGTTTCTTTCAATCATTTTATTATCTATATATATAAAAGAAAGCCATGTTAGTTATACTATTTAATACTCAAGAAGTTCGTTTTTTGTTTTTGCGAAAGACGGTCCACATTTCATGTCATCCACATTTTTTATATTTTTTATCATTAATTCCATCACGACGAAGACTTGAAGACTCGAAGACTTAGAATTGAAGATTTGAAATACTTGACATTGGCAGAAATAGCTGATCGGGCTGATTGCCATTCATCAAAAGAAGAAGAATACTCAAGAACGGCTGAACCAGTTTGGAATAAAATTGGCGTGGAGGTAGCTTAGAACTAGGAGACGGACATAGGATACTTTTTACATGGGTTTTTTTTTACTTTGCGCCGCGGCTTTGACCGCGTAGGTGTTGTAAGGCGGGTAACACCGTGGGGCTCAGATAGTTATATAAAAAAAAACGAAAACTTGACTTGTAATGGGTTTTTTTCGATGCAAATCGCAAAATTACGGAAAATTAAATCTAAAAAGTTATCATTTACGGATCAGCCCATTAAGTTATGAAACAACAATATATTTAATCGAATTTCATATTAATATAATTGAAGCTTACCAGGTCCATTACAGTAGTATCCATCACTTTAACAAGCAATCAAACTACGTGTCACATAAAATATTGTTATAGGAAATTGATATCCGATAAGTGCAATGAGAACGTTAACGGGCACCGAGTGCGACATTCAAGTTCCAACGACTAAATAATTTAGTGTGTTCGCGCAGTCTCGGGGTGTGGGTAAGGGTTGGACATTATTGGTCAGGTAGTCGACAATCCCAGGTAAAAAATGCTTTGTCGTTACTCTATTTTAGTAATTTCGACTTATGACCGTCTAATTCCCAGAAATCTCTCTTTTGACGACACGCTTGACCGACACGGTTTAAGCGGTCGCCGGTTTCTACCGCGTCAAGGGTTGTGTGTGGGTTCAAATCCCACATGAGACAACGCTTTGTGTGTTCCACAAATTATTGTTCTGAGTCTAAGTGTTCTTTGTGTCCTTTAATGTTTGTATAGTACCTCGCAATACAGGATCTACACCCAGTGACGTGTTGTCTTTAAAAAAAAAATCGACCTATATGCGATGGTTCAATTCTTAAGATTTTGTCGATCTAAAAACTTCAAAAATTGCCCTTGCGACGAATGTTGAACTGTGTACAAAAAAAATGTGATTGACTTCAATGCGCCTAAGTGGTTTTTAATGTTGTAATATATTGGTGCTAATTCTGTTCTTGACCTCACTGAATTAAAATTCGCGAAAATTTGTTGTTGGATTAAATACTTTGTATTTTCAATTGTTTACAGTCCATTTTTCAAAATCTCAAATCTTAGCTGTCATTGTTTACTTCAGTACCAAATAAAGGTTAATGACACATGCTTGTTTATTACTTGAATATAAAACTTACTTTGGATAGCCAAATTAGTTAAATTATTAACTTAGGCCATCATTTTTCTTTTGCTATTCTTGTGTTGAACGTTATAATGTGTAACGTATGCCGTAAAACTTGACATGCCGGAATAAATTTGACGTCGTCTAATTAAATGCCAACTACACTAAACTCTTAATGTTAACATTCATTTAATTTTGTGAAATTATTTTTATGATGATAGCGATTACGCGATTTTAGCTCTTATCAGTTCGGTGGAAAGGTTAGTCCTATAGCGACAATTGTTAAGGGTTTTAACTAATAAACAACCATGTGTTTCCCATCAGCTTTTATTTGGTATTGAGCTAAATAGGCATACGTATAGTGAAAGCTAAGATTTGAGATAATGAAAAATGGACTGTAAGCGTATAAAATAAAAGTATATAATCCAAAAACCAATTTTAGTTTAGCGATGTCAACGACAGAGATAGAACTATTGTATTAATCATTCTTTAATCCCTCAGGGGTAGAATTAGGAGAGCGAGCCGAGGCGTGACCTCGTATGCGGCCATCGGAGTGAGGGTTCTATCGCTCAGTAACATGATTGCGGCCGTGATGCGAAGTGAGAGCGCGGGGAACTCTGCCGTCTCTTTCTGCTAGTAAGTTATGCTTGCGCAGGAAATGGCGGAGCAGGACCGGGAGAGGTTTAGAACTCTCCCTGTCGGCCAGGCCCGGGAACAGGGCCAGGTACCGCAGACGACTCAGGCGCCGGAGGACGCAAAACTATCTCCGCCCTCCATAAACACAAGCCTGAGGGTGACAAGTGAGGCCACCTATCACTCTAGCAAAAGCAGGCCGAGGTAGCGGCGCGAGATCTATAAAATGCTCGCGCCTTATCTAAATAGAATAGGAGTATCAGGGTTCCCGTAAAGGAAGGAGCCAGCTATAAAACCTGTTGGCCCGAGGTACGTCGGGGTTCCAGGGATTTTCTTTGTAGATTGCACCTGGTTCCCCGGCTTCTAGTACCCGCCACGATGTGCGCTTTTTAGTCGGTTCATGTCCGACATAGCCTCCAGTCGGTGTTATCCGAGGGGATTACCGCACAAAAAAAGGGTTAGAATTAAAACGTTCGAATAAAAAAAAGAATCAATAGTCCATAAAACAAATATTGGTACAAAAACTGTCTTTAATAGACACTCCAATTTTTTTGAAATCGGTATATATACAAACTTCTTTGGAGGTCGTTGGCCCTTGTTACGTTCCCTCACACGTGCCAGTAAGTAATACGAAGCTGTCATTCATTGAACATATTAAAAATTGTAAACTAAAAGTGTCACAAGAAACGTTCAAAACATTTCGTTAAGACGTTACCTTATTCATTGAGGTAACTCTTAGGTGGTTTACTCATTATCCGCATCACGCACCACAGCGCGAGAGCGCGTGTTCTTACATACACTTTTTTAGAACTTCACTTATAGCATTTAAGCAGAGAAATAAACTACGGTACCCCATATTGTGTCATGTGTATAAGCGCTCTCCCTTGTTTGGTCAGTTAGAAAGTTAGTTTCTTAAAAGTATATTTGTTGGTATTTAAAACACGTGTAGTATACACATAGAAAACGTACTAACATAGTTGCAATTACATGCAGAGAAACACCGGACTTCGGTCAAGGCTGCTATTTTGTAGGGTTAAAAATATGCTAAATGATGAAAACCTGCACTTCCGCAACCACGTATGTGGTTCCGACGCGACGCACCCTACAGCGTAGAGCGAGACAAAGTGAAGCGCCTTACCATATAGCCTTCGATGACAAATATAGTTTTAACCATAGATTATATAAAGCACCCACAATAACTATATTTTTTTTAGAAAACAAGGTCTTAATATAGGACTACTTTGAACTTGTATAAAAAAAATTTGGCAGGTAAAGACTACTTTATCCTTCTTTATGAAGGAAGCTGTTATCTTTGTTTTTCGTAGTTACATAAGAATTATTCAAACAACTGTTATGTATAATGTAATTTAAAGAGTAAAGAAAAATTTATTGCCTGTCGTTTTTTTTAAACTCTGTTTAATAACATGAGTATTATTATTTGTATCATTCATCTATCACATTGACGAAAATATACCTTCTTTACTGAGTACCTATACATTTTAGTCTCAATTAACATCACGCAAGGGCAAGAATACTGCTCTCGACTGGGCTCTTTTTCTAGGAAATTGAATGAGAAAATTGGGTTATTATTGAAAGAAACATTGTTAAGAAGCGAAAGTAATGATCGAACTTTTAGGGACGAGCACCTGTAACAGAAATCAGGCTTATTTGTTTTTTAATGTTAATCGTCGATCGTCCGATTTACAGTTAAATCCGACTTGTGCCCAGTGCAAGTTGGAAACGCATCTCTATGCGCAGAAATTTGTGCAGGGTAAATGAACTATTTAAGATATTCTCCTAGACGATTTCGGCCACGGCGGTCAGTCTTAACAAAGACCAACCAACTAAGCAAAAGATATTATAGTGCAAAAGAGTGTGCGCGCAATCACGGGTGTATTCCTGTTGCCTCACTCTCATAATCCGATGGAAAGGTTATTTTATTTAAACTTTATCCACTTTTGTACATTGGCGGATTTAATGCCCAAGCAGTCAATCTTAGGGTGGTGTAGAAATCTTGTAAGGTAGGTGGTGCACAGAGTTTTCCATATGAAACTAACTGCAAACAGTACACAAAAGACTAAAAAAATACTTAAACATACATAAACACGTATAGAATACATATGTCTTAAATACACACACAAATATATACATATAAACATACATACACGCTTATATTCGTACACTATGAAAACTTCAATATACACCAATTACTGGTTAGAATTTATACCATTTCGTTAAGAAGGACCTCATGCGCCTTTTTTTTAAACGTAAAACGTTTTGTGGACATCCTGATTATTCTGGTTATCTATCATGACTGGGAAGAGATCAGCCGCAGGACCGACAGCTTTACGTGCGGTGGTTCGGATCTGAACTTCCAAACTCCAAGCAGTTATTAAGCATTTCTATATTCAGAAATACTCAATAACAGTTTTTGACCCGACCCGGTATTTGAACCCGAGACCTCATATGATTAGTAGTTGCATACGCCAACTGCTAGACCAACAAAGCAGTTTACGAACTATTTAAATATTACATATGTATACGTAAAACTACTTAGAAATACTTGTTAATTTGTGATCGTGTTGGATCCTCCGAACAGGCGAGGTGATCATGCCTGGCGGGCCACTGTCCGACAGTTGATGTTGGTATGTTGTATATATGTTAACCGGCGCGAAAACTTCTATTGCGCGATGCGGGATTGTTAGCTTCTTCGTACACTACGTTACTCCGTAGTTCAGTGTATCTTCGGTAGATGGCGTTGTCATATGTTTATGTTGCCGCTGTATGTGGAAGTCACCACAAGTCTAATAGTATAGTATAGGTATATTTACTTTAAAATAACAAAGAAAAAATTCTCAAAATGTTAAACCGCAAATAAAGTCAGATTAGATATTTATATCCGTAAATCTAGCTTAAATGTGTATATTGTACACGTAACGATATATTTTAATTAACACATTTTAAACTTAAAGCGACTACGATATATCTAAGGGCTCGCGTACGCTAGCCATTTATTGCGATCTCGGTTTGATTGGAACGTATTTGTAAACAGCTCAGTGCAGTGCGCCTGCAAACGATCGCGGGACATGCAGCTTGATGAGGAAAGGTGGTTTGCGACTGCGCAGATCATTTTTTAAAATATATTTTATTGCTGATCTGTACCACTTCGTATGCGTGTCTCAAAAGCAATGACTGTCTTTATTCGTATTTTTTTAAGTTTGACTTGAAAGACGCAGTTCGTAATCCCACAATGTCTACTAGTTAACAAAATAACGGTAGTAATCTGCAAGTGCAAGCTGCAAGTGCAACGAAGCTGCACGAAACCCAACAGATTACGCCACTACCGTCTCGGCAGCTGTTATTAAGTGTTTCAGTCCTTTAATGTGCTACCTCCTTGGTAAAACATCATAATGTTCTATACCGGTATCAAACCTGTTTTGACATGTAGTCACGGAGATCGGTTTTTGTTTTTGCAAAAGACGGTCCCCGTTTCATGTCATCCACATTTTTTATGTTTTTTTATCATTAATTCCATCATGACGAAGACTTGAAGACTCGAAGACTTAGAATTGAAGACTTGAAATACTTGACATTGGCAGAAATAGCTGATCCGGCTGATTGCCATATCATCAAAAGAAGAAGACATGTAGTCACTGTTTTATTATATTTTAAGGATTGTTTAAAATGTCACTAATTAACAGTATAAGCAAATATTAGAACTCAATTTTAAATTTGTATCCGGAGATCGTTTTATGTTTTTGCGAAAGACAGTCCCCATTTCATCTCATCCACATTTTATATATTTTTTGTCATTAATTGCATCGCGACGAAGACTTGAAGACTCGTAGACTTAGAATTGAAGACTAAATACTTGACATTGGCAGAAATAGCTTATCCGGCTGGTTGACATCTCATCAAAAGAGGAAGAAGAAATAAGATAAATAAAATAAGCCCGTTTTGTGACAAGATATTCTGTGGAACCTGGATGAGATCAGTACCACTTTCTAATACCTTTTACTCATCTTATTAGGCTTATATAATGCCCTCAGTCCTTATTTGAAAGCTTAAAAATGTAGAGAACGTCTGTCAGATGTACTGTGCATGGCACAGAAGCCTTCTTTTGATATTATGAGAATAGACAATATAAATTCTAGTATAGCTAATCTTCTATCTGCAGATTTTAATCAGCCTGTACATGTTTCTCAATAAAAACTAAATTAATAAGTTACAATTACAAATACCAGAAGGTAAGAGTGAATTGTAACATATACACACACACAATATACACAATAACGCTTTTTGGTCCAATCCGGGATTCGAACCTGCAACCTCAATTGGCAGTCGCATACCTCAACCATTATACAAATGAGGCAGTTGAATAAGTACAAGTGTGTTTGATTTTAGAATGTATTGCAAGAAGCTCCATCAAATGCCGACAATCGAGACTATAAATAATAATAAAAACTTACAATTTGGTAGTGGTCTCTCAACTCTGTGACAATGTGGTGTTTCTTTTTCTGTTGAGCTTTTCTTTTAGCAGCTACAAGTAACGCTGATGGCTGCAACAAATGATACATTTGTGCTGACAAATGATTACTGATTTGGAAAACATTGTTCTGCTATATGAAGGTAATCAAGAAATACAAGAAAAGTAAATGCTAATCAAGAGGTAGGTAAAATAGGGGTAGAAGATCAAAAAATACTTTACAATTTACTAGATATATAAAAAACATTTAAAATGGTTGAGCCATTTCATAGAAATGTCCCCACACGCACTGTGATGCAAATTATTAATATACTACCATTAAATTTGTATTTGTATCAGCAATTTAATATAGAAAAAAAATTAAGAATAAATATAGAAAAGTTTTAAAACTAAATTTTTTGAAATATTAAATTAATTTAAAATAGATTATAAATTTCAAACTAATTTAATAATAAGTCCCAACTTAAGCAGACTTAATATATAGCAACAATGTAAACAAAACTAATATAAAAAAGTAAAAAAAAAGTTAATTTAAAATTACTTACATAACTAATGCATTACTCCGTTCAACGTTACAACAGAAATAATACTTAATGCTGTACTAGTTCCTAAGTTATTTAACATTATAGATAACAAATGAAGGCAAACTTCACTTTCATAGATAACATTTATTACAGCTTTATCAGATAAATAAAGCTACCAAGGTACTAATAGTGTTGTGATTATGTATATACATAACTTTAACATTTGTATAAGGTTTGATTCCCTGTGTCAATATTTCGTTGTTATATATTTCGAAAGTAGATAAATTTGCGAGAAAAGAGATATCCACATGAATAGTCTTTACTTTATTGTGTCAATATGTGATCAGCTGAAAATATATATATGTAGATATACACATATGACTGAGTGATTTCTACTTCTAAGCCTTGAAACTAGTTAGTTATGGACTTGTGTGGGCGTCAATATAATGTGACTAATTGATTACCTTAGCACCCGCTGACATCGCGCGGGTCTGGATTTTAGCTTTGCGAGCGCCATTTCTGGTCACTACATTCGATGGTGGTGGAGTTACTTTCTTACTGTCACCCGACGAACGGCGCGGAGGCTGGCTCTGCTGAGGCGGTGGAGTAGACTAAAAATATGAACCACACATTATTAGCGCGCCAAGTCCAAAATAACGTATTTATATATAACGTAACCTTACCATTATTTTAACAGATTAAAGAGTCACAAGTTAATTAATCACGATAAATTTCACATTCACACACAATTTCTGCGATTTACCAAGTCATTGTTTAGTGTTGCGTTTAATAAACAGTCAAAACAATACACATTGCAGTCAGCAACTGTGATTGTCCAATCACGATGCCAATGCCATTTGCCTATGACTTTTTGCATTGGCATATGATTTTGACAGTTAAAACAGATTATAAATCTGAAGTTTAGCGGCGTTCTCCGCCTTGGATGTGGAGGCTCTTACAATAAACAATACTTACTTATAATGAAATCTTATGTTAATCTTAAATTTTTAGTATATACACCCCAAAAGGTCTTGTGAATGAGAAATGTGAAAATAAAAACTTATGGTGAGAGTAATACATTAATGAATTGGACTTACCACAGATCAAGTGACATTTGATACGTCGAACTGACAGATAGACAACCAATAAAATTAGAAAGGGAGTTTTATAAGAATTGTATATTTTTACAAATCCTTGCTAAAATTATTTATTTTAAATCTTAGGTAAAGTGTTTATTTTACTACGTCAAACCTAAGATTATTCTACGAGGTCGGTAAGTTGAATATTGAATTACAACCTACAAATTGAAAAGTAAATAATAATTTCACTGTGATCGTAATCATTGCGCGATCTAGTACGGTGGAAAGTTGGAATATTCTAAAGCCTTGAAATGTATGAAATGTATAATTGATTAATGCTGCTGTAGTGCGTACCACAATTTGGTACTGCAGAGAAAAGGACTTGTAAATGTTGCAGCAAACAATTTACAGAATTATTAGTTAATAGTTAGGTGTATGTTTGTTTGAGAATTGTAGACATTTTCACAGTTTGCCATTTATTAAAAAAAAAGAAAAGTTAGGTGTTTATTTAATATACCTACTTTGAAATATGTACCTAATTTTTTAAAGGACTTGAAGGAATTACCTATGATCCAGATATTAATTTAGGAACTTCTTTCTGATTACTCTTAATACTTTCCTGTTACAGGTAAGTAAGATTTAAAATGAAACTTCTAAGGCCATTATGGGTATTGCGGCCCAGTTGCAAGAAGAAGCTTGGATGCTGTGTCAGCACATGGTCACCATTAGCCACTGCCTTTAACACCAGACCTACTTCAAGACCTTTATTTGAGTCAATGAGGGAGAGAACCGTAAGTATATGTAAATTACAAAAAATATTGTACTAACTTTTATTCAATATAGTCACTTGCATAATGGTATTTTTTTAACAAATAGCAGTAAATATAACCCTCCATGTGTAAGGTACGGAGAGGCATGGGTCCAGCAGTGGACTACAGTAGGCTAATGATGATAGTAAATATCTGTTTGCTGTATTACCTGCTAATAACTTAACACTTTGAAGTATAAAATCTAGAATTTAAATACATAACATAACATATAAACTCATAAAATACAACATAAAAAGAAAAATTACATAAGCTAAAAATACAATTATTTTTAGGGCCTGTTTAATAAACCGGAACTAGTAACCTTTGAGGGATTCTATGCGTTAAGAGATCAAGCAATTTCAGCCACAGACCGTTTGATAGATGAAGCTACGTCCAACCCCTCAAGGCCTATGGTGGAAATCTTTGACGAACTATCTGACACACTGTGCAAAGTGGCTGACCTTGCTGAGTTTGTTAGAATTGCACATCCACAGTCACATTTTGCTAGTGCTGCAGAGGAAGCTTGCATCAGTGTCAGTGGAGTGGTGGAGAAGTGAGTTGGAATTTTATTTCTAAAAACTTCATGATAAAAAATAAAATATTGTACTACCCGTGCGCGATAAGTTGAGACCTGAGTGCGGTGACGTCACGACAAAAAAATGCGGTGCCACCTGTACACTGCGGGCGTCATAGGGTAGGTGCGCGGGTATGAGGGGAGGGGTGACGAATTCCACGCGGGTCTCAAGTTATCGCGAACGAGTAGTACTGTATTTTTTTAAAACATCTGGCAATTGCAATGGGGCAGAATATTATTTTCACCTTTTAAAGTTTAAAACCATTTCTTAGTTTTGAGTTTATAACGATTTAAAAAAAAAAGAATTATATATGAATTTTGACCACTGAGAGATCACTAGTATGTATTTATTTAGCCTAAATGACTGATGGGCTTTGATAAGGTGAAGTAGTGTAAAACAAAACTGTGATTAAAAAAACTGTTTGGTTTTATCAAAAATTTTATGTGTTATCATTGGGTCCTGACCTCGGTTACCATTAATTGACAAGATAATAGTTCAACAAGCCTTTTTTTTTAATGTTGTTAATCAAAACTGGGAAAGATCACATATTTAATATTAATCTACCTAATACTTATAGCTATTTCAAGTGTAGATTCAAACATATGTATCAAACAATTAGACATGATGACATTGAGCCTGCCTAAAATTAGGAGGAAGCTCTTTGGGTTCTGGTAACCTTCTCACTCCGTGATCAATAACGATAATAACAAATGTGAAGCAGTGGCTTAACTAAAGTGACCATACCCTACACTTTTGGCTGTCCATGCCCAATGATGGCATAAATATCCCACATTCCCAAATTGTAATATGAATATTAAAAGATAATACTATTTTTCTTCCTTATGTCACTACCTATAGTAGAGATTTAGTAATTAATATGCAACTTGTGTGTTAATATTAATATATACACACTTTATTGACCCTAGGAAAATAAGTCATAATAAAGCTTTTTACATAAATGCTACTGCTTCATATTGCTGCTCATACAAGAAAAAGCCGCATGGGATATAATTCTGTTCAAACTGGGTCCATAATAGTTAAGATTGTTAAGCTAGTTTTTTTTAGGGATCCATACCTCCAAACAAAAGACGGAACCTTTATAGGATCGTTTTGTTGTCCGTTCGTCTGTCTGTCAAGACCCTTTTCACAGGAACGCGTAGGTATTAAGCTGAAATTCATATTAAAACTCAGGTCTACTTGAAACTGTGAAAAAATCAAACTTCTAAGTCAACGCAATCACAAGATAAAAGGGAGTCAAAACTTATAGGGTACTTCCAGTGAACTCAGAATCTTGAAATATGGTACGAAGCAACGTCATATAGCACAGATTAAGGATAAATTGCGAAAAGTATAAATTTTAGTAACATCATATATAAGGATAGCTACAGGTTTGTACTGAACCCTCGGTGTGCAAGACCGACTCGCACTTGGCTAGTTTTTTTAATAAAGAGGGTACCATTACAGTTAACATGAATCGTCACCCTACTTTTTTCAGGTTAAATACTCACAAAGAACTATATGAAGCTTTGCGCAACTCGGTCCGTCAAGGTACATCAGGCGACCAGCATTTAGCAGAACTCTTCCTTTTCGACTTTGAGCAGAGTGGCATACAGTTACCTGAAGAACGACGCCGACGGGTAGTGGGACTCAATGATCTGATACTGCAGACTGGACAGAGATTCATGGCTGGAGCAGCAAAACCCAGAAGAGTTCCAAGACTAGCAGTACCACAGAACGTAAGACAATTGTAAGTTTCTTAAGACTACTTCATAATTATTACAAATTTATTTCTTAACACACACACACACACACTTACGCATACGCACACGTTTACATTCACACAAACGCACACGCGAGACAGTATATCAATAAGGTATCCATTGTATACTGTCTCGCTTTCTACGGCTCAAGATGTGTAGCGAGATGGTGAGATACGTTGCAACGTGTAAGTGAGTGAGATAGCTCAGGTGGGAACGTATGCTGAACATTCGATTTTATGTTTTGTGAAAACGAAGATTTGGTGGAACAGGTGGATTATACACATTAACAAAACGAGGTTAGGTGCAGCCCAAATTCGTCAAATACCTAATGCTCGCATCTGTTCTTATAAATACGACTCATCGCTAGTTGTTACAATATAATGGTGAAAACATTAAGTTTGTTTATTTAGATTTGTATGGGTGTGAGTGTATATGTGTAAGATGTGTGTTTGCTGTGTATTTGAGGCAATCAGTCATAATGTGTATGTAGCGAGTGTGTATGGTACTTTACTTCACTATTAGTGACATTATAATTATTTATTTATTTATTATTTATACTTTATGCACATTATAATTGATGTCGACTAACGAAAAACTGATAAAACCAGTAATTTTGGCGGCTATTCACCTGTAGATATCACAAAGTAGTCCGAATCAGAATGTTGCCAGTCATATCAATTAAAAAATAAACAGGAAATGAAAATTGACGAGGCCCTTAAATTATGCTTCACATGTGATAAAGGGAAGACAAGATAACGGAATGTATTGCCCTAAAAAGATAAAGTTTTTTTAAGTAAATATGGTATGTTAACATAGCTTATCCCTTATGAAAATATGCGATGAAAGTTAGTAGTTATTTATAATTTATATATAAACTGAAGGATATTTTTGAAACAGTATCTAGACATCTATACTGATAAATAAAATTCTAATGTCTGATTGCAATTTCGAATTAACACATTTTCACTAAATCAATCATTTTTTAAAGTTTTTATCTGTGTGTGTGTCGTCGGTGTCGGCTAATCTCTCGAACGACTTTACCGATTTTGACTGCACTTTCACTGACAGATAGCTGATGATAATTATAATAGTAGTAGTAGAGTAACTTATTCTGCGCTTATTTAAGACTAGCTTCGCCTCGGGGTGTTGTCTGCGCTTGTTGTTCTACTTTTGCAACAACAACAACGGGTAACACTACGGGGAGCAAATAGTGTTTTATATGATTATTTGAAAACAATTGGAAAAAGCTGTACGCCATCTATGCGAAGTTCCATTTGTACTTTAATTCAACACTTCGAATTAAGTTACAAATACACACAATTTCAATCTCTAGTATACAAAAAATACTTTTTTTATTGTAGTTTTAGCAGCGAAGGAGAAGATATAATAGTGAGCGGCGTATACGCAGAATGCGCAGACGCAGCCGCGAGAGAAGCGGCCTACCGGCTATACCTGGCGCCCGACAAGAGACAGCACGAGCTGTTGACCACCACACTGGACGCGAGGCACGAGATGGCCTCCATCTGTGGCTTCAACAGCTACGCCGACAGGTAAAAGGAATTATGGAGGAAGATAATGTATTTTCTTTTATAAAATACCCATTCTTTTTAGGGTTCCGTAGGGGTGAAACGGTACCCTGTTACTAAGACATCGCTGTCCCTCTGTCACCAGCTTGTATCACATGAACCATGATAGTTAGACAATTGAAATTGTCAGAGGTGATATATTTTCGTTGCCGCTGTGACAACACATAACAACAAACGTTTAGGGGGCTCCCATACATGGAGGATTGGCTCGATAGGTGTCACGGGACCCTGTCATACCGGCTGACGCAGATGATCACTGGAAAAGGATGCTTCGGAGATAACCTGTGTCTGATCCGCATGGAGCCAACGCCTGAGTGCCACCACTGCGATGGCCAGATCGTGGACACGGCGCCCCATACGCTGGCAGTTTGTCCGGCGTGGGAGGAACCGAGGCGTTCACTCAGGCCATCGAAGTGGGGGTTCTCTCGCTTGGTAACATGATTGCGGCCATGTTGCGGAACGAGAGCGCGTGGAACTCCGCCGTTTCTTTTTGCGAGCAAGTTATGCTTGCCAAGGAGACGGCGGAGCGAGACCGGGAGAGGTTTAGAACTCTTCCGGTTCGCTAGGCCCGCGAAATGATCTCCGTCCTCCATAAGCGCAAGCCTGGGGGTGACAGATGTGACCATTTGTCGCCCTAGCAGGTGCAGGCTCGGGTGGGGGGTGCGCGCGTTTGGTAGCGCTCGCGCCCCCACCTACTGGGATATTAACGGAAACATCGGGGTTTCCACACAGGAGAGGGCCATCTAGAAACCGTAGGTGGCCCGGGGTACGTCGGGGTTCCAGGATTTTCCTTTCTAGGGTGTACCTGGTTCCCCGACTCCTATTACCAGAGACGGCGTGCGGTTTTAGTCGGTTCGTGTCCGAGATGCCACCTTGGTATCAGAGGGGATTTCCGCACGGGGAAAAAAATGGGGGCTCCCATACAACAAACTTGACCTTTTTGCTCGATTTCAGGCATCAGGTAGGCGCTTGAAATGTTTAAATAATGGTATGGAACCCTTCTCACTTCGCCGATTTTTTTTTGTATTTTAACCTTGGTTTATCTACTTTATAAATACCTATCTAACCGTCAGTGTAGTGACGGATTAAGAATATTGAGCGTTACTTTATTCATTCCGTGGGCGTCGTATTAACCGACACAGGAAAAAACAGCAAGGCAAAGGAAACTTGTAAAAAAACTCCTTTACGAAAACGTTTGGCCAGCAAGGAGAAGGCTATACCCTGTAGCGGCCTGTTAAAGGTTATTGATCTTAGCTCCCATCTTTTTCTTTTTTTATGGAATAGGGGCAAACGAGTAGACGTATCACCAGATGGTAAGCGATTACCGCCGCCCATGGATACCCGCAACGCTAGAGCAGTCGGCCTTTGGTGTATGGGGAGGGGGATGAGGGAAGGGGGTTGGGGTATGGGCCTCCGGTTTCCTCACTCACACGATGGTATCACTCCGTTCGAGCCAGCCCATTCGTGCCGAAGGGGCTCTCTCACGTAAATCACATGATTTAGGTGAGAGAGCATAGACTTGCATAATAGCAAAGGCCTATTAAACCAATCTGTACAGATGGGTTATTCAAATTTTCCTTTTTTATGCAGTTATAATATGGTATTCAATGTAGTTTGTGTTTTACGATGAATAGGGACGGCGACACTTCGTATTCTGAACACATAATCATATAAAAATCAAGAATTCTTATCCTTTATTCTACTATCCTTCTCAACAGGGCTATTAAAGCCAGTACAATGGAGACTTCATCCAACGTGCGTCAGTTCCTAGACATACTCTCGGACAATTTACACGACCGTGCGAAGATGGATTTTGACGCGATGCTCCAGATGAAGAAGCAAGAAACACCATATTTGGACAAGCTCATGTGCTGGGACACGCCATACTTCACGCACAAGGCGAAGACGCAGTTGCTCAACGTGGCTAATTCGGACTTCAGCCCTTATTTTTCGCTAGGAGGGTGTATGGAAGGGTTGAATATGCTTTGTGAAGAATTATACGGTATCAGTTTGAAGTCTGAAGATATGTTGCCTGGTAAGTTCACGCGAATATTACTTTTTATTTAAGTTAATGAATTTACAATGAAAGTCCTTTGATTCTTAAGGGCATTGGGTACTATTAACTGCTAACCGAAATACACGCGGGCGGTAAAAGCTAGAAGTCTTATAAAACTAATAAAGTCTATAAGTAGTACCACTTGTATTTGTTATACAACTCTCCAACCAGGAACTTAATAATTCCACATCACTAAAATTACAATTTAAAATTCATAAAATATTCATAAAAAATCTAAATTAATTCACTAGAGTATTCAAGGTAGTCGTAGTGGACTTTGCATTTTCGATGACTTCCATAAATTGTTGGATTCAGATAAAATTTCAATGATACTGAGGAATAATTCTTATTAATCTGGATTTATAATAATGCACCATGCGAACTAAGTTACTTACAGATCAAAACACAACACACAGATAACATATAAAACTTAAAATATTGAAGACAGTTTTTCACAGATTATAAGAATATGTCACATCCTAAAATTTAATTACAATCAACGTAAATCTCTTTGATCAATTTAGAAAAAAAAACAGAAAGTTCTCCTAGGTGATTGGTTAAGACAAAAGATCCAAAATCTTGGGAGATTTAAGCAAAAGACAGAATCATAATTTTGCAAAGGACTGGTTTCTTTTCATGGTTGCCACAATACTGTCTTACCGACCTTGGCTATTTGGTCGAATGAGATATAGAAAAAGATAATTTGGGGTAAATAAAACAGAGGGCGCTAGTAAGGAATACGGAATGACGATGAATCACAAACTTAATTATAAAAACGAGTGTGTTTTAGACCACACGGCTGAAGTAAAACTTCTTTATATATAACTGATTACGAGACAAAGAGAGAACAAAATGTGTGCTCGCACCTCTCTTACGCGTACAGTAATATACGAAACGTAACTCTCTTTCTATCTTCACTAATTTATATCTCCCTCTTAACTTATTTTATTATATTATACCAAATGACCGCCTCGGTGGCGCAGTGGTAGCGTACGCGAATGCTATCCATGAGGTCTCTGGTTTGAATCCAGGGTCGGACCAAATGTTTGTATGATCTACAAATATTTGTTTAGGAGTTTGGGTTTTTTCTATGTCTAATATGTATGTATTTACAAAAAAAGTAAAGTATTTATGTATTGATATCAGTTATCTAGTACCCATAATAGAAGCTCTGCTTAGTTTGGGACTAGATGGCGTTGTATGTTAGATATCCGAAATATAAAAAACTTCACCCACTTCCTAACGCTCTCGTCACGCATTCACTAGCTTACTCCCCAAATCATGCGTAAAGAAGTTTTACTCCAAAAACGTTTCTCTTGCAGGTGAATCATGGTCCCCAGATGTATACAAACTAGCTGTGGTGCACGAATCTGAGGGGCTGCTCGGGCACATCTACTGCGATTTGTACGAGCGGCCCGGCAAGCCGCATCAAGATTGTCATTTCACGATACAGGGCGGGAAACTGTTGCCTGATGGATCTTATCAGGTAGCTTCTTTTTTTATACCTACGTAACGTATTTTGACTCATCCTAAGGTTGAAAGCACTTCGAAACGAAAGGTTCAGCAATTAGGCCACCCTTTGTACATATCTTTGTCATTTTTTGTACTCCCTTTTAAATCTGAAATACGATGTATAAGTAAAGTGTTTTCTATCGTCTATCTGTATATTACATTGTCCATCATTTGTTTAGTTTTATCCAGAACTAGTTTATGCCCGCTTAATTATTACTGTAAAGTTTCATCCAAATCTATTGAGTAGTTTTTACGTGAAAGAGTAACAAATCCATACAAACTTTCGCGTTTATAATATTAATAGGATTACTACACTTTTGCACAACTTGTAGTAGTACGAGTTTATTTTATATTAATTCCATGAGCGCCGGAATAGGATAGATGTCATCTTAATTATATCATTTACTTTTTATCAACTGTCAAAACGATAACCTTGCATGGAAAATGTACTAAAAACAAACTTGTGATGTCACAAGAATACTCAGATGGCCAATGTATTTCAATGTTGATTACATTAAAATTTGTAATAGAAATGAAAGGCTGTAGTTATTATATTTGCAGATTTGTTTTGTAATATTCGTTTTTATGAAGGAGACATCGGTATTTACTTACATGCACGGACGCGTGTGCTCGCGGGTATGTGAATCTGACGGTATTCAACCATAAAGTGACCCGTCGCCTCCGAACGCCAAATGCATTTATTAAAATAATAACATGTTTAATTCATTCAAAATAATGTGCAGACCAAAAGATTTATCTAAAGGTCAAATGTTTATTTATTTAATTGGGTATTTTCTATGTATAATATGTTTGTATTTACAACAAAAAAAGTACGCTACCCATAATACAAGCTCGGCTTAATTTGGAACTGGATGGCGTTGTGTGTTAGATGTCCGAAATATTTTTATTATTAATTATTCGGACAAATAAAAAAAAATATCAAGGCGAAAGGTCGATTTGTCTTTTGATATTAGGTAGTCGCTTACCATCAGGCGATATGTCGGCTCGTTTGACTCCTATTCCATAAAAAAAGGTACCCCTTGGGCGTACAGCTATTCGTCCTTTGCATCAGAAAGGAAACGAAGTATATGATGAAATATCGTGGTAGATTTAGGATTAACTGGATCAAATTTAAACTGTCTTGGAACCGCGCTAGATTGGTGATTGTGTTTCCAGAACCCGATAGTGGTGGTGATGCTGTCGCTGAGCGGCGGGCACCGCGGCGGGCCGGCGCTGCTGTGCCCGGGCGGCGTGGACAACCTGTTCCACGAGCTGGGCCACGCGCTGCACTCCATGCTGGGCCGCGCGCGCCACCAGCACGTGGCCGGCACGCGCTGCGCCACCGACCTGGCCGAGGTGCCCAGCGTGCTCATGGAGTACTTCGCCAGCAGCCCCGAGGTACACACGCACACACACACACCTTACACTGCGTCACGCGCTGCGCCACCGACCTGGCCGAGGTGCCCAGCGTGCTCATGGAGTACTTCGCCAGCAGCCCCGAGGTACACACGCACACACACACCTTACACTGCGTCACGCGCTGCGCCACCGACCTGGCCGAGGTGCCCAGCGTGCTCATGGAGTACTTCGCCAGCAGCCCCGAGGTACACACGCATCTGCCTTTCTTCACTTTACTGCGGTGTGATGCCAGTATGCTTCACATCGTGACTTGAAAATCGTTTAGATAGTTTTGGAGTTCAATGTGAGCTACAACGTGAAACGAGAATTAAATATAATAGATAATAACATTGAATAAATTACTACAGGTGGTGCGTAGATTCGCCCGCCACTTCCAGACGCGAGAGCCGATGCCAGAGGACATGATACACAGGCTGTGCGCTTCAAAATATCTATTTGGTGCCAGTGAAATGCAGTTACAGGTAAGTTTTCGTACAATTCATCCTAAAATAATAAATGAGAATGTGAGTTTGTTTTGCTTTCATATCTAGAACTAAACCTAATTTAGAATTTATTTCACCTTGATAACTGACATATACGCGAGCGAAGTCGCGGTCATAGCTAACTTTATAAAAATTAGAAACTTGCGCTTGGCCGTAACAATTATTATGACAAGCTAATTATTGAAACAAACACTGATGTTCTTGTATTTATATTAAACGGCGATTTCTATATTTTTCTTATCTTTCCTTTATCCAGTGTTACCCTCACAATTAATACCAATTTAACAGCACTTCAACTTCAATATATTTTGCATACCTACATATACTCGGAAAAAATATCATCCTCTTTCTTGTTAATTCGGTTACAAAGATAATATTATGAATTGGCATAGATTTTTTCTGATCCATCAAAAGTATGATTAGTACTATCGTGTTGGTTTCCAGGAGCGTTTCCTTAATATGTATACAATTTGTTAAAGTTTAAATATCTTAATACATTTATCATTCCAGGTGTTCTATTCAGCGCTAGACCAACACTACCACGGACAGAACGCGTCCTCTGGCGGACGGACGACTGATGTCTTGCAGCAAGTACAAAAACAATATTACGGACTACCCTATGTAGAGAATACGGTATGTATTAAAAATAAACTACCCAATTCTAACAAGAATGATATTATTACTACTGTGAATAGTAATTTAGTAGATTTTTTTAGTAGTTTAGTAGATTTAGTAGACCGATGTTTTGTAAAGTGTGGGGTAATATTCGAATTGGTGTAGTAAACCGGATTGATTCCGACGCTCTCGAACAATCGTTTTTAGTACAACCAGCAGCGAAACGTATAGGCGGCTTTCTCGATATTCCCGTATGGTTCGATTTATATGGGTACACTACAACGAAGGGAGCATAGGAACTATATACCGACAACATTACACCACAGGTTCGATTCCGACGCCAATATCACAATACGAGAAAAAGTTACATATAATAAGACCACGTAAAAACATAATACGCGAGACTTCAAATTCGTGAACGCTGGAATTCCATTATAACAATGGATGCATATTTTTTTTTATGGAATAGGAGACAAACGAGCAGACGTATCGCCTGATGGTAAGCGATTACCGCCGTCCATGGACACCCGTAACACCAGAGGCGTCATAAGTGCGTTGCCGGTGTTGGGGGATGGGGAGGGGGATGAGGTAAGGTTTGGATTATGGACCTCCGGTATCCTCACTCACTCGGTGAAATACAGCGCAGGCGTTGTTTCACACCGGTTTCTTGTGAGGCCGGTATGACTCCGGTCGAGCCGGCCCATGCATGCCGAAGCGTGGCTTTTTCGCGGTAATATCGTTCACTATGAACACTTGACACGTTACAACTGGGAATGCAGGAATTCCTTCCTTCCATTTACGCGCGACAAAGGTGGGACACAGCTAACGTACAAAACTCATAGCCAGGATACCCGTAGGCCCGCGAAACGAACGGTTTCACTCATTAGCGTCCCTTGCAATTAATTACCGAACAGTGAAGCTGGTGGTGTAATTGTGGTATTTTAGTAGATACGATTTACTATCAGACGCATGTATGATCTAAATCTGACAGATCTACCACTAAAATATCGATAAAATACCATAAACTTTACTGTTCGGTAATTAATATCGGAAAGAAATGAAGTTGTAAGAATATGTTAGTGTGATGTTAGTATTTCCACTACATACCTGCGTCCAAGTAATTTAGTTTCGTGCGAAAACTTGAAATCAGTCAATCTACTCGTCACTATTTTCTTAGAGCGAATAGACCTTATATTACTTAGTTACATAGTTATGTAACTGTTTGTATTCAAGCAGATGCTGTATGTAGTATGTAATTTGTGATTTCGGGACAGATAAGTGTGGACAGCAGTAATAATCGATACAAGCGTAAAAGCTTTCGACTTTTTTATATAATTTGAGGAAAAATAAAAAAAATTCGGTGACGGATATGATAGGGATATACGTTAAACGGGTTCTAATAGCTATTTCTGCTACAATAATATAGTACTCGGTGACCGATTTTCTGATGTATTTCGCACGACAGGCATGGCAGCACCGCTTCAGCCACCTGATAGGATACGGCGCCAAGTATTACTCGTACTTGATCTCGCGCGGCATCGCGTGGAGCGTGTGGCACGCGCACTTCGCGGCGCGGCCGCTGGCGCGCGAACCCGGCGAGCGTCTGCGCCGCCGCCTGCTCAGCCACGGCGGCGCCCGCCCACCGCAGGTACGCGCTCACTCCCCGCCCACTGCTTGTACTATAATTACCATCGCCTACTTATATAATTTTAAATAATAATTTAATTTTTAATTCTTAATCATTTAAATTTGGGGGTGTTAACAACTCTTTATATATATATTGAATTGAACGCGACCGTACTCCACCGCATTTGTCGGACGACTGACAAAACGTAACACATGTAGTGTACGAAAGGGACAACGCAACAAAGTTGAAATTAGCAGGATGTCTCTTTCTAAAGGTCGATGTGCATTATTTCTTGCCCAGTAGTTTAACAACTTATAATATCATAGAAGCCGTTGAATGCAACCGTACCGTATCGGTTGTTGCAAAGAGTATTGGTGGAAGCCTATGTCTAGAAATGGGCGTCTTTTGGCTGAGATGATGATGTTACATTTAAATTTTGAATTTAAATTTATTTTGGTTTCTTGTACTGTAAAAAGTGAGTAATATAAATAAAATTAGGGAACATAGAACTCATGCTATATGAAAGAAATACATGGGTATACACCTCGCTGTCTCACGGAGAACATGTACACAACACAAAAAAGTACATATGACAACTTATCTGTAACATCAAATAAACAGTTTTTTTATTTTCACAGGTCCTTCTTCGTGACTATTTAGACACAGAAATAACTCCACAAAAATTAGCAAATGCCCTCGCCGAAGAGTTAGACTATCACAAGGACCATTTAGACACAGTGTTTAAAATTTTAGATAAATGATGATCAAATATATACTAACCACCTCTAAAGGGGTGTGAAACTGACTGTAATTTATTGTTAGAACTATAGAGCAACATGCGAAACCGAACAGAGGGGAGTAGCCATGGCATCCTTTTTCGATACAAACAGTTTGTTATTTCTTGTAAATCTTCACATATAAAAACAATCGTCTGTCACTACTAACTCGCTCATATCTATTAAAACAAAACATTCAGAATTTCACATACACATATATACACATTGTGTCATAACGGTGTAACTTGTAGGCCCATTTGGCCTTACCCTTTGATAGAGGGGAACGGCTGCATATGGCTACTCCCTAACGTGTTGCTATATGGTTTGAACTCGTACATTGCCTTTAGAAAAATATTATTTAGAAGAAAAAATGTTTACCTCAGAAAATCTATTTACAACACCGTTTTTATAGATAACATCATTCATTATAATTTTTTTTTGTTCCTTTTCAACGAACTTTGGTCAGCGCAATGACTATTATTCTTCTATTTATCTTTTTATCTCATCCCCAGTTATTGACAAAGGAATATACTATTTCTTTACAAAAAGTAATACAGTTTATTTTGTGTATAGCAGAGATTTATTAAAGAAATACTGAGTGCATTGTAATAGGCATGATGTGTTGCCGTTATTATATGTATGACATGTATGAAATGAATGACTTTTAAAAATGATTGGCAATTTGTTAAAAAATTAATTTGACAAAAAATGCAATAATTTCCTAACCTAATAATTTAATATCATAAAACTTAACCCAGTGATATACTTAAATCCGGATGGCGTAAGAAAGCGGTTCCCGGATCGCTCCCGTCTCAGGCGCAGAGTAGCACACCGTGTGGTTTGAGTCGGTTCGATTCCGACACACCGCCCCGCCGCAAACCCCGGTGGGGTGAAGGCCCGAGGGGGTTTCCACACGTAAAAAAAAGTGATATACTTAAATAATATTAAAAACAATTTAAATTGTGTTAAATCCAGACGAGTGATAAATGGGTGTGGTTAAATTGATATTGATCCACGGATCGGTCTTATATAATGCTCTGATATTACATTGTGTATGCTACTTAAATGTAGTCCTTTCTTATATTCATTATGACATATAATAAAATATTGTATATTTTAAGGTTTTGTAATTATTTAAAATAGGCTTTAGCTCATTACCTATTACTTTCAAAAAGGATTCTTTTTCTCTTACTGTGTAAATGATCTTATGACGTTTTGGAATGATAACATCTATAAGATAATGTTTTGAAATATAGTATTTATTTTTCAGAGATCTTAATAAAAATGTTATTAATGTACATATTGTAAATTATTGTTCGTTGTAATTCGTTGTAGGCGTCCTTCAGTATTATTTCGTCTAATCTCAATTAGCCATATAAAAATCTGATGTGGGATATGGTAACTGTCTTTGTCTTGTCTATAAATGTAATGTTCAGTTCATTAAATTAATACGCAATAAAGTAATTTAATACCCGCCCTCAAACTTATGATAATTATGTGATATTTACAATAAATATACACTTTTATATGTTCATGTAGTACTCAAAGATGCAACTAAAGTTCGTTAAAATCGTACACGAGTAGTTAAGGTTAATAAAATACTAAAAGCTATTCGGTGATATTTCATTTTCGATTTTTTTACTTTGTCTGAAAATGAGCGACAACATCACATGATGAAATTAAATGTTTAAAGGCCAAATTAAATTATGAAAATCTGAAAAAATGAGATTATGGCCCTGTTTGACCTGTTAGAAAATTTCCGGATAAAGAAACAAAGAAAATTATTTAAGCTTATCTGAAATAATTAGACGTATCTTCCATTATGTTAAGCCATCTGTCTTAAAAGTTATCCGGAACTTATTTGTAATCAGTCAAATAGGGCCTAATTTTTTTTATTTAAATAATGATTCAAAATAACACAGCAAAAAAGATTACACAGCCTGTAATACTGGAGAATGATAAATAAAACAACGATTAAAAATTATAAATACTTTTAATTAGTGTGTACCCTCCCGATACTGACATATCGATATATACCACACTACGTCATACATAGTGATCCAACAGAAAATAATAATTCAATAAATATGTGTAATAAGATTTCATCGCACGAACTGTATTTGGTGAATCAATATTTACAATACGAATTGCACACCTGCCGAGTGCCGAAGTTTAAATGTGTAGTTTCTACTGATTCTCACGTATTTTATATTTAAAAACGTATTAATGTATATAGAAACAGAATGTGTACGTTTCCTAGATGTTATCTCGCCAGATATCCTTTGAGAGGTTTATAGTTATAATAAAGGATGTCTTCTTGCGACATAAGATCTAGGAAGTGCAATGTAATAGGCATGATGACAGGAACCAAGAACCACTCAAATTCTGTATTTATCTTCTATTGTCTATTTATCTAATAAAAATCGTATTTGTTTTCATATTTAGAGCAAGATTAATAGTTAATTAACAAAAATTAAATAATACAGCAATCCGCCATGTTAAGTTGAACACCAATCAGAGCGAATTACGTCACGTATGTATAAAACTCACTTTGTTCGGATATAATCGACGATCACTTTACTGTTTTTAAGAGCTATAATTGATACTGTTTGACAAATAGTGACGTCGCGTCTTACACAAACAGACGCCATGACACCACCGAGCGTTGTTTAGTGAATTAAAACTTATATCGCAATTTTTTCCTGCTAAAACTTATTTTTTGTAGAAAAATAACTGTTTTTGACAATAAGAGATACTTTTAAACACCATAAAATAGTTTTTCAAAACTAGTCATCACGCTTTACATTTAATGAATTAAAATCTTCATTATTATCTTACTCGCGGTTTCTACAACATATAAATCAGTATTTTAATACAATTAATGCAACAAGTAGAGAGCGAAAACTTATTTATTTTATTCCTTTGCTCAACATTGGTAAGTATCTAACTTCTAATCTTCGACTCTTATAATTGACTTGTAGCCAATTCTGTCATGTTCATCGAGAGGTCAGTAAGGTAGAAAAGATGGTTAGAGCTTTTTTTCCTTTTTACCGTACTTACTGCTCTTACCTAACAATAAAATGCACTACTAGCTTACGTACGAATATAAAACCTAGATAGCTAGAAGCTCGTTTAACGTACATAACAAGTAAGCAATAAAACAAAAAATTCCCGCCTTTGAATTACTGCCCTATCGATTACCACTACAGAATTGTTTTGTAACTTTTCCACCGTGATCTGTCTCGCAATACAAACACCCATTTTTATAAACAAAACTTAGGCCTGAAGACGAGTGTGCGAACTGAAAAACATTTCTTCGTATCAAGCGTTTACATTCTCCAGTGATGATACCTTTTGGTTTATGAACGTATTGTGTTCTCTATGGTATTTGATGGATTATGTAAAATAAATTTTCTTGTGGTAAAAAGAAACAATTTGCTGTGAGCGTTGTGTACATGATGGTACACAATTGTAGGGAATAAATTGTAGAAGATAATATGTCGAGAGTTTTTGAGGTCATTCAATAAACCCTATGCTTTTTTTGTTTGCCCTTTTTAAACAGGCAGAGGTATCGCCTGATGGTAAGCTATTACCGCCGCCCATGGACACCCGTAACACCGTCACAAGTGCGTTGCCGGCCTTGGATGAGGAAGGCGAAGGGGGCGGGGTTGGGATCTCACTCTCTAGGTGAAACAGCGCAAGCGCAGGTTCACACAAGTTTTCTGTGAGACCGTGGTGTCACTCCGGTCGAGTTGGCCTATTCATGCCGAAGCGTGGCTCTCCCACGGAAAAGAAGGTCCAGCACGTGGGAAGAGTACAAATTGTACAGTAATCAAAATTCTAAATTCATTCGAAATCCTTTATCGCCATAGCAATTAAAAAGGTTTTTTAATACATAGAATTACTATTGTAGTAATTTTAGATTTTTGTTTGGTTAGAACTTGACTATTTACATAATTAGATTATTCTCTGCTAGTGTAATCAGTCTAGTAATATCGTAAATTCACTTATTCACTATTGTAGGTATGCATACAGCTGCCTTCGTATCTAGCGATTGTTGTTTACTGAGACTCTATTACGTAACAAACATCGATAATTAGTCGCCAAGAAATACTGTAATATACTAGTTGAGTTTAGTAAAGGATAACATGCCTAAAATAGGTAATTAGGCAAAGAAGTTATGAAGTCGCTCGAATAGGGAATCAAACAAGAACAGTTAAATAAAACAACTATTAATCCATTGTTCTTATTCCTTGCATACAATCTCTAAAGGAGGGCTTTATTCACTAATATCACTTTTACATTATATGTTTTATGTTTGAACATATATTGCGGTTCAAAATACCAGTCTTTACCGACTCAATCGATGGTGTTCTAATTTTCAATTATATTTTCAATCGATATATGCTAGCAAACTATTATTGCACCATACAAAATAATTTTAGAGTAACTATTAGTATTAATGTTTTAGTTACGCCCTTATCGAATATAATAGTTTAGACTATAAACTTCCATCGACACAAAAAACTCATGCTATACACAATAGCAATAGAATTCATATTTGTACTGAAGAAATTTATACTAGAAATTAAAAACCCACTTAAGAAGCAATATATATCCAATTTTATTGACATATCTACACTTCCTATTTATGTAAGATATCCCACAATTTGGGCTCTATAGGAACCCAAATTGACGATTAATGAGAGCTCTAGTACTGGTATTAGTGGGATCGATTTGTAAATATAGGTATGGGGCTATAAGTACATAATGATAAAGAATTGGTCTATTTTTATAATTGGGCTACATTTTTTTTTTACTTTCATAAGACAGCTGGAACCCAAATTTCATGCAATAGATTTCTTGGGAACCTTCGTTGCAAGAAGATCAGGGTTGCATCTCAGTTTTGGGTGATAGTAAGTAAGTAAGACAGACAGTAAGTTTTGGTGACGAAAAAGATTTAAGAACAAGATGCTGATTTCAACAGATATATATATATATATAGTTATATATAACAATAGAGACACTATGTATGACATGGGCATAGTTGTTGTTGAGAAGGCTGTTATCCTAGCGCTGATTCGTGAGGGAGTTGTTGACATTACGCGACGTAGTTGTACTGGTTGGGGTTGTCCTTATCTCGCTCCATGTAGTCGCGGTCGATTAAGGATTCTATGCGCTTCTTTAAGTCGGCAGGCTGGAACAAAATATACTATCAACTAATCGCCAGAGTGTACGTTGAAGATAGTATTTACAATGGTCATGGAAGAAAGTCCTAGTACTGGTATTAGCGGAATCGAATAACAACTACATATATAGGTAATAAGCTATATATTTGTAACTTCGTTATAGTACACATTTCGTGAGATGCCACGTTCCGTCCACAAAATGCGGTACTCAAATACCGGACGCCTTTTTTTTTAAGGTTTTATTCTACTCTGCCTGACGTATGTCAAGAGACGTGGTCACCATACCGCGATAGTCAAATTAAAATCAAATAGCTTTTATTTCTAGTAGTGGTAGGCAGGCATTTCAGTAAAAATGACTTCGGAGAAGGAACCGAGTTCTAAAATATCATTCCTATAAAGAAGAACCAGCAAGAAACTGCATAATGTGGGTAACCATGAGGCATTGTCTGCATTAGCTATGAATATGATGACTTCTACTCTTGGGTTCTGGTCATGCTATCTATCAGGTAAAGTAGTCACTAAGCCAGGCCCATATATAAAAAGATAAGACATACCTTGACTGGGAACTTGAGCTGGTTGTAGAGCTCTGTGATGAGGATGTTGTGCGAGAGAGCCTTGCGCATCTTCATGACCCGCACGATGGCCGCGTCGATCTGATACTGCCGGTCCTGGAACACGCGCTCTTCCGTCGCCTTCTGCTCCTCACTCTGCCGGCAACAACAGTATGTATTCATTCAAGGACACAAACTTCATTTGTTAAGCGATTTCTATTAAATTAATTTATTGTTTCTGATACATTGCAATTTGAATGTATCTGTTGAATAGTTTGTACTGGGGTTGAAGAATATACTATACATATGTATATCTGTATTATGCCACACATATAAGTCAATGTCATATTATTATTTGTGATCTCAGGATAGACACCGAAGTATGACCATTTATGTGGCATGTGGTCTCGCCATATGATTCGAAGGGACTAATGTCTATTTGCAAACGCATTTCTAAACAGAAATGACGGAATAGTAACGTATCGCCCGCACCTTGACAGGTCAAGGTTTAACTTTCGTACGAAACGATAGCTTCTAGTCACTTGATATTTCTAAACAGAAATGACGGAATAGTAACTCATCGCCCGCACCTTGACAGGTCAAGGTTTAACTTTCGTACGAAACGATAGCTTCTAGTCACTTGATATTTCTAAACAGAAATGACGGAATAGTAACTCATCGCCCGCACCTTGACAGGTCAAGGTTTAACTTTCGTACGAAACGATAGCTTCTAGTCACTTGATATTTCTAAACAGAAATGACGGAATAGTAACGTATCGCCCGCACCTTGACAGGTCAAGGTTTAACTTTCGTACGAAACGATAGCTTCTAGTCACTTGATAAGTCCGATTATTAAAGGGATTTCTTTTGTAGGATACACCTGATTCCCTGGAATTTTCAGTCGAAAAAATTAAGTAAGTTCGACTCAGACATGAGATCGATGCGTCACTCTTTTCTTAACGCGAATGTAGTTGAGTAAGAGGTGGATACTAACGGTTTCCTTCATCTGTATTTGGTTGATCTTGATGCGGAACAGCTTGTTGGTGAAGTCCGCGTTGAAGGAGAAGTGGTCGTCGTCCTGCACTTCTCGGCCGCGAGGCGCTTTGGTCAGCACCCGGGCTTTGCCACACGCCAGGGATTGCAGAGTACGACGTAACTCACCCTCCTGAAAAATAGCATTAATCATTAGCTATTTAACCCTCTATGCTCTAGAGAGGTACAGTCTAAAGGTCAGCACCGACAGACGGAGAGGTGTTGAGACTGAATTGGTCTCTTCGCCGACGATATGTCCGTCGGCGCTGATCCTTACTCTCACTAAGATGTGTAAGTTGTGGCAAAGTTCTGTAGATTCGTAGAGAAACTATAAATACTTAAGAGTGAGAGAACAGCACATATTTCATGAAAAACTAGAGACTATAGAGTGCGATAGAGTTGGTCACCTAGATCAACGACACCCTACATTAACTAGTTCTGCTTTCTCTCTACGCTTAGGAGTTTATTTTGCATCAACTTGATTTTAACGGCAAACGCCTGTCGTTATAAGAACGCCGGTCACCTTCACGATCGAGTCGATGTAAAACAAATTCGACGAGTTTTTCGTGACCAAAATAAAATAAGCGCCGAGAATTAAATGCGCAAGTGTTTCTTGCAATGCAGTATAAGAGTGCGACGTAAAATTCAGTCGTGTGTCGGAGATGACACACACAGTATAAACGTAACAAAAGTATTCAGACAACAAACGCTACTCAAAAGTAAACTTAGATAAAAATAAAATTTAGAATTAAATTAAATATTAATTTAAGTTTACTTCAATGTTGGTGGTCGTTTTGATGTCTTCAAACGAGAGATTGTCTCCATCGTTAAAGAGCAGCAGCACCAGCGCTTGGAACAGTGACACCTGCAACTCTTTCTTACCCTGTAAACACATGTTCATATTCATAATGAAATTTGTTATATGTAAAAGGAACATTTATATTTAAGGAGTGGTTGCGTCCAACAGTGTTACTCGCGATTATTTTTGTACCTTTACAATAACCACTACGGGTTACAGCGCGAGGTAAAAGCTCTAGTCTAAAATAAAAGTAGCTTAGGGTACTCCTTATATCATCTCCCAGTGAAATTCCCAACAAATGATGCAGAACCAACTCAATTGACTGCCATAGTATGGGTCAACATGCTGCATTGTTTGCATTCGCAATGAGTATGGAGAACTCCACTCTTTGATTCTGCACACTGGATTTCCATCAGGCAGAGTAGCCACTTTGGCGGGCTCATTTGTAATCGTCGAAGTTATAATGAGCCTTGAGATGTTTAATACCTGTGTAAAATGTGCTTTAAGAACGCAATGTCCGAGTGTGGCTTGCCACTGCAGCTTGCGGCCCGAGTGCTTGGCGAGGTAGAATTTCGTGAAGTGTTCTTGGTGGCGGGTGAGCTCGACCGGGAGTCGAACCTCCACCGGCGGGTAGGTCGGCCAGAAGCCCATCGTCAGGATGTACACTGACAGGTCCAGGCCTCCGGCCTCTCCGACGGCCGTTAAGTGCTGGGAAGGAGAAATATACTTACAACAATATTATTTTCGCTAGCCTCCAGTATACTATTTTTAACCGACTTCAAAAAAAGAAGGAGGAGGTTCTCAATTCGATTGTTTATTTTAATGTTTTTTACCTCAGAACTATGCATTGGGTTAACCGTCTTTAATGATTCGTGCTTCTCATGCGGTTCCAATTCTTGAAAAGGATTTTTTTTAAACTTACGTATTTCACACACGTAGCCGTCTCATCACAAGCTAGGCATTGCCTTTATTATACTAATGTGACTGCCAATAAACATATTAAAGAGAAACAAACCTAGCACAGAAGAAATGATCAAACTTACCACAAGATAAATTTGTCCTGGATGATAATTGAACCCCCGTCCATTAGCTTAGCAACCAGGATCAAAAGGACTAAATACTTTATTCGTTCATTCCTTTGAGATTCGACAGTTCTGTCCAGTTATGACACTTAAATAATAGCATTGTAGTTTTAATATTGTATATTGATTCCAATAAAGGATATTTATTTTGTTACCATCATCAGAATTTTACAGTCCACTTCAAGACAGGCCTCTCTTGAAGTGGACATGAACCTTCTTCTTTCCGAATTGCGTTGTCTAGTATACTTTGTTCCAAACATTGTTGAAAATAAAAATTACTTACTTGCTTATAATTAATATTTATATCCTTTGACAATTCCATATCTTTGAACATTCCTTCCAATTTAAGCGTAAAGCCGCCTCCACACTCTTGCTTAAGTTTACTTAACATAGATTTTTCTGCATCAACCGAGGCTGACTTCCCAACCAACAGTCGTTTAGCCAGGTCTTTCTTATAGAATGCTTCGAATACATCCTTGCCGTGGATAAACCTGAAGAGGACCATGATCTTGTCTAGCAAGCGTTCTAATTCTTCTTCTGTTGCTTCCTTGTTGCCGGCACGTAGTTTCACGTCAACGAATTTGGCTGTGAAAGATATATTCATGTTTAAAGTACTAGTGGAAAGATCCAATCCAACCAAAGTATTTTACTCCTTTTTCGCCATGCTTTAGTTTTTTTCACTGCATGCGACGATTGCCGGAAACATAAATACATAATAATATATATTTAACAAACTATTTTAAAACCAATTTCAACAACGAGCGCGTTTTGCGTAGCGATTGGTGAAAATTTCGTGGAGGTAGTTCGATAAGTAGTGGAGTTCAGTGCACATTAATGGATTATATTGCTTGGGACATGCTAATATATGACATAAACTCTCAAACACACACATATCTTTAGCTGGCATTTCTATTGAAAAGAATTCTGTGTTTGTTTTTTTAATATTTAACTATTTCACATATTTTTTTTTGCATAATTACCAATAAGTTCAGCGGGTTTGTTCTGACGTTGGTTGATGAAGTACTCAAAGGCCTCTCGCATGGAGTATAGGAACTTGTCGTTGCGCTGGAAGCACGTGTTGACCACATGGTCCAACTGCTCTTTGAAGTCCAGCAGCTCTGCTACCATTGTCTTGTCGCGCTCCGGCTCAATTACTATCGTACGACCTTTTTTCTGAAATATATGTGTAAATATGTATTATCTTGCCAAAGAGACATTTTTAAATAAAGATTTACTTATCTTTCAGTTAACTAGACAAAAAAGCAGGTTAGCTTTTTTCAGAGTAATACTCAACTAGAAAAAGTTTAAAAATATATAATCTAACTATAGATTTTGATAAAATCTATATAGCCGATAACTATTATTTTATGTTTCATTAACATTGATTCAGTAGTTCAGGCGAACATAAAAACACAATAAGACTGCCAAAACAATTACCTTTCCTTTTGGCCTCACCGTAAACTGATAAAAGTAGTCAAGCTTCTAGTATTTTCTTACAGCAGAGGTTGTCAGGGCCACAGAACAGGGTACAGAATCTTGATTAGCTTGCAAGAGTGATTTTAACGCGAATAATTATTGTTGTACTCATCCACGAGATACCAAAGGGAGTTTGAACGTTTATCTTATATAAGAAAATCACGCCACTTTTAATTAACTATACTGACCTTGATATAAGCATTGAAGTGTTTGCACAGTTCGACGAGCCCATCTTTGACGCGACCAAACAAACTATACAGAGTGGTCAAGTCCGCGAGCCGGGGCCCGTCCATTAATGCCTTCAGTCCTTTGTCTAAAATACCTGATAGGTGTTCACTAAGTAATTGTCTTTCTATTGTGTGAATTAATTGCCATCTGGAATTTAAAAAAATTTGGTTTATTGAAATTATGGTGGGTAGGCACAAAAGGTATAGTCCATTAAACAAACTATTAATATTAACACAACATATGACAATGGCACTAATGGGTCATTGAAGCCCAAAGCCTCTCTACTGTTATTCTGGATTGGCTTTAAGAACGATACTGAACTTATCACGGACAACTGGACAACACGATCAATAGTCATATTCTTGATTAGCTGTACTGTTGAACCCCACCCTCCTTTTTTTCCTATATTTTAATTTTTTTATGGCCGTTATTTGACACTAGAAATAATTAAGTAATGTGTGCCTTAATTCCTTTTAAAGAATATGGACATACATGTACATATTCTTTAAAAGAAATGAAACGTAAAACAAACCCTACCAATACTTCAATTCGCATGGTATAGTTGGCCAAACTCCAATAATCTCCTATGTCCAGCAGTGGACAGTATGTAGCAGTTAAAACTCACTTAGTAGAAGGATCTAGGTAGTGTAGTAGCCGCTCGTTTTCCTCTCGTAGCCGCTTCTCGACGTGCGCGAGGTATTGCGGCACGGCCAGCTCCGTGAGCTCGCTCATGAGGCGCTGGCCCTCGGCCGCGTACAGACGCTCCGTTGCGAGTAGGAATCTGGAGAAGTGATCATGATTTTACAGAACATGGTAAGTTTTAACTAAGAGAATAATTCAGTGATTATGCTTTAATTTAAGAGTCATAGCCAGAACGTATCATAGAGGCATATCCGTAATGGGCTTTTTGTTTTTTTTTTTTACGTGGTGGAATGCCTTCACGCACTTCGCTCCCCTCCCGCGGGGACGGGGGGTTCGCTTTGTGTGAGACTCCTGACTGACTCGCCAGACAACCCACTAAACCACCACGGTGTGCCACTCTGCGCCTGAGACGGGAGAGATCCGGGAACCGCTTTCTTACGCCATCCGGACCCGTATCCGTAATGGGCTGGCTCAACCACCACAACCTCACAGAAAATCGTTGCGCAACAACGCCTGCGTTGTGCACAGAGGATATTGGAGGCCCATACCCCAACCGCCTCCCAAAGACCGCAAACGCAAATATGTGGTGCCTCTGGTGTTGGTTGACACCCATGGGCGGCGGTAATCGCTTACCATCAGGCGATACATCTGAACCCTATTCCATAAAAAAAGTAGATCAACACAGGCCGGTGGGACGCAGGCGAGTATACAGCGTTTTTCCCGATACATCGTCTATCATTTTTTCTGATGAAAATATTCTGTCAATTGACTGTCATTACGAAACTAATATATAACTGTATATATATTATAACAGTGTAATGCGTAAGGCCTATTTGGCTTTGTACATATTTTAAAATAGGTCAACAATGCACTTGTGTTGCGCCTCTGGTGTTGCGGATGTCCATGAGCGGCGGTAATCGCTTACCATCAGGCGAAACGTCTGTTCGTTTGCCCCATATACCAGAGAAAAAAGTAGGTAGTGATTTTATTAAGCAACGTGCAACAATGAATTTTGTTACTTTACTGGGATTCTTGCCAGTTTTCAGTACCGGTCATGTCACTGAACTAATGATAGCGAAAAAAAATTACATTCGCTATGCAGAGCCTATACTATGATTAACAGACAGATAAAATAACTTTAAGTTCTAAATAAATCTATATATAAATGAATGTTTGTCTGTATGTCGTATAAGGAATCGTAAACTATGCATTTGATCGTGTCATGATCTTCAGCAAAGAATTGTACATAAGCCCAGGAAGGTTTCTGAGTTGTTACGACCAGCTTTGGCCCGCGGCGTCACGGTTATTGTTGTATCGCGGGGCTCAGCTAGTTACAAATAAAAAGTGAATCACTAAAATGTATGTATGTGCATAACTTCTGATTGACTGCACGAAATTAGATAATTCTTTGTTTTATGCGTTTGTTATTGTCAAGACAAGGTTTGTATAGATAATTAAAGAAAAATTAAAAGAAAAACGGTGCTACGAAGTTCACTGGGTCAACTAGTTACGAATAAATTACTAAGGGAAGGAACAAATGATTATGCTTATCACCGATGATCTCTTTCATGGCATTCACAGATTCTATGGAAGCAGATTTATTAATGTAATATTTTTAATCAATCATGAGTACTATTCAATCGATTTATATATATAAATGTGTTTTGTAAGAGCGTACATCGTTTCATATCATCAAAAATCATACAAACATTTGGACTGATTCTGGAATCAAACCTGAGACTTTAAGCTCAGAAGTCCATATGCTACCACTGTGCCACTAAAGCAACCAGATATTGTATTTCATATTTTGAAAACAGTATGTTCATAAAATCATGTAACTTAATTGATATCAACATACTTATGTTCAAAAGCTTCCTCATATATCTGCAGATCTGACAACATCCTTAGCAAACTCTTGAGCAATGATCTGTCAACAGCATCTCCTTCTCTTTCCCGCTCGATGAGCAGTAATAGGCCTTCTACAGTTCTAGTTTGAACTAAAGTGTTCATTGCTATGTGGTGCCGGAATAAATCTAGTCCCATGTCCCTGAAAGAAACAGTTGCAGTAATTAAATCATAAGTTAATAGTGTATAACTAAGTACCCAGTGCTGATAAAATATATACAAGGTGGGCTGAAATATCACTCCGGCCCATTCATACCAAAGTGTGGCTCTTCCAAGTAAAAATTGGATTGTGTAGAGATCAAGAAGATTATATCAAAAAAGTGTATGTGTACTTATGTACACTCATTAGAAGTTATACTCCGCATTTATTGTACTTTCATAAGAGCTCAGTGAGTAGGTTCTTTTTTTACTACACCAGTCTGCACAAATATGACAAAGAAAAGAAACATGGGGGCGGGTTGTGTCTCCATAACTTCACTCACTCACTCAGTCATTCACTAGACCAGCAAGATAAAACTAGTTTCGAGAAACTAGCCTTAGTGTGTTACTTTTTTTATGAGTACACTGTTTTTGTAACTTTTTAAAGCCATCTCTCTCATAATTTCAGGTGAAGTGAAAAGTGGCATTTAGCACACAAATCAATAACATCATCATCATCTTAGAAAACAGGTTCAGGCCCACAATACCACAATGGCTATAAAAATTGCTATAATGTTTTTTCAAGTTGTTACTACAGGTTTTCAGTCCACACTTATATTATAAATTAAATAATGACTGTCTGTTCGAGCTAAAACGCTGAACTATCATTATAAGCCTACCCTAGTTCACTGGTAGACATAGGCTTCTCCAATCTCACACCACTTGGTTCCATCATCGGCTTCTCACATCCAGCACCTATCAGCCATTTAAATGCTGAACTGATCTTGATGAATTTTGGTATAGATATAGTTTGAATCCTGGCGAAGGACACTATTCTATCTCTCTATTATTTTTCTCTATCTATCTTGTACCAACATACACAAGTATGGAACCGCAGACAAACATTGGAAGATTTATACAGTAATGAAATAATAAACTCACCATATAGAATGTATACTAGGGTTTTGTAATACATATGTACGGTCTAGATATAGGAAGATACTGCGGATCATGATCATCTGGTGGCAATGTGCACGCCAGCAGTCATCCATCCTCTTGAGGAACACCTGCCTGTCCATGGTCTCCGAGAGAAACTGTTCTATATTGGCTTTCACGTGAGCTTCCACTAAGTTTGTGAGGTTTACATATAGTTGTGAAGCCATCTGCAGAGAGAATAATATAGCATTTAGTAAGATATATTATTATATGATGGTATTCACCGTAAATAATATTCTGTATGTTATTCTCATGTACATATACATTGTATAAAATGAAGTCAGTTCTGCTGTCTGTTTGTTCAATCTTTTGAACTACTCAAAAGTTTTTAATACAGTTTTGACCAATAGATAGATTGATTCAAGAGCTTTCTCTTAAATGTTTTTTTATGTATTTGCCTGCCAAAGTGATTAGTCTTACAGATGGAAATACATCCTCTTGAGCTTTTGCATTTCTTGAACCCTTTAATAAACAAACGACATGGATTGTTGTTGATTGAATGGTTCAATAATATCACTTTAAATAATTTTGTTGATAAATATTTCTTTTAAAGATTGTCTAAAAGCTACCCACCAACCAATATACCAATAACCAATTATATTTATTAAAACTATTTGAATTTATGGGGTGACACACAACGCCATCTATAGGATGACACAGTGTTATGTGTAACCCCATGGATTCAAGTCCTAAATATTATAATTAACATGAAGTGAACAAAGAGTTGATTTAACATTCACTTTTAATTTAAATATCAGCATATAATGTATTCTAATAAGAATCTTCTGAATTAGTAATAATTTACTTTCGCACAACATCAAGCAATACCTTGTTTACTATACTAATACAAGTGTTATCTGTCTTTCTCTAAGTAACTAAATTTATATATTCTTATTTCAGTGTATTAATAACATATATGTACTTGAAAGATTTCCTTTAAATATGTTGATTACCTTGTGACTACACATGTTCTCGACAGCCTGATACAACTCCTCAAGCGAGTATGCGATCGCCTTGGAAGTCTGTATCGCAATTACTGCCTCTCGAAGCTTGCTCCATGTCGTTTCTTGGTAGTTTTCTGGAAGATTCGGTTTACCTGAAAACACACAATAATGATTACCTTCACCAATGTTTAATAGGTTATAATTGTCACGACGAGTAGATGAAATGGTAAACATACTTTTGAAATTCTTTATAACCAATTTCTTCGTCGCTGCACCAGGTTTGTTCATCGATGACGAGGTCATCTTTATAGACCCGTTAGAGTTTGGGGTCAGTAGGGAGAAGTTAGATTTCTTCTCGTTGGCACTCATATCGTCAGATTTACTTCTTTTATTATTGCACTGTTCGGTGATGTGAAGAGAACGTTTCCTATTCTGATTGTTACCGCCCTCCTCGGCCAAAACTGCCGTTTTAGCTAATCCCGACATATGAAAGCATGATATGGCCGCAGCCACAATATTTTATAATACGATTAACGCTAATTAATTAAAATACAAATAAAAATAGAAGCGAATCAGTCCGTAGTTTGTTAGAGTCACCACCATTACATAAAGTTTTTAATTTTTATTGACAGAGGGCGTTCAAGTCGACTTAAATGTCATTTGAACGTCAAAATAAATCTAAGCTGTTCGGATACACGATACAACGCATTCAAAATAAAAAAAATAGAATTGCGTTTATGCAAAATTCAATAATTAAAATCATTTAATGACAAAAAATCGATGATCGCTTCTGACTAAATTCCGTTTTATATCACAGTAACATATATAAATTATTATAGTAGGCACGTATTCTTTTTGTCTTTTTTTTCATTTTTATTACATATAATTGAGAAAACTGACTTCGACTCGATATGACGATTGCCACTGATGTTCATAACAAACCGGTACTAGGGATGGTTTAAAGTGCTATCCGAGGCGCGGGCTTCTTCATCACACTTTTTGGCCCGACTCAGGCAATTAACCCTCTTGAGACCTCTTGATCGGCAGTCACGTCGGCAAGACCAATAAGGCAGTTTAGAGAGATACATCTTTGCTTCAACTTTTAAATTTGACCGGTGAACTGAGACGAATGAATGACTGTTTTTGTACATGGTAGTTATTGTATGTCGTTACTATCTATCAATATGTACCTCATAACTAGGCTTCAATTTGGTCAAAAACTGTTCATGTCGTAATCAATATGTAGCCATTATTGTAACTGTTGTTTTGCAGTCTATTTCAATTCTACTTACTAACTGACTACCTACCAGTACTTCGTATGAAACTTATTTATGAAAGAGCTGAAATTATATATTATAAATGATGCTTAGTTTCATAAACCACTATTATACATGTTCAATTACTGGTTATAAAATTCATTCAACCGGGAGATTTTTTTAAGAAATACGAGGCTTATATATATCCACTTATATCAGCAACTAATGCAGTTAGTAACTAAGAGGAGCAATATTTATTGCGTTGTTTGACTCACGATGACTTACAATTTGATTACATAACTGAAATATCACAAAATATATATGACTAGACTTAATTTGTGCACTTTAAAGTAACGAATGTTTCCCAAATCTCTTGATATGATCATAAAATCGTGGACTCTCTTCAAATAACTTAACAATTTTGCTAATTTACATTTACTTTTCTTTTATGTACTAACTATACTAAGTGGCCTGGCAAACTTCGTTGCGTCCGTCTAACAATCAATGAGCAGAATAATGTTCTTCAACGATATTGTTGAATAATATATTTTAAAATTTACTAACCAATTCCAGGCGGAAGACAAATACAAAAATACACAATCTTAAAACACTTATAACACAAAAACTTATAACAAAAAATTGCTTCTGCCTTTTATAGATTAAAAAAAGTTAGTTAGTTAGTTAGTTCAGTAGTTAAATAACACGATTACTTTTATTGTAGATCCGTCGCGGCTTCGCAGGGAAGCCTTTGAAATTCTCGAACTTTCTCTGATAGAATAAACATGTTTTACACATATAGCTAAACAATCACTATTAATGAAAAATACATTAAAAATCGATGAGTACTTTAAAAGACCTCAGCGAATAGACAGAAGAAGTGACTTCGCTTTATATTTTGTAAAGATAAAGATATATTGAAGTGGTAATTGTAAAAATATCAATTTTACACACTCCTGGTTGAACTAGATTACAAAGATGTTGGCCTGGTAAGTGGCACTCCGCCAAAGAAATAATGCATGCAGCTTTGTTTTACATCCGATCATATTTACGCCAAACTTGTATTTAAGCACAGCTTTGGCAGTTGGCATTTATTGTTTCGCTGCTTATTTTAAAAGAACATGTGTCATGAGTTCATAGGTCATGATGGCGTATTAATTGATTAAAAAACTTAAATCTTTTTGAGCTTACTTGTTTCATGTTGCTCGATATTAATGAAATGATGAGTCAATGTAATCGAACTGTAACTATTTGAATTTTGACATATGATTTATCATTTCAGCCGAACCTCTATCAAGGGTCTCCACAAAAACTGTCTTATGCTGCCCGCATTCAACCATTTTATTATTTTTTATAATTTTATTTGTAAATCGAACACCATACTTAAGTATTTAGTCCGTGATTAAAACAGATCACACCTAAAAGATAGCGATGAAGCAGAAGTATAATAATGAAAGGGAAAAGTAAATGAAAAGGGAAGGCAAGAAAATGTAAGATATTCTTATTTAAACGGATCGGATGGCGTGGGTCTTGGTTGGAAACTTATAATTAGTTTAATTTGATTTGGGAACCTATTAAAAAGCTAGATCTCGAACAAAATATTTTAATTTCGTTCGTAAATCAAATAGGTATATAAACTTTTTAATTTGTTAATATTAGTCGTAAGGCAACAGTGATAACTGCTCACATGAATCCTTGAAGTTTTTATGATTATTAATTTAGTTTATGTTTAGTTTAGTTTTAAAATTTTGTCTGATAATCACAAGTAGTTATAGTACAACAAAAAACATGTTACTGAATAAGATTAAATGTTTGGATTTTCAGTACCAACAAGCTCAGAAAAAAGTAAATCCTAACAAAATAATATCATAAGAATAATTTCCAACCGTAATCTTTTCGAAGATAATTTACGTTACAAGAAACGATAGAAATTAATAATAATATCATTCAATTACCACATATTATTGCATATCTGTTGGATGGCTTACAAATGTAGGTATAATCCGATTATATCATAATGAAACGTTCCATTGAGGATAATGCGACCATATTATATAATGCTGTTTGTTTAGTTCATTTCGAGCCTGTATTTAGATTTCTTCATTAATATTACGGAACAGTTGAACTGTTGCTGAAAAGGAAAATAAATAGGTTTAATTTAAGCTTAATCTTATTTGTTTTTTCGCGAATTTGTCTGTTTTGGCTATTATGTATTGGGAAACAGAATATAATACGTAAAAATAATCTGAAGAACAGTACTCTACCCACGAGAAGAAAAAAACACAGATGCAAAGGCGAGAAGAACCGTCTCACCTTGGCTTCCTCGAGGCCGCCTTAGCAACATTGTATGAATGAAATCACTCACGAATGAACTCACGCGGGTTGAGATCTCAACAGATATCCATACCCAGGATATTGAGCCTACTTTATTATGGGAGTTGAGTGTTCTGAAAAGTAGGAAGGGGAAGGAATAGTTACTTTTTAGTAGAGATCGCGCACACCTGTTTATTCTTGGCGCTGGATACAAGCAGATCCCCATATACCCTTGGAGTAATGGGGCCCATTACATTTTCAAGCTGAGCGACAAGCTCGTATCTGATTCAGTATCAGTACAGTACAGTAAATATCAGTAAAGACTGTGTTCAGCCACGAATATATTATATTATAATGTACTAACAGCTATCATCTATTAATTATTTGTAATAATTAATTATTCAAGCTTATGCGGAAGGCAGTCTCATATTCCACCTAATTTAAGTTGGTTTATTAGATTCTATTACGCCCCTGTCTGGTTCAGGTGACGTTTCGCTTTAGCAGTAATATTATTTTTTGCGAGTTATCTTGGTGAGCAACTTTTAATAAAGTAAAGTAGGCAATTGAATTTAATAGTATTCGTGAACTTGGCTTTCACAGGCGTCCTATTATCTTGGATTGATTTTATAGATTGTCTTGAAAGAAATAACAAGGGTATAATCCAGTAAATCTGCCCAAAGATTTGTTCCGAGTGATTAATAGATTTACGACTGTCACAGAATATCGCGGTGGATAGCCTAATCCAATCGTGATCTCAGGATAACAGCTACTCTTGATTGGACGTTGACCTCATTTTTTGACAGCGTGATGGACCGTTCTATATACAAATAGATTACAATGACTTACAAAATACTCCTTTAACCCATACTAAGCCATCGTATTTGGTCTTGTTAAATCGTAAACAAAAATATAATTTAGGTATTCTGGGTACATTTACCTACCTTGTACTTTGCTTCAGTTTACTGTAGCTTATTGTAGTTGCGAAAAAATAGATAAAAACCATCGTTAAAGCTTGTTGTTACTCCTTTCATTTGAACCCAACATGTATAGAACTTTCCGAGCTTTTGATGCGTACAAAAACTAACTTAATAATTTTAATTAGATATTGCGTTGAAAATAGATAGTGCACATAACTAATAACCAACAGACATTCAATAAAACACTAAAGTATAATATTCTTCAAGCGCTTTTTCCGTGTTTGTATGTTATTTTTTATGATATTGGGGGGCAAACGAGCAGACGTATCGCCTGATGGTAAGTGATTATCGCCCCCCATGGACACTCGCAACACCAGAGGCGTCACAAGTGCATTGACGGCCTTTTGAGAAGGAGTACGCTCCTTTCTTAAAGGTTCGAAGGTCGTATTGGTCCGGGAATAACGCAGGCGACAGTTCATTCAACTTCTAAAGTTTTTCACTATCTTTAATTGGTTCATTTTTTAATCTTTCTCTTGCTTAACTTCTATCTCCATTTATCTTTGTTTAGTGGTCCCCTGCTCTTTCATCCATCAACGACCGTGGATGAAACTTTCTTCACCACAATAAGTAGTACCTAATAACTGTACCGGTTGGATGCGAGAATTGATCGAAGTTGCCTGCAATGAGAGAGTCCTTTGTCCAGCAATGTACTGCGGTGGGAAGACGATTAATGCATCTACATTTCCATTTCCTAAATTTTTTACCATAAATAGTATTATTGGCATAAAGCATATGGACCCAGAAGTACTAAAAATGTTCCGAACCGGTTCATAAAGGAAATAATTTTTGGGGTACAAACAAACAAAAGAAAATATACAGGCTTATTGGGAACCTTACGCTCTTTATAAAGTCGTGTAACAATGAAAACAATATACCATCACACGTTATATATAATTAATTATGTAACATTTTCGTATTTAACAGACAACTTCTTAGCAGGATTTAAGTATGTAATCCAGTTTCTCATATTACGTAAATCCTGAGTCTTAGAGGGACTTAAATATTATCTTGGATTACGATCAGCGCGGATTAAGTTATTCAAGCAACTCCTGTATCTGGCTCTGTGCTTCTATTGGAGTTATAATGGAGCTTGCAACTAAAAGTTACTTTGACTACAAGTTTTTAACCGATGTGTAATGGGAGCACTCAACTTAAATACCTTTTATCTTGTCATGGTTTTATTCCGTTTAGGATATGATGGGTGAATGTAGAATGTAGTCCATGGACCACTAGTCTTAAATAAAAGAGTTAGTTTGAGATGTAGAGAGGGTAAGATAAAAAAGTTACCTTGATTCATTTCTTTTATTTGATACCCATAAAATAGGGTAAGTTGGGATAAATCGATGGCGTGTCAGGTTATCACTTACTAAATATATGAGCTCACTGTCTGTTTATAGAAAAGACAAAAGATAGAGTTGTTAAAGGTTACACTAACACAAGTTAAAGAACCTTTCTGTCCTTGTATACAAACGGCCTCTTACTAACAAACAAAAATGCAGGCCTGCCCTTTATTATGTTAATGAATAAAGAAAAAACTGAAGAGAAACAAAAAATACAGTTACCTGCATATTAAAAAAAACATTCATTTCACTTTTAAAGTTTTTAACAAAATCAATATAATCTTACCTTCGTGAAAGGGTTTCAATAATAACTAGGGATTCTAGACTTACATAGAAATATGCTTAGTTTTAAAATTAAGCATATTTCTATTAAACCTCTTCACTCTCTTCACCGTCGGGTGAAGGATATAAAATGTGCAGAAATTTTCGTTTTCAATAGTCTTAGAGGAAGAGTCAAATAATGATCGTAATTTTTATATTCTTGCTTCATTATATCACTAGATTGAATTTCAAAAGCTTACTAACTTTAACGGATGTATAAAAAAAAAGGAAATCATAATCATGTCCTTGAAAGAAAAAAATACCCTTCAGATCACACATGCACAAATGTATAAAACATATGGGCCCTAGTTGTGAATAAAGTTAAAAAAAGAAATACATCTAATTACAGAGCATTGTGCTAGTGGTGTGCCAAGATAGTGATTTGATTACACCCTCGATGAAAGTGCAGGTCTGTCTGTATTCCGGGGGCGGGGTGTAACAAGTGTCGGGCGCTGGGGACATGTGCGGTGCCCCCGCTCATTCATTCACTCGTTTACCGCCACATTGCGAGTTCGACGGTCGCGCGAACAACGTTGCTTACGCGTGTACTGCTCTCCCATACGCCCCCGTAAAATTTCGCGCGCGATTCGAAATTTAAAAAAATGCATAGAGTTTAGATAAACGTCTTTTTATTTTTTTTTAAAATGGGTGAGCAAACGTTTAATATTTCGGATGAAAATTTAGAACAGCATATTGTTACTTTGTTTGAAAAATTGGAGTGTTTAAGGAAGGACGCGAACTCTCACTGTGACGGGGGTCTGTCAGGCAGAGTTCCGGCAAGGTTGGAGTTACGGACTCTGTCTTTGTGGAAAGCAGTGGTAGCGGAGTGCGCGGCCTCTTTTCTTTATGTGTTCATCGTTTGCGGTGCGGCAGGCGGAGCGGGCGTAGGAGCGTCCGCTTCAGCTGTGCTTCTCTCAACTGCACTCGCTTCCGGTTGTGCTATAGCAACACTGACTTTGTGTTTTGCTAACATATCTGGTAAGAAAACTTAAGAATCTACTCACAGTTATGAATAATAAGTTGTAAATATAACGTGTACTTAGGTAAACAAACCTCGGAGAGTGAAAATGGAAGAAAGAGGTTTGATGAAAATAAAAATAACATTTTTTTCAATTAAATTTGATAAATATGAACCAGTTTAAAGTAAGCCGCCAACGGTATGCCAATTAAATCGTTGTGTCAACTACTTAAGGTTTTTATTAGCATAAAATGCTGCCAATGAACAGTACAGGTGCACCTAATATAGCAGTTAAGAAAAAGGAAATAATGAGAACCTGCTATTACCCTGGGAACCTGAAATTACTAGCCACGAGGAATGCGCAACCGTAATCGGCAAAGAAAATAAGAAAAACAAGTCCACGTGTACGAACGTTGTTATTTTAACTTAATGTTTAGTGTGCTGTTGCATGCGGCTCTGGGGACCAGGGCAAGGTCATTTGCATTTTTATACCCTTTTGTGAATCTGATTTAAACGTAGAATACAGCCCCGACGTTGTAGCGAGGATACCGATTCTGTTAATTTGTATTGCAGATGATACCGCTATGCAAATTTTGTTCTGCCTTTCAAGCTATTTAACATCGAAATGATATAAAAGCAAGACATTCTGATAGATGATATCACAGTACGGTTAACTAAAAGACTTCGTGTTTGTACTTAGTCCGAAGATGTTACGAAAAACCTTTGTTGTGTGAACTTATGTAGGTATATTTTACTGTATTCACTGTTGGTGTAGTGTTTAGGACTCTGACCGCTAAGCCGGAGGTCGGGGTTCGATTGCCATTCAGGCAAAATATTAGGTGACGAGTACAATCATTTATTTTGTATAGGGGTGTAAATATGAATGAATAAATATTTTGGACATCTAACACACAAAGCCATCTAGACCCAAGACAAGCAGAGCTTGTGTCATAAATACTAGACAACTGATATAAATACATATATACTTATTTTGTCAATACATACATATTATAACATTTAAACACACAAACTCCGAAAGAAATATTTGCAGATCAAACAAACATTTGGTCCGAATTGGGAAACGAACCCGAGACCTCATGAACAGCAGCCGCATACGCTACCATTGCGCCATACCGGCAGTCACAAATTTATTGAACAGTATTATGTTTTTTATTCAAATAAATGTACGTTTAGGTTTGGTAAGGTTTGTTTTTGAAGCATCGATTGAAATTGCCTATACAATATTTTATGTATCTTCCCTGGAGTTTATAGATATAACATTTCTTTTATGTAGGTACACGATTGAGCTCGGTTTTACGAGCACTGAAAAAATATTGTAGCGAGGCCAGCTTTAGTATTTGATATATTCTCATACCAACTTTGTATGTATACAAATATTTTTTTTACATTCAATACAATCCTGTAACACACCAGTCGGTGAATTTTCGTAGAAATTTTATTATATTCGCTTTTTTATATAAATAAATTTTATATAAACGCGCAAAAGTAGATCTTTTCATTCCCTATTTAACCCTCTTAGGGGTAGAATTTCCAGAATTCCTTTTTTAGTACCTACTTACGTTATATAAAGAGAATACATATATGCAAAATTTCAGGATTCTAGGTTCAGACGTTTGTTTAGGCTGTGCGTTGATCCCTGTGTATCTTAGTCATGGCTGACTGACCTTTCTCTTTTATAAGTATATACAGATTACCTACTTAGGTACTTGATTGACTGATGATACAAATCACACAAAGCCTAAACCACGGGCTTAACAAACGTTTAATTTTGTCAGTTGATGCTTTCTAAGCTTGTATAGTAATTGGTAGATTGAATCAGAAATTATATTTTGAAATTTCACCTCTTAAATGAGGGATGAACGATATACGCAAAACCTCGAAATTTGTATTAATATTGCGATGGATGACCTTAAATAAACTTATAAACTGCTAATAGACCTACTTGTTTTTATTAGTTATTGTTTATTGCTAAGGTCAGTAAGTCCCCCTGGTTCGAATTAACCCAGGCTCGTAGAGTAATTTATACCCATTTGATAACGTTGCACAGCTATCGGATACACTCGGGATGAGTTACCGTCCGCGCCCGCAACCTGCAGATGTTCACAATTAACCGCCTTTTTTACGGTACCGGCGGCTGCAAGGCGAAAGTTTTACTTTTTTATGTGTCATAAATGTGGCAGTATCATTAATATCTAAAAGACTAGTTTCATAACCATATTTTAATCTAACTTTCCTTAATGAATTACCAACAAAATATTCAGTAGACATATTCGTAATAGATTTTGTTGGTAATTGAAAATATATCATTTGAATACACAAGAAATCTCAATAAGTACTTAAACAACAAAAGGCTCTTCCAATATTCGCATTAAAATGATCTATGAATACAAGTTGAAGCGACTTTTAATAAACACGACATTAGGCGGGATTATTATAAGCTAACACGTGCACCCTTTACCCTTCGTCCCCTAGTTATAAATTTATAATGGCGATCACATGATGCCGGGACAATGACATTTAAATTATATCATAACAATAACGCGGAGAAAGGCCGGCTGACTTACAATCAGACACTAATTTTGAACTTACAATGTTGGCGAGTAACCGTGGACAATTTTTAAAATTCAACCCCGACGCGACGCCCTAATTGCCACTAATGGCTGGACAAGTGGATTCCTATTTCGAGGACGGAGAAATATGTATATATAAAGCTTTAACGTATGCAAAATAATAATGGAGGAAGTTTAGTACGCGATGTCTGAATGGTGAATGTCAAAGCAGTGATGTTTTGTGAGGCACAGGCAGCAATGTTCGTAATCCTTTTCATATTCTTACTCTACAATTTACGTTTCGTTTTACTTTTGCTTGCTTGATGGCATATTCATTTATCAATGCGTAGTCAGGAAGTTGACTGCCTTGAGTTGGATTGTCAACGAAGCTTCCTTTGTCAAAGGTACTCTACCGTTTTAAAACATTACAATAATTTGTCTTCTTTAAAATCTTAAATAAAAGCGCACGTCTCTTAAGGCTGTATTTCAACAGCTTAAATGAGTTAAAATGTTTTTGCAGTTGCTTCAAATCAAATCATTTGTTATCTCATCTTGCATCCAATGTAAACTAATACGCATTCCATTTAGGCTAGTTTATTGATTAAGGAATGCATAATTCACGAGGTGCTGATTGTTCTCAGAGCTAGGGACTATCATGAGTCCCATGGAATGCCGATTATAAATCGGTCAAGTTTGAATAAAGGTTTGACATCATTTCACATTAAATAGATATTATATACTATTTTCTTTTAGTATTAACGCTAAAATCAGTTTATAGTAAATTTAAACAAAGCCGGGGCTTTAAAAACTGTTTCGTTTCTTGAAAAGTTTGAGTAAATGTTATTGCTTTTTCAAAACATCTCAAGCTTTTAATTTTACTCCGTATGATACCGAAGCGATTTTACGGATTTGGTAGAGATACCCCGAGGCTGTGCAATATATCTCCGGTATTTTATATAATCCCGGGACGCAGGTAAACATCGGTGTTGCCATTATCGGATAGCTACTGTTGATTTCTTCTTCCAGTCACGAGACCGTACATGCAACACGAATACTAAGATGAACCCGTGTTATATTGCGGCGGAATTTGTTATCGAGTTCGGAAACGAACATGGTCGAGATGGATTTTATCAAAATATTATCTGAATGTGTGTGTGTAGCGTACTTAGTCCGCCTTGAAACAGCTGGAGAGAGAGGGAAATCATTTTGGATTTAACGATTTTCAATTGGTTGTCTATGTACAAAATATGCAAATTTTTTTATAGAGGTAGATTTAAAATCACTTCAATCTAATATACATAGAATATTGTTATAAACTTAACTTGATAAATAGCCAAATTCCTTACCTAAAGAAATATACCCATAATTCTGTTTTAAATGATGAAAACATTGAATTATATAAGTACATAATTATTTAAAACAGGAAGCTTAATTTCGTAATTCTAAAAATATGCCAGTTTGAAAAAGAAACTAATTGATAAAGACAAAAAAGGTTTGAGTAGGAAGGTATACATTACTTAAACCTTTTTTATTGAATAGATAGATCAAAGCTGAACGTTTTCAATAAGGGTGTTATCTTTGCCTTCCTTTTCAATATAACATATATTCTACGAATCTCTATCTACGTACGTCAAGCATAATCTGTATTCAGTTAAAAATGTATAGGTATACAAATTTAGTTTAGTATAGAATTGTGTTTTTGAATATAAAACTATAGAAAAATAGCTCACTTAAACCCTCTGTGTTAATTGCTTGTACATATTAGAAATAGAGGTAGTTACCGCCCGAATATTAATTAGGATGTCGCTCGCTCGATGATCGCTTTTATTTCCATTATCTTATTTTCGCCTTCAACAGTCATTTATGCAATCGATAACGTTATGCAGCTAAATTTGGTACATAAGGGACTGTATATATTTATGCAGACACTTGCCGATCTTTCCAAGCCTTCCAACCGATGGCAAAATTGATAAGATAACACTTATTTTATCCTATTCGATCAAGATAAAACAGGTTTTAAATTGACGTGACTGTTCCTTTCTGTTTAATCATACCTATAAAAGGGATAATTGAAAGGCTTGCTAGTACGTTATGAACCTATACATACATCAATACGTATTGTATATCTATATATTAATACGTGAAGCGAAAACTTTGTACCTTTCATGGAAATTATACGAACGGAGCAGTATGGACTTTGAGACAGTTAAAGTTTGTATACTTATTACTTATAGACTGCCTCAGTGGCGCAGTGGTAGCGTACGCGACTGCTGTCCATGAGGTCTCGGTTTCGAATCCTGGGTCGGACCAAATGGTCGTATGATCTGCAAATATTTGTTTCGGATTTTAGGTGTTTTCTATGTATAATATGTATGTATTTACAAAAAAAAAGTATTTATGTATTAATATCAGTTATCTAGTACCCATAATAAAAGTTCTGCTTATTTTGGGACTAGATGGCGTTGTGTGTTAGATGTCCGAAATATTTATTTATTATTTACTTTTTTTTATTGAATGTCTTATGTGCGTTGCCGGCCTTGTGGGATGGGGAGGGGGATGACGGGAATGTTTGGATTATGGGCCTCCGGTATCCTCACTCGGTGAAACATAGCGTAGGCACTATTTCACATCGGTTTATACATGGAAAAGAAGTGCAAAAGCTAAGAAAAAACCCAAATTTATGGTTGTATTGTGGTAGTACCCATAATTAAACCTCCGTGTAGGGACAGCTTAAGAATAAGGAGTGTGACCACCCTTGTGAGTATCGTAAAAGGCCACTCATGGTTCAACTACGTTAGTTGGTACGCAGACAAATGGAAGACATACGTTCTCGTACTCATCACTTCGGTGCTTCCTTCCTGTGCCGAGCGGTCAAAACCTGGAACTCACTACCAGCGCACGTGTTTCCTTCCCACTATGATCCCGGGTCCTTTAAGCGGGGCGTGAAAAAGCATCTTACCAGGCCGCAATAATGTGGATCACCATGCTGTATTGTTCTTTTTCGCATTGAGGATGGTGACCACCACTCATGGATTCTGCTCATGCTTTCCATCAGGCAGGGCAGACTCATTTTGGCAGCTTAAACATAAAAAAAAGAAAAGACTTGAAACAAACCCTATCCTATAAGTGGTATAGTAGGCCCAGACCTTTCTAAGGAGAGTTTTCATGTCCTGTAGTGGACTATTAATCCTTCACTTTCAATACACACACCTACTACAATAAATATTAGCACAGTAATAAAGCATTAACATTTTCAACACAGTTTTCAATTGTGTCGAGTTTCAGAGACAAATATTTTGTTTCAATCATTTACATATACATACGCGTGCAATCAGTGTTGTTGCCGTATTTGTTAATTGAAACAAAGCATTGAAGTAAACCAGGTGTTGCTTTATAAATTGACTAGCAGACCTACGCGCCTAGTATGCACGTCCCATTGTCCTTAACATGATACTTAGTTTTTTACTGTTTATTACACACTTTAAATAAAAAAAACGACTTCAACAACTGGATGAAATTAAACGGATCCACACAGGATGCACCAGCTTTCACATACAATAAGAATCATCGAAATCGGTTGGCCTGATAGTGAGGCCTAATTGATTATTCATCGCATCGTCTATTTGTCGAGCACATACTTAATGCAAATTGAAGACTTTTATGTTTTTCTCATGGATGAAATTGTCAGAACTAGACCAAATGAGACCACAAATGAAGCTCGTTTTCATGAAGTCGGTTAAAAAAGATTATCGTGAGTCAGCCTTCGTTTATAAACGTGCTATTAGACACAAAGTACACCCCGACTTAGAACAACAATTTATAGATCACACAAAGCGTTGTCCCATGTAGGATTTGAAGAGTGTTTACCCCTCATTATAAGTCACTCATACACTTATATACGTAGTAACTATTTATTGGGTCTGTGCTCATATATCGTAAAGGTTAAATGCGTTTTTTTACTTTGTCACGTTTTCGACGAAATAATCCTGCTGTTTTTCACTAAAAAGTTTTAATATGCCAAATTAGATTTAAAAATATCTGGCAACACTGACCTTTATTAAAAGCCGTCAACGCGTTTTTCCCTGACTACGGCCAAAAGGAAAAGTAACAGTTTTGGCAGTATATATGTAGTAAGTTCCAATGTAGTGCCTAAATTACTGAACCGATTTTAATGAATGACGTATCAATGGATTCGTAATAATAGTCCCGGATATATCTATACAAATGTCAGCAAGTTTTTATGTATAGTTTTTTATATAGTTTTCTCAAGTTTTTCTTGTTGACATCTAAGTTACAAGCGTTCTTTAGACGGCGTCCCGTTTGTTTGTTTGTCCTACAAAAACTATTTAACCAGATAAGATTTTCTTTTCCAGGTGCTCATATAAATCCAGCAATTTCAGCAGCTCTGTGTGTGCGTAGACGAGTGTCCCCGTTGCGAGCGGCGTTGTACGTCGCCGCGCAATGTGGAGGAGCCATCGCTGGGGCAGCCGCATTATATGGGTAAGTGACCATAAAAGTGTTGTTGATTATCATGGATGACGTGTAAAGTAATGCAGCATATTAAATTGTACGCGATAGTGTACTGCCGTGGTAATCGAGAGGGCAGTAAGTCAAAAAAGGTGGGGGATTAAAGAAAGAACTCGAAAGTTTTTCCGCACTTACTGCCTTTTATCTAACAAGAAATTATACTTTTAATTAACGTACACATATGAAACTTATCTAGGTTTATTACTTGTAGGGACGAATCCTATATAGGAAGAAACTAGTTTTATACATTCCAAATAAGCAATAAAAGAAATTACCGCCGTAGAATAACTGCCCTTGCAATTACCATGGCTGTATGGTGTATCTGAATATATGTCAAGAATTTATGCAAACCGTCTTTAAAGAAAAAAAATTAAAAGAAATTACAGCTGTCACTAGCGGATTTTTTTTTGACAGCTTGCTGTTCTCAAATAACATTAATACGTTTTGAATAAAATTTTAATTAAATATTAAAAAAATCTACTTACATTAAATACAACTTTTACTATGATGTTCAAAATAAATACTAATAATTCTACATTTTTACAACTTAATTCGAAATTTAAACCGCACAAAAATGTTACATATACTTATGATAAAAGTTACATTACCACCAAAACCTTTCACCTGTTAACGAGAGAGCAGGTGCAGTTTGGACGGTTTAATGGCTAACAAGAGATTATGATAATGATCGGTGTTGCAATATTAATTTACTGACTTGAGTATTAGTACGAATTTTCTTTACAATATATGTTATTACTAGCATTTCTTACTGGTTTTTCGGGCTCGTCATTAAGAGATTATAAGCTTTCTTTTTCGAAAATTTAATCCGAATCTTTTAAGTAATTTTCGCTTAAAGGAGTAACAAAAATGTATCTATTGCCACGTACCATCTTAAGGGGCCGTCCATTAATGATGTGAAGTTTCTTTGCATTTTTGACCTGCCCTCCCCCTTGGTGATACGTTGTGAGGTTTAAGACTATCCCTCCCCCCACCTAAAATTACGTGTATTGTCAGCAATTTTTACAAAATCATATTTAAATACTGATATTGTACAAGTACGTAGTACACAAAGCGGAGAATCTCTTTCGGCAGAAATTTAAAAAATAAATACACGTGATATCTTACTACGCCCTCTCTTGAGATATTTTTTTTAGTTAAACCCCCGCCCCCATTCTTATAAGCCTTAAGTTTTTAATGGAGGGCCTCAAACTAGTATTTAAAAAGTATTCCTACGTTTATTTACACTACTTTTAGTTCTTTTCTGTTGTATTGTTATTTAATATTCTGTTTTATAAAGCTTGTTATCAACGAAAATACATTACAACCAGGTATCTTTATTGAAGCTTTAGCCAGCCAATTGAACTAAAATAATGCAAGTACTGAGTGAAATTTTTGACTCGACAATAAATCAATCGGGTAAATAAGTATATTTTGTTCCAGAAAAGTACATACAAACATTTTAAAATAAATGTATTAAATTGTTATTTTTTATTGTGTACGCTTTAAAACTCTAAAGAATCTACATCTATTGGGCTCAAATACATATTAAAACGATGTAAAACAAGACGCGTCAAGTCAATGATGATTTTATCTATTTTTTTTTAATCCGCATATCATCATCGCAACGATATAACAGATATGCTGATATCATGATTATTTTAATATTTAATAAGATATATATTTTTGATCATCATATATTTTTGGAGAAAATCGAAAAAAATGTCGATATCCAAAATATATTTCTCAACAATTATAAACATTTGAGACGCGGGTATTCTACTTTCGTATTTGTATTGGTTCAAACTAAAGAAATGTTGATTACAACAGGCAAATCACAAAATCGGGCTCGAAAAATACAGTGTTCTATAAGGAGAACAGAGCTATGTGCTTATATATCCATTTGCGTTATTCATTGGAAGAGATGTGCGAGATGTCGATACTATTTAAAATGTACAATACTCCAGTTATATTGCATTTGTCCGTTCGAATTTATGTAAAATAATGAAATATATGTATAAAGATGAACGGTAAAAAATATATTAATAAGGTAATGAAGTGTATTTAGCAAGTTGATCACGGGATATATATTTATTCTTTTATGAAAGAATCAACATTTGTTTATTGTAGTTATATTGTTTTTAGTTACTTTTATAATAATAATAATATTGTAAGAAAATACAAATGACTAAACATCTGTATTGCGTCTCATTTTTTGTTTATGGGTAATTACTCGAAATACAATGAATTAATGAAAACTCGATTATTTAATTAATGAAAGCGAATGAAGCATCAGACAATGGCTAGTATAGTATCTAACAAATCTGAATCTCAATTTTTTTTAATAACCTGTCTTTTATTTTCTAAAGTATTTCAAATTGGTTTAGTTATCGACTGTGGTCAAGGGTTGTTTGTTGAGAGCTCATCATTGAGAATTTCTTTGAAGTAAAAGTTTCGGCAACTACCCGAACTAGACTCAGTTTTCACTCCACTTGTGAATACGATGTTCACGATCAGTGTAACTAAGGTTATGGAAGTCTTCTGAATTCAAATTTGAACAGAGCGTAGATTTAGTTTATACCACTGTAAAACTTTTTAGTATAAATATATTTTATAGTTTAAGATAACTTCTATAGAGAGGCAAAACCGTAGACAGGAATTTAAAAACAGAATTACCGATATCAAAATAAAAACATATATCTCTATCCTGACATATGTTATCTTCATTTCTTTTTTGAAACTTATCACTGTTTGTCAATGTACATTTTTATTAACGAAAGATGTTATTTACAACTTACAAACAAGATAACCTTCGTCATCTATCGAACTTGGGTCAAAGTGATAAAAATAGGGTTGACATGTTTGTTTTAAAGTTATATATTGACGGAGTTTCCTAACAAATTGTTTATAATTCTGTTTGCTGCATGCACGCTCGGGTATTTTAAATTTAAGATATAGTTATTTTAAAAAAATGCCGTTTGGTTATATAAAAACGAGTAAATTAGATTGAAATTGATGTAAGTAATCTGGAACTAGTTTTATCCTGTCTGTACGCATCGCATCGCACATTGTGGTTGCAAAAATAGCTATAAAGCATCCTTAAAGCGTGGTGTATTTCGTGCCAATATGTACCTAAGTTAAATGGGTGTAGAATTGTAGATTTCAAGCGTATACTTACTAATCAATAAAACATTTTTATACAAGACATATGTCGTATTTTTTCGGTCCCATTTTAATTTATACGATTTTTATATTAGACACATGTATAGATAGGCATATATTTAAGTGTTTAAGTCCCAATTGATACCTATTTCAAACAGGAAAATCAAAATGGCGTCTATCTATGTAGGTTGTAGCACAAAAGCTTTTGAGCAACATTGACGGCATGTCTGTCTATTACTTGCTGTCATAGAGAACATGACTGCAGACTTTACTTCTTCATTGTAATGCGCGACACAATGGGTTTTGTTAAAACATTTTTGCGTAATGTTTTACCGAAAATAAGATAGTTACGGTCTCGTGAAATACTTTTTTTGAAATAAAATTCATTTCAGCTAGTTTAGGTATATTCTGAATACGTTTATTACTACGTGTTTATGAATAAATAAAATATTGTTTGAAATTTTGTTCTCATTAATTAATTTTTCAATAAATTTTTCTTATGTAATGATTAGTCAGTACTTATGCTGTTCCAAATATTGTCTCTGTGACAAAAATTTAAATTCGTTGAGTCTTTCAGATGTCGTCGTTCCTATTTAACAAATTTTGTATTTATTTAAGTAGTTTGAACACATATTCTAAATAGTTTTGTTTAAGTATTAAATAACACTGACGTAAAAAACGTAAAATGCATTCTACGCCACAAGCTGTTCACTTGAATAGCAGTTTTCTTAAAAATATGTAACATAGACCTTATTTAAACCCTCGGTAGGTACAAAATATGAGTATGAGTGAAATTGTTCGTATGAATGATGGTTTAAGGGGTGCGATAGAAAGCCGATAGATAGTAATTTTTTATTATCGGGCCCGACAAAAGTGTCACGTTACATATATATTGTTTTTAAATTTAGATTTTATAGTGTGGTTTGAATATTTTCACAATTTCTTTTCTAACCGTTATTTATAAATTCATCTTATCAAAAAGGTAATATTTGTGTATTTCTTACTCGTGTAGGGTATGTAAAAAAATAGTATCATCATGTCTTAGGATCAGCCTATGGGTTCAGGTCCTAATGAGCCTGACAGTTAAGCCGTCAAGGACGTGGAACTCAAGATAAGTAACCGTTAGAACAACAGGCCCATCGACACCTAGCAAGAGTATGCGTATAAGTATAAACTATTCTGACTGGATTTTAATATTCTAATTAAAAACTAAGGTGTGTGTCTTATTAAACGTCAAACAAGTTTTTATTTAACGATATAAAAGACTACTTCAAAATCTTGAAACTTTGAATTATTTAAAATAATAATAATGATGATCAAATTGTATTTTCAACATAAAGTTGTACAATTTATTATAATTTGACCCCAAAATAATTTCGCTACATTAGTGAAGTGTTCCCAGCACAATGAAAATTGAATATTAAATAAAGGAGTCTAATGGGAGTTCTCTGAACGACTGAAGTTATTGAACTTTGCCCGTCCAGAAATTGGCCATTAGTTTTTCGGTGTTAGATATCTCTTTGTACAACCCAAGAAATATTTTCTGTGACGTTCTATCACAAAGGTTTCTGTCACATGAACATTTGTCTATGATATTGTGCTGCTGATTGTCCCACGCAATACACCTTGTGATTAATGTACGACACGATGTCGTTAACAAAAGGTATTTTACAATCACTACCCTCTGTTATAAGAAATAGAAAGAATCCCTTTGTAATGCAACGGATTTTTACCTGAATCCAATTTGCGCGGTTCAACAATTTCTGAAGGTTGAGAAAAAATGTGATCGTGTGTCAACCACGGCAACTGATGGCACTCTGGTTACTTGGAATGAAATAATTGGTGTTTTAGATTACAATAGTAACTGATGGGTTTTGGGCCTAAAGAAAACTAATTATTAGTATAAACCGAGATGTATTTTGATAACAAGTGGAGATAACTTTCGACACACACAGAACAGCGTACAAGAGCAGTGTTGCCACACATAGATGAAAAATAACCAATATGACATTAACATTAGAATGACATATATTGCGTTTACAAAATATACACTAACAGTAATAAACGAGAAGCATACATTCAAAAATGTATATAATAATGAAAAGTTGTGTTCTATTAATTGATGTAACATGTTCGTATTTTGTTTTCACCTGATTCACTCTTGAATGAATTCTTTATGCTACCATCACCCTTGCAATCAGTACTATTTTTAGAAAATTTAATTTACTATATAAATAAAATACTACAGGGGAGCACTTACTATATCGTCGACTTCCGGGAAACGACGAGTAAAAAGTCATCACAAAAACTCGATCAAGTTGCCCAGCGTAAAAATAGAACCTCATGTTTATTAATTATATACGGTCGTAAGCACAAACGAAACGTTTTGCAAATTGTTTCTAAAAACTTGGTAATGTTTTCTCCTAATATTGTCATCGTTCTTGTATTGCGAAAAAATCCCTCGTAAGGTAATGGAACGAACAGGTTGGACTACATACGGTTAGGTACATAGTCACGTAACTTTTTATGTAATATATTTTTCTTGAACCTGACATGCAGCGTGTATGTATTACCTACATACACTACTACACTAATCCTATTCTGAGTGCTACGAGATAGGTAAAAAACAAAAAACATTTTTTAAGTGAAAACTCTTTAGACGCGTTGAGCACTTTTTGAAAAATCATGGAACCCGCGTCATCGTCACCGAACGCGTTCCATAAGCTATTTTTTTTACTTGTTTTAATCGCGCATTTTATTTAAAGAGCATAGAGGTTCATTTCAGGTGAGCTTAAACACTGTTTGTTTATTGTTTTGAGTTTACGCTTCTATCGGTAGTCCTCATGACTGCTTTGTGATTTTTTTACTAACACATTACCGTACACATACATTATGAGTAGGATTATAAGAAAAGTGGCCTCCTTACAGCCTTTTCTTTTATTTTGTTATGAACCAATTTCCATAGATCGAATTAAGTAGCGTGAAATTAGAGAGGCCTATATGCAGCAGTGGACTACGATAGGCTGATGATGATGATGATGATGAACCAATTTCTGTTTTCATTTTGTAACCTATTGGTTGTTTGAGCAATCTTAAACAAGGTAAATATACGTTCAATTACTTAAAACTGTATCAAATGAATACGAAATTGATTTATTGTTTGAATTAATATTTTGAGTAGTAGCGGTTTCGTTATGCGGATTATACCTACTACCGATATAAAGAAGGTGGATTTCTATTCATACATTTATAACAAGAGAAAGTTTAAAAAGCCGTAAAACTTTTCATAAAATTCATATAGCCTATAACACTTAGGCCATTATCACGAATCTATGGACATCTTTTTCATTAAAATCTGCTCAGTAGTTTAGACGCTACAGGCGGAACATATATAAACATATATAGACTGCTAAAACTATCATTTGACATCGTTGTAGTCAGGTAAAAAATTTAATTACCTGCTTCTTTCTGTACTCTATGACCTTAAACTTTTTAAAATTGTTCCAAATTAAATACATACTTTTTTTGTTAGTGCAATCAAATGAATTCCAATTTCGATTCTTTTTAAATATTTGTAGTAGGAATAATGATTACATATTTGAACCAAATCGAATGGAATGTAGACTATTACTACTAAATAGAAATTTAAATCAAAACTTGTTTCTGTAATTATTTCTTCGAAAATTAACGCATCATATCCCATTAATGGTGTTAATTTCCGATTAACTGAATGTTAATACAATACGACATAAATGTAACTCTCATATAACACTAAGAGATAACTTTGCATGGTATAAAGACAGGTGCACACCAATCACTACACATAAGCTAAGCCAAGTTATGGTGTCGATGTGTTCTATTTTAGTAACGCAGCCGGTAACCGTGACACTTTAAAATATTTTTATTATAACTTCTCACACGAAAATGTTCTACAGACCTTAAATGAGTTAAGAAGCCTTTAGGGAGAGGTGCAGTGAACTTTAGACGACAGATGCGCAAACGCCGTGCACGTGCACTGACTTGACGTCAAAGCACGTGTATATAGAACACAAGAACACCATCTAGTGTAAATATACAAACTTTATCTGCATTGAAATAAGAACGAAAATCGTATGAACTCATGCATTAAAAATAAATAAAACGAATGATGAACTTCGTCTGAATAGCCTCTATCTGAATAAGAATAAGATTTAAATTTGAACAGTTGATGTAATAATTAATCTTCGTCGCTCTCTAAAGGAAGTCAGTTCTCAAGTATTCGGCCGATGCAGGATATTGTAGCATTCATTCAAATGGACACTTTGCTTCTACAGACAAAGTTTATCTTTGCAAACTTAGAGAATGACTAGGTAGTACTCTACGATCGTACTCTACCAACATCAACAACTGTATTCACCAATGAAAAAGACCGTTAATATTAGAACTTTCTAGATGAAATATAAGTGTGTTCGTATCAATTTAAAGAAAACCGGATCATTAAAACTTCTTAAACGGAAATGAGGCAAGAGCACACGATATGTGAACTATATAGCTACTATAAAATACGTGGGAAATATTATACCTACTACATTTTGATAAGGTAATGTTCAAAATAGACTGCGATTCATCTTTTTTGATCGATGATGATATGTATTCTGATAATTTACAGGAGATTGCCCGCCTTTTCTTTTGTTATTACTTGCTCTTCGAGATATTGGCTTTGGTCTCGAGTAGCTTTGTGAAATGTGGCGGGAAAAGTAACCATAGATATTTTATCTATATTGTTGATAGGAACCGAAGTGCGGTCAATATATTTGTACATTGTTCGCATTGTTTGTTGCTGAATGAATTATATCGATTGAGTATTATTAATATAAAGATTATGTTAAGTTTATGATTATATGCAATCTTTATCTCTAATGGTATTAGACGATAATAGTAGATTTTACAAAATTGTAACCACACATAGATAATATAGCTGATGTGTTCGTAAGAAACGAATTTCCTTGCTTTTGTGGTGAATGAGAACAGATTTTGAGTACCAGTTGCAGTACAGTTCCATTAAAATAATAGAAGAAATATGAATTTTAGATATACATTTTGTACTTATGTATACCGATTCTAATACATACAAACTTTTCCTATACTCACGACTGTATGTATCCACACACGTGTAACAGAGACGTAACACCCACATTTTGGCAACTAAAATTAGTTCTACTAACATAATAATATTTTCAAGGCAATGTGGGCAAACCTGTCATCACCCGGGTATTTAGGAATAAAATAATATAGGATGAGTTAAATAAAACTTTGGCCGCTGTGACGCTCCCTTGTGTATTACTTGAAGTAGTTGTTTAATTTGTTCCTTTTCTTCTGGGAAACAAGTTGTAAGTTCAGTTTTTTCATTGTGTAGACACTTAAGTTCTTAATATTCTGCGTACTTGTACTGTACTACCGTGGGAGAGCCACGCTTTGGCATGAATGGGCCGGCTCCACCGGAGGGATACCACGGCCTCAAAGAAAACCGATGTGAAACAGCGCTTGCGCTGAGTGAGTCAGGATACAGGAGACCCATCCCCCAAGGCGGCAATGCACTTGTAACGCTTCTGGTGTTGCGGTAATCGCTTACTATCAGTTGATACGTCTGCTATTTGCCACTTATTCCATAAAAAACGTATAATAATGAATTTACTTATTTTTTTACTGTCGATACTAATCCACTATTCGGGAGTTTATGGTCACTTTCCTGCTTATGGTTGAAGCTTGTTATTTTATTACGTAAATTATTCCACAATAAACACTCTATCCAATACGAAACGTTCAAATCTATTTGTGAATTTCAGAGATTCAAGTAGACAAATAAAAATCTCATCAACCTTTTTGGTATATGGTATATATAAAACACTTACATTTCCTACAAAAGATGTTAAAAACTAATAATGAAATGCATTTGTGTGAATAGCGTGAATAACATCGTCTTTGCGAGTAATTGGCCGCCATGTTTAATTAATATGACTTTATTTTTATCAACAGACGTTTTAATCAAACTCAATTAAAACGAGAACAGCTGTCGTAGATCGAGTATTTGGAAAAATAATAAGAATATAATATAAATAAGAAGAATATCTGATAAAAGGTATTTGTGCGAAAAATCTTGGAACTCGTGAAGTATCGGAAAATGTTGTAATTATCAACTTTGTTTTTGAGTGTAGCAATCTTCACGTACCTATTTTTTTTTACTGTTAACCTTTTTTGAATTCATAGACCATTATTCTAAGTTTGAATTAATTGAAACTGTGAGTTCAGACATGACTTAGAAACAACATACTCCCATACTTACGTTTACAATACTAAATGGAATAAACTTAACATTAAAGAATTGATCCATTAGCCACATGAACACAGACCGGCTTGAGGTGACGGTAGACCATACTTGGCTTGCATACCTTTTGCATACCTCTTCTGTTTGAATAAACCTTGTCACTAGTTCATTTAGGTATCTTGACAAGATTCATCACTCAAGATCAAAAAACCTCTACAAATTGAATTTCATAGGCTTCGGTGTAGCTTGTAAGGTAAAAGCTATACATATATATATATATATTTTGTAAATTAGAAAGTTACTCTGTGTGTCTGTAACGTTCTCGCGGATAAACTGCTGGATTGATTTCAATGAGTTTTGGCAGGAAGATACTTTGATTTTTGGGGAAGGACAAAGCCTAGTCTTTACCACGATAACCGTCATGCATACGCGCGGAGCCGCGGGGATAAATCTAGTTATGATATAAAAGATTTGGAGTGGAATGTATTGGTAGTTATAATATTGCATAGTTTTGAGTTTATCGTTTGATAACATAAAGTTTACCTAAACATAGGTAGTGCACAATACGATAAGGCCATCCTTTGAATATATTAATATTTGTTACGTATAAAATCAACCTTCCGATCAGGATAACAGTAAATTTATTTTGGGAATAGATTCTTTAAGGAGATAACCTTCAGTAGTGTCATTTCAGAGAGGGGTTGATAACATATGACTTGTTAGTTTTCGCTATAGTCTGTGGGAGGGCCACGTTTCGGCATGAATGGGCCGGCTCGACCGGAGTGAGACCACGGCCTCACAGAAACCGGTGTGAAACAGCGCTTGCGCTGTGTTTTACCGAGTGTGTGAAGATACCGGAGGCCAATAACCAAATTTTAAATGGCCATACAATAGAGCATGCGTTATTTGAAGTACTCCCAATTTATTCAGAATTGTCATATCCTTACGGCATACGTGTCAAATGGAACACCTGTTACCTAAATATATACTTTTAATTGGGAGAAATAAACAAGGCATCCGGGAACACAATACAAGAAACAATTAAAAACTATCTCTTAGGAAAATTTTGAACATAGAACAATGACAGCTGTTATTAGTTTTTTTTAAAGTTTGCTTATTTTCTTGTCTCTGATTAACATCAATCATCTACTGTCACAGTTCAATAAAATCATTAAATAAAAAGAAAAACAAAATTGCGTAACGTAGTGTTGTATCATAGCTCCCCGCTTTGAATACTCACTACGGGGCCGCCTGTTACTCGTAACTACCTAATATTTTACCAATGTAAACTCAATATTACTCGCTTAAGGCTACGTAGACACCACTTATTGTCTTTTAATGTCAAATGAATGCGACACAAGAGGGAAATTTCATAAACATATAGGTAAATAGTACAAGGGAGGAACGAAATGGCGGTTATTGTTCTTATAGTAGGAATAATATTTTTCATCATTTATTATAAATATTGCACTAATAAATACGCAGGTAAGTATATTGTGTAAGTTTTTTTTTCAAATGGTGCACCTACGCCATTTAAAGTATCAAGATAATAAATATTGTTTTTGCCATTATGACCACTTACACTTAATATGGCCTGACTAACAAAAACTTTTATATTTTATTAACAACTAGCTATTCCACCGAACTTCATACCATAATTTTTTTTTCGTATTTTTTAAAATTTGTTTTATTAATTATGCCCGCCGCAGCTTCCCACAGGTAGTGTACAGTCACGTACAAAAAAAGATACATTTATTTTTTAATTATCTTCTATACAAACGTTGTCCTAACAATAACGAACACATGAAATAAAGAATTATCCAATTTGGTGCAATCGAATGAAAGTTATTTGTTGTGTGTACATCTAGGTAATTTATTTTTAAATATACATTAGACATATTAGTACATGATAACTACTCAGCATAGTATGCGGTCTTAAAGTATCTGTTACTGAAATTAAATTCGGATCACGGTTGTAATACTGGGTGAGTGCTCTGAAATTATTATTATTCTTGGAGAGCAGCACTATCTGTAGCAGATTTAACAACAGCGCAAGGCTCTTCAGGTTCATAATTATATTTATCGAGGAATTATGAATTAAAGAGTGAGTTTGTCTATCTGTCGGTCTGCCTGCCTGTTGCGTTTTCACGGCTAAACCAATGCACCGATTTTAATTATATTTGGTATGAAGAAACTTGGATTCTTGCGGAAGGACAGCTACTTTTTACCGCGATAAACGACGTATACGTGGGTGGAGCCGCCGTCAAAAGCTTGTACCTTAACAAATCCGTGTTACCATTTTCCATGTGAATATCTATCTTGTCTGTATATCATAGAAATATTCCTTTAAACATCGTATACTTCACTTAGAGGCAGGCATGTGGTTCGTTTGCCTTTATTTCATTCCCTGATGTCGTACATTCTGAGAGAGATGAAGAAATGTAGGAATCAGAAAGATATTCACGTAATAAAATGCTTTCACAATAACGCCGTATTTTGAATTTCTTTATACATTATTTTTCTATTGGACTAACCGTTCATGCACGACTGTAGTACATTGATGAGAAAATGAAATAAATAAAAAATGTTTGAGCTCAATCAGTGTAGAATTTTTTGATTTTAGGGTTCCGTACCTCCAAAAGAAAAAACGGAACCCTTATAGGATCACTTTGTTGTCCGTCTGTGTCTTTCAGTACCCTTTTTCTCAGGAATACGAGGAGGTATTAAGCTGAAATTTATATATAAAATATTTAGGTCTAGTTTCCGTTGGAGTTGTGAAAAAATCTAACTTCTAAGCCAACGTAATCAAAAGATACAGCCGTTTATGCTGCAAATTTCCGATACTCGGAAGGGAATCAAAACCTACAGGTTACTTCCCGTGAACTCAGAATCTTGAAATTTGGTACGAAGCAACGTCTTACAGCACAGATAAAGGAAAAATTGCGAAAAGCATAAATTTTTTGTCACATCACATAATATACCTACAGGTTTGTACGGAGCCCTCGGTGCGCGAGTCCGACTCGCACTTGGCCGGCTTATAAGTTGGTTTGTGTACAATGAACTATATGGTTTAAATAGGTAGACATATCAATGTAGGTAACACTTCATTTGAGGCCTCTTTTAACTCATTTGATGGCTCGCTAACTATAACAGTCTTAAAATTTTTTGTTTCTTCTGCTTGATCTAATATCAAATTTGTTTTCTTATACCATATATAGTGTTTGATCAACATGAGACAAGTCAGGCCATTGTGACGTCATAGCTTGTGATGTTCATTGTGTTGTAATCAGGGACTGACATGAAATTGATGACCTAGACTACGAAACTATAATATTGATTGGTTGCTCTGTAGATAGTTCTCTTGCTGTAGGTTTCTTTTTTATATATATATTTCGGACATCTAACACACCACGCCATCTAGTCCCGAGCTGAACAGAGCTTGTGTCATGGGTACTAGACAACTGATATAAATACATATATACATAGAATAGTATTGTAAATACATAAATATTATACATAGAAAAAACCCAAACTCCGAAACAAATATTTACAGATCATACAAACATTTGTTCCGACTCGGGAATCGAACCCGAGACCTCGAGGATCGTCGCATACGCTACCACTGCGCCATCTAGGTTTTTTCTAATACTTTCTACGCCTTAATTCATTTCAAGCAGAACAGCATGAACTGCATTCTGATTTCGTCACCACCTGTCTAAATATAGAAAGTTGTAACACCTTGTGAATATAACTGCGTTAAGTTTTCTATTTCAACAAACAAGCTTTTACGCGGGGCTCTCTTCCCGTGTTTGTCAGTTAACGCAGTAGAGTTGCCTATGTCCTTCCTCAAGAATCAAAATATCAACATCATCATCAGCCTATCGCATTACTGCTGGACATAGGCCTCTCCAATTTCACGCCACTTAGTTCGATCTATGGCTTCTCGCATCCAGCTCCTGCCAGTAAAATATCACTATGCCAAATTTCATTGAAATCTGTGCAGCGGTTTGGCCGTGAAAGCAGAACATACATATAGAGTTACATTCGCATTTATAATAGAATTATATATATATATATTTATATATTTTCTTTTATGTTATAGGGGGCAAACGAGCAGACGTATCGCCTGATGGTAAACGATTACCGCCGCCCATGGACACCCGCAACACCAGAGGCGTCATAAGTGCGTTGCCACCCTTGGGGATAGGAAGGGGGATTAGGGGAAGGGTTGGATTATGGGCCTCCGGTATCCTCACTCACTCAGTGAAACATAGCGCAGGCGCTGTTTCACACCGGTTTTCTGTGAGGCCGCGGTATCACTCCGGTTAAGCCGGCCCATGCATATGAAGTGTGGCTCTCCCTATATAAAAGCATTTATATTTCTTCAATTCTAAGTTTTTGAGACTTCAAGTCTTCGTCTTGATGACTCAAAGACTTAGAATTGAAGACGTTAAATACTTGACATTAGCAGAAATAGCTGATCCGGCTAGTTGCCATCTCTTCAGAAGAAGAAGAAGACACACAAAACTACAGTGAATACGTTTGTAACGCAACTATCGGCTTTATAACATAATACTAACACGATATGGTACAACTTATAATAATAAAAATATATATATATATATTTCGTAAAAACATAACCTTTACATAATAGTCAGTATAGTAGTAGATATTTCAGCCGTATATTTAAATATTTCAGACGTCTAACACACAACGCCATCTAGTCCCAAACTAAGCAGAGCTTGTATTATGGGTACTAAACAACTGATATAAATACATATATACTTTTTTTTGTAAATACATACATATCATAGATAGAAAACACCCAAACTCCGAAACAAACATTTGTAGATCTCATACAAACATTTGACCCGACCCGGGAATCGAACCCGAGACCTCAAGAACAGCAGTCGCATACGCTACCGCTGCGCTACCGAGGCAGTCAGATGTGTAGCTAGGCTACTTAAATAGCCTGTATTAAGAACAACCTGCTTCTGTGTTCTATAAAATTAACAAAAGATACATAGGTATACATATAAAGCATGCTTGCATCTTTTATGTATCTATATGTATATATGTACGTAGTATATTGGGTAAAGTGCTGCGGGTATATTTCGGTCTCAGAAGCCCACCGGTTGTAGAAGCCTATATATGATACAGAAGCGGTCATTCAGCTAATGGTTTCCGCCCTTAGATGAGTATCTCACTAAGATGTACAGTCTTTAGGGTAAAAGTGGATGTTTACGAGTTATTTATGCAATTTGAAAGTGCTGTAATAAAAAACTGTTACCGAATATATTTTTCCTTTAGTTTTATTCGTATTTCTCACTCACATAACAAATGCTGAAGAGTTTTATTATTTAAATGCCGTAATATTTGAAATTCTGAGTAAGAATTTAAAAGCTTCTTTTGTGTTTGAAGGAGGTATAATTCTTCAGCAATGTTTCGTTATTTGATGTTCAATCTAGTATTCGTTCTACCGTGTTTCGGTGTATGTGTGTGTACAAATATATTAAAGAGCTTATTAAAACTAATTTATCACCCAATAGCGTTAGAAACTATAAACGTGCGAGAGCCACGCTTCGGCATGCATGGGCCGGCTCGACCGATACCACGGCCTCACAGAAAACCGGTGTGAAACAGCGCCTGCGCTGTGTTTCACCGAATGAGTGAGGATACCGGAGGCCCATAATCCAACCCTTCCCCTCATCCCCCTCCCTAAGCCCCAAGGCCGGCAACGCACTTGTGACGCCTCTGGTGTTACGGGTGTCCATGGGCGGTGGTAATCGCTTACCATCAGGCGATACGTCTGTTCGTTTGCCACATATTTCATTAAAAAAATAAAGAAAAAAAATAGTCTAACTTTTTGTGTAAGTTAACTACAAAAACTAACAAAAAATCTTGGAGTAGTAATGTATTTAGCAAATATACCTTCTCATCGAATTTTTTATAGTACATGTGGAAAACGAGCCGACGCATCACATGATGATAAGCGATTATCGCCGACCATGGACACCCGCAACACCAGAGGCGTTACAAGCGTGTTGCCGACCTTTTAAGAGGTAGTACGCTCTTTTCTTGAAGGTTTGAAGGTCGTTAATGGTACGGGAATACCACAGGTGACAGTTCATTTAATAGTTTTGATGTGCGAGGCAGAATTAGGTACACAACCAAAGTAAATAAACAGAATTATTACTAAAAGTTTTACAAGAACATAAAACAGATAAATATAAATCCTGCATCACATTTCATATGCTTTTTATTTTGTATTTCCACTTCGTATCGTTTACATAGCATTGATTAGCGTTCTATAAAGTATTTAGCATCATTTTCTCGTGGAGTATTAATGAAGTCGCCGTATTTCGCCACCAGAGCTGGTCTAATTCACAGGCCACTGAGGGGGGTGTTAGGAGGGGGCGGATCCTCGTTGCATTTACAGGTGGCCGGCTGCGTTTCAATTTCCAATAGTAATGAAACTTTGATCAGACAAATCAATTGTGTTAGAGAGGTATTTAGTCTCGGATTTATACGGTGTTTGTGAAGACCGTTTTGTTTATTATTGATTTTGATGATGAAAGAACGTGAAAGGCTAATCTATGTAGTAAATAAGCTATATGCAGTGTAATCTACAGAAACATTGTACGGATATAAACACAAACATATAAACTCCCTGATTGTTACTCGATTATATCGTATACTTGTGAATAATAACAATTTCCTTTTAAATTCATATTTAGATTTCATATAATTTAAGTAAAAATGACAAAACTTATAAAAAATATGCTGCGGATGAAATATTTTTCCAGGAATAACGTTGACTCTGGTCACCCCGGGATGTACCTCAGTCATGAGATACGGCAGGGAGGACTCCAGAAGCCGCTGATGCGTTCATAGAGCTCCTCCAGACTGCCGAGGTAGGCCGCTGCGGTGGTTTAGTGGGTAGACCGGTTCGCCAGGAGTCCCACAAACTCCCTTCGTGTCCGTGACGGAGGGTATGGTGCAAAAAGCATTCCCCGCGTAAAAAAAGGATACAGAAAAACTATACATATTATAACCAATTTTATAGTATTCCGAGTAATGAAATATGTAATTATCAAGCCAACACAAATAACGGCTGTTGCTGAAAACATAGCAGATAAAAGTAATGCAGTTAAGTTATGCAAAAAAATATTGAAGACACGACGCATTGACAGTCGACGAATGGAAGAGTGTCAAATGCTTTATGCCCTTCTCCTAGGAGGGCATAAAGCTAAAAATAATAAGTGAAATATGGTCGAATTCCGACCGCTATAAATTCTTGACAAAGAAAACTTGAAATAGAATTCAGTTTTTTTATATATCTTTTGTGTTGCATCTTTGTTGTCTATATTCATCAATTTGTGTGACAAAACTTTTTTTATTACAATTTGTAAAATAATATACTAGGTACTTTCAATTTTGTAACTAAATACCGTTGCAGGTGGGTGTTGGGCGGACGATCGATACACAACCCCCCTTTACGTTCGCAAATTGTTCGAATTCACTATGCCCTTATTGAATTATTGTGAAACCTGTAGAGCAAGGGAGCCAGGGATTTATTCATTAATCGTATTCACGGGTGTTATCCACAGATAGAATGCATTCGAGCTGTGAGCTTTAGTTCATCGTGCCACAATGACACAATGATAAATAAACCTTGTACTTAAAGCCACAAGTTGAGAAATAGTATCGTACCGTAGAAAGCCGAGAAATGTATGTGTTTAGATACATTAATTTGATATTTATTAAATATATTAAGTGTTAAGTATGTTTGTATATGATTCGAAAACTCAAAAAGTTGTTAATCGATTGAACTTCAATTTAACACAATGTTCAAACTGTTTCAGATACTGTTTTTATAATAATTTAGTTCCCACTGTCTATGCGGCAGTACATACTTAACCACATTTTGCTACAGCCAAACCACCAGCAAAGTACTTATCAAGGTCTTGGATTCTCTGTGACATGGGTCACCAATAGTGTAAGGTCTTTTAAGTCCTTTGGCAGATGCAGGCAATCTATTCAAATTTCTGTACGACGTTGGAGGCATACCAATTATGATAAACACGCTTTTGATAAAAAGAACCATTATTACTTGGAAGAAACAAATTGTTGGCTATGCTAATAACAGTGACAAATAGCTTTGGGGAGAAATGCCTTTAATTATCTAAAACATTCAAAAACAAACATTTGTTACAAAGCCTGAACCGGGAAAGTCCCGGATATTTTTTTTCTTTGTCAGTATTGTATAGACCAAAGTAAAAAAGAAAATATATTGTTTGTTACTTGCTACCTACAACTTCGTATTAAGAAAAATCCTGGTTACGAGAGGCTATTGGCTTTTCTTGCCATGGGTGAACGCATCATAGGCACCTACCTAACCCTAACAGATCTCAGATAAAAGATGTTTCAATTTTCCGTATCCCGCCCCTATGTTTACTTATTGGAAGAGAGCACTATACAAAATGAAAAAAAGATGTGCTGTATATCCAGGGTAACTTCGCCAAAATTATTTTTAGGATACCTCTTTCGAATACCAATCATTTTTCATTGGGGTTTAGTCGTTATGGAATATGTGTTTGGATACATTAATCTAGAGTATTTTAGCCTGGGTTTCTTATCTTGCAGGTAGTAAACGAAATAAGTTATGTATTTAGGCTCAGGATATGTCGGGTGCATGCGCGTACGAGTATAAGTTTAATTTCGGAACTGTTTAAAAGTGGTAAATAAGTTTAACGTGACTTGAAAGCTGCACAGAGCCGTTGAGTGCTGGCGCGTCAAGCCCTCATTAATTGCATATCTAAATTACACTGCAACTGCGACCTGACTTACAGAATAATAAAATTTTGTAATCTTTGCACGTTGCAACAAAATTAAATTATTAAAACGCTAAGAAATTCGTAACATTATTAGGTTTGGAAGTACTTTGATTTAAGTTAATAACTAACTGTGTTTTAAACAAAATCAAAGAGAAAAGAAGTTTACAATATGGATCTTAAAACTGTCATAACAATAAATAAATCTTTAATCGAGTTTCAATGCAAACAAGCTGGCAAAAGGTATGTGTACATACAGTACAATCAAATAAAAATATAATAAAGAGGATTTAAAGGAAGACGTCAACGTTTGTGGGTGGACGGGATGTGTCAGCGGTCCATTTGAATTCAAACACAAGTCGTTCGAATTTTAATTTAAATTTTTACTAGAATAGTCATCCGCGACCTTCGCAAACACACCATAAGATTTATTTGAAACAAAAAGTTGTGGACGAATATCGTTCTAAACACATTTTTCGGAGACAACCTATGAAATTAAACAGTTATCGTACACGACCCGACGTCAATTCTCTAATTATATTAAAGTTTACTTTAGACAGTGCAAAGCTCTTGATTTGGCGAATTCGCTATAATTGAGAATACAAACGTGGTACCAGATTTAATACTGTATGTGAATATGATATACCAGATTCCATTATGCCTAATAGTTTTGATATACAATCAGTAGCATTTAGACTGAACGGAGTATCAATTATAATGAATTCTACCTAACAATAATCATGAATATATACATACAGTGAAGTAGTAAATTTGAAATTGAATTCTGGATATCTCTGTTTGATAGGATGGATAACTCTAAAGTGATTTACTTATTGACTTAGAGCTTGTTTGCCAAAATCATCATCATCATGTCTGTATCCGATTGTCCACTGTTTGAGATAGGCACCACGCTGTCTAGACAGGTCTGTGCAGGGTCTGTGTTAGGTTTTCGCCCCTTTGCAGTGGATAATGACACTCTTTATTTTTCATCTGTCACCATACGGATACATTTATGTTTTGTTTTCTAATCCAATTTGGTCGTTCAATACACCTTTTTATTTCCTTTTATGTGTGGAAAACCCCTCGGCCTTCACCCCACCGGGGTTTGCGGCGGGGCGGTGTGTCGGAATCGAATCGACTAAAACCACACGGTTTGCCTCTCTGCGCCAGAGACGGGAGAGATCCGGGTACCGCTTTATTACGACATCCATACCCCTCCCAGGACGTTCAATATACCTTNTTTTTTTTTTGACCTGGTGGAATGCCTTTACGCACTTCGCTCCCCCCCTGCGGGTACAGGGGCTTCGCTTCGTGTGGGACTCCTGACTGACACCAGCCAGACTACCCACTAAACCACCACGGTGTGCCACTCTGCGCCTGAGAAGGGAGGGATCCAGGAACCGCTTTCTTACGCCATCCGGACCCCTCCCAGCGCCAGCCCGCACTGAAGCGGGCTCCGTCTCCGATGACGTTCAATATACCTGTACCAACCTCTTCGTAAATTCAATTGTAAGGATATGTACCTATGTGTTTTTTTATTCTATATGTAGAAAAATACGTTTGATTTTAACATTTCTATCTTTCTATCACCGTGTCATTTGTCTTATGACAATAAGTAAACTTTTCCAATTAAAGTTGTGCAAACGTAAAAATACTGTGTGTATTTTGACGTGATAATTAAAAAGTTTCCGTTTGCGTGGGTTGCGGTTCGGCCTCTTCCATGGGAAAGCAAAACGGCTGCACAATATATGTACCTAGTTCATGAGAAATGGTAGCGATATGTACTTTATGTGGGTTTGCACGTGGGTGAGTGAGTATTCTTGAGAAGTTTGAGGAAATAATCTTCTGTTGATGCTTGGAACTACTACATAATTATTTAATTTACTTCGTAAATCATAATAATCACAGATGTCCTAGTTAGCTTAAATAGTCTTTATTAAGAACAATCTCCGAACAAACAGTCCCCAACCCGCGCTTGGCCAGCGTGGGAACGTATGGCCTTAACCCTCTCCTGAGAGGAGACCCGACACCAGCAGTGGGAACGTATGGATTGTTGATGATAATGAAGAACAATCTGTTGCTGTGTTCCATAAAATTACGAAAAGATACATAGGTATAAATACATATTTTAAGTATTTTCAAAAGGAATTTGTTCCAATTCTGGAATCGTGTCCTAAGAAAAAAATTTCGTGACCTTTCATTAATTTATGATTAAGCTGTATGTATAGGATAACAAAATTTGAAAATGAAATGAAACTGGAATACATTATACAGGTAACAATAGAAGAAACATTAAAGTAGTTTTAGTACAAAAGGAAAAGATATTTTTTATTATTTTTTAACAAAATTTAAAAAAGAAAATAATATGGTCATTGGCCGGCTGATAAGTTATTAGGAAACCGTTACGATATTGGAAACTAATGAGGTTACGAATTAAAGTGGAAAGTTTTAGATGAATTTTAAAGCAGAGGCTCCATGTTAAAGCTTCAATTTACGCGCCGAGCACGATATTACTACTACGAAAACTCTTTAATTGATCTTAACACATTTTCAATGTAGAGAGATAATTGAATTTTTTGTGTAAGCGAGAGTTTCGGATCGCCGACGGACCCCGTTGTGGGAAAGCCTGTGGTTTTCAAAAGCGAATGTCCATGTCCATCAGCAAGGGTATTTTTCCTGTTTGAAAGAAGAGATTTTATAGATAAAGAAATATATAGCCCAAATGTGTTAGAATGCTACGCGTAATGTACGTTGCTAAAAGTGTGTTTTTATTTCTGACACTATAGATTATCTAATCTAGGGTTACCGGTTGACAGTACCGGCAGTTGCAAACTTTTTAAATTGACTGATTCACGTTACCGTTTATGCATTATCACACGTTTGTTTATTAAATATATACTAGTGGTCGCCCAGTGGTTCATAATTCAGTATTATTATATAATTAAGTAAATATGTAAATACATATTTCGTACATCTAAAACAATGCCTTCTAGGCCCAAGTTAAGCAGAGCTTGTGTACTCCGAAACAAGTGTTTCCAGATCATACAAACATTTGTTCTGACCCGGGAATCTGACTGAATCAAGGCAGTAATTTAGTTTTTTAGCTTTCTGCACTCCTCAATTTGAACTGTGTCAAATCTTATACTCCTTTCGCATAATGTTTGTAAACTTTTTGCTTAGTAACAGATAATAGAAGTCTTGTTTATTATTGTAAACCAAATAGGTAATTGACGAAAGACGATTTCATAATTACAAGTTTTTAATATAAAAATACGGTCGCGTCGGGAAAAGCAACAATCTGACTGACGTTTAATCCATTTGCAGCGGGAAAAGCTTAATTTCTGCACTTGAGCGTTTTGTTCTTTTATCGTATATTCTCCAGGGGCTAAAGATTTATGTTGATACTAAGGATAAATATGCAGGTTTATTAATTTTAATCACTTTAAATTGCAAGTGTTTGCCATCAACCAGGCACTTTGGGATTAGAAGGTCAAATAGGGAGTTGGTATATTTAAAGTGGATGTTTTAGATATTAAATTCAGAGAATTTAGACATTAAATGCAAAAAAATTCAAGTGTATTGAAGGCACAAAATCGTAATATTATTGTAATGTGAGTAGCGTATAAAATGTATGTAATAATACCTACTGCAATATTTTTGTATTTTTCTTTCTTTTTATTAATGATATTTATCAGCAGTGGACGGCGATTGGTTTTTTCTTTATATGGAATAGGTGACAAATGAGCAGACGTATCCCCTGATGGCAAGCGATTACCGCCGCCCATGGACACCCGTAACACCAGAGCATCACAAGTGCGTTGCCGGCCTTGGGGAATGAGGAGGGGGTTGAGGGGAAGGGTTGGATTATGGGCCTCCGGTATCCTCACTCACTCGGTGAAACACAGAGCAGGCGCTGTTTGACACCGGTTTTCGGTTGATTCCATGATTAATAATATTATTGTGATAGCCTTGTAATATAAACTTTTATAGACACCATGCCACAAGTCTTGTTTAATCGTTTATATTTAATCTTGACATACGAGTATATTGTATCTACATGTATCGAACGTTCCTAGTGCAATGTTCTCGCTCACCAACGCTCGTTCCCACGGTGCTGGCATGATGCGTTGCTGCCCGTTAACTTCAACTGAACAAATAATTATAAACTCGGCCATTAGCTGCTGTTAGCTTCGCGCTCCACCTACTGCATAGAGCATTATATATCGTAGATGGAAAACGAGATTTACACGGTGTTACTGCCTGTGGAGGTAATTCCTACGCGATTCTCGTTCCAATTTCAAATAATTAAATTTCTCGCTGGTGTGTAAGGCACGGGATTTTCTTCTTCATACTTTATTAAATTAGCTAGTATTAAATAGTATTAATTAGTATTATGTGAGATGAGCCTTCAATAGACAAAATGTTAAATTAAAAATACATTAATTATCTCACAAGAGATGATTATTTGTTTATCCAAGTACGCGTCGGGTCAGTTCAATTAGGGTGGACAGGTTATTTTTTTAAAATGTTTGTTATTGAATTGTGCCATTTTTATTCGTTTTTCTCCGTCAAAAGCATGCGAAACTGATTAAGTTTCTGAGCAAGACACGCCGAAATTGATAGGAGTCTACAGTTCCGATCTGATTAAATGCATGGACCTTCATTTTCACTCTTTAGTTCATAAACTATGCAGTTGCCTGAATACTCTTTCACAAAAGATATTGCTTGTTAGAATTCAAGGCACAAAACAAACTACTTTCTTTAATTAGTCATATTTGTCCACGTGTTATTTCGTAAAAGCTAAACAAAGAGTGTCAATATTCAATAATATAACATATATAAACAGCAGCGTCCTCTATATTCAATATCTGTAAAATTCGAGAAGCATTTCACCCCCACTCACAGGCAGGCCAGCGGTGTCATTTGTTGTTAGTTTATATTGTTACAAAGCTAGTTGGTTTTCAGAATCCGAGGCAATAAGTTCTAATTACTGAACACGTGACAAGACACAAAATTCCGGGACAATCCCGGATTACCACCCATCTGGCAACCCTAATTATGAGTAATAATATTTTTAAACATTTACGGGACAGAATAATATCTAAGTATTACATGGCTGAATAAATGAACACGTACCAGTAATCTAGCTATCATCATACCTTATATAAGTCTCATTAAAAGAGTTCGGACTCTTTTAATGGGGTTTTACTGTTCCATTAGTTCAAATATTTACAATGGCGGAGATTACTTGACCCTTATCATCGCTTAATTACTCAATCAATTTAAGTAGATCAAATAATATGCACAAGAAAGCTTGCCTGTGAGTTCATTGTCCGTTGGGTGCACGTTTTAGAAGGTATAAGAAGTGGATAAAGAATATTCGAATTGGCGAAAAATAAAAAAGTTTTTCTTTGAAGATGTAGTGAAAAGTAATATAGAGTTTGTGGGTCTAGTGGCTAGAAATCTTGAATGCATAATTTAGTAATACATTGATGTTTTTATGAGCAGTCTGGTTTCTTTGCAGCCGCGTGTGCTTTGAATATGTTTTTTAAGTCATCAACATCAACAACCCATAATGTCCCACTGCTAGGCTCGGGTCTTCTCTCACCAGAGGGTTAAGGCCATACGTCCCCCACGCTGGACAAGTTTTTTATGTAACTTATGCTAATGCGATAGGCCGAAACCGATCGGGATTGAAGTGAATAAATAATTCCAGAATATATTAAAAATGGATATTTTTTTAATATTGAAAGAGAGAAACACTAAAAACGCCTTTAGTGTCTTTTATCTGTTTATACCTAAATTATTTTACGTTTGTCTTTGAACTTTTTATAAATGCTCTATGTTTTTCCTTGGTTTGTCACTTCTTTGGAGATATGATCATGCAAAAAATGTAATAATAAGAAAATTTTATTCTTTTTAGGGGTTCGTAGTTCTTGGCTTGGAACCCTTATAGTTTCATTTTGTCTTTTGTCCGTCCGTCCGTATGTCCATCCATCCTCGACTTATCTTCTAAAGGGTTAGTGCTAAAATATGAAACTTTGCTTGCTTGAAACATGAAAGATATGCTTTGAAAGTCGACAAAGTGCTAAAATAAAATCACGAATATATTGTTTTTGGGGTACCTCCCCTACACTTTCAGTGGGGATGACTTTTTTTCTCGTTAGAAAAAGTATACTTACTTCAAGTTCATTTTAAAGTGACCCTCTTATTCAGAAACATTATTTAACGGCTCATACATTTAGGGAAAGTTTTACCAACACCTGATACAGTTTAAGGTAATTATTTGCCATATTATTTAAGGTATTAACTGCCTCTGTGGCACAGTGGTAGCGTACGCGACTGCTGTTCATGAGGTCTCGGGTTCGAATCCTGGGTCGGACCAAATGTTTGTATGATCTACAAATATTTGTTTCGTAGTTTGGATGTTTTCTATATGTAATATGTATGTATTTACAAAAAAAGTATATATGTGTTCATATCAGTTCTCTAGTACCCACAATACAAGCTCCGCTTAGTTTGGGACTAGATGGCGTTGTGTGTTAAATGTCTGAAATATTTATTTATATTTTATATAAAGCTATTTAACAGTTACAAGTTACTAACTAATATATGTAAGTCCGCCATATATGTTGCAATTTAAGACTCGTGAGACCGAACTCTGTGACCATCTGTCACAGATTTCCTTGACAGTTGATATATTCTGCAAGAGACTTTGCCAGTAATTGGTGAAGTCAGCCCTTAAAGTAATTAACGTTACGCCCTTAGTGTTAATTATAACGTTTATGAATAATAGGGTTAGTTTAGAGACATGTCTTTAATTAAAACAGTAGAGACGGAACCCACGTCATTATTTTATCATTGTTTGCTCTAGGGGTTACCATAGAAAAGCTTTAGTTTACGGAACAACGCGACACAAATGCGGGATTTAATAATATGAATACATATATTTTAATATGCACACTAATACACTTCGCTTCATAGTTAATGCCTTTGGAATAATACATTTGAGGTAAAATCGATAACGATTACAGTAACCAGCTTTAGTAGATGTATTTGGGTAATTTATATATATACATTTTACGATGAACTCTTGAATCGATAAAAAATATCAATTCTTTATCACCGAGGTGGAGCTTCGGCATGAATGGGCCGGCTCGAAACTGCTGGCTGGCTGGCTGAAACGGCTGGTGTGAAACAGCGCTTGCGCAGTGTTTCACCGAGTGAGTAAGAATACCTGAGGCCTATACCTCAACCCCTCCACCTTCCCCCTCTCCAACCTCAAAGGCCGACAACGCACTTGTGATGCCTCTATTGTTGAGGGTGTCCATAGGCGGCGGTAATCGCTTACCATCAGCGATACTTCTGCTCGTTTGCCTCCTATTCCATAAAAACAATAACCGTTTTTTCAAAAATTTCATTTCGGTCGATTTTTTTGGAGTTTATTCCTTGAGAAACGATTTTAATATTTAGCTCGCGGTATGAAAATTTTATTAACAGTGAAATCGAGTGTGTGAGGCTTTACGCTACAGTTCTTTGTCACTAATTATTTAAGTCTACTACGAAACGGCTGAAATCTGATTTTTTAAGCGGAGTGACTGATGTCAAACCACAACAATTGAAATACGAGGTTACATCGAAGTTCAGTAAGGTACCACTACCAGTAAAGATTATCGCAAATATTCGTATGCGGAACGATGTACGGCTTAACCTGCTATTCGACGAAAGAGGAATTAATCGTACATCGTTAAGAAATAGTCAATCATCCATAGACTGACTGACTTAGATAGAATTGCTTAACTTACCACTAAGTCACGAATGAAGAAAGACTTACAAAAAGTTAAGCTAACTGCTAAGGAAAATTATCAATATATAAAGATTATCTCAGGACCGATAATACTCATGTTTGAAACTTTATTAAGCTTCAGTAACTCTTTAGTGGTGCACAAATTAATTATTAAAAATAACTGGTACGTAGACTGGAATGTTAAAACAGTCCCGAGTAGCTTTAGCTCAATTTGTCATTAATCGTTTACAATTTTCTATCTATCTATCTATCGATCTACTAAGCACGATAATTTGACTATACCTCATACAGTACTAAGTAAAATTAATGGTTAAGATAGCATTTGACAGCTGTCAGCTTGTTTATCGGTTCATGGCGTAATGAGCCTGGTTAGTGTTGCTAGTTACATGGCAATAGTTATTATTTGAACCGTTTTAAAATATTTTTTAAGTTTGTTATAACTTTTGCTTTTTTCTTTTAGTCATCCCCTTCGTGCTCATACGTAAAAAAATTTTGTGTCTAGTTGCTTCTACTTAACACATACTCATGACGGTCAAAAAGTGTTCGGTGTTGGTAACTAGAAACTAAAAGTCCTCAGTAGAAGACACAAGCAACAGTAATAAAGCCAAAAACTTCAATAAAATTATGACAAAAATAATGTTTTCTTTGTGTAATAATGTAATAGATACCTACTGCTTTGAAGACTCAAATTCCTGCAACAATTCCTGGTGATGAGTGACTCTCCATTCACTAGTTTCACATGAGTATGCGATATGATCATACTTTTTCTTTATCAAAGCTCCCTCGGGCCAACTTTAAGCAATACCGCTTTTAGTTCTAAGTTTTTGTATAAGAAGCATAAATGAATTGCTGTTGAAAGCAAAACTACTATAACTACACATATACCAGTGACTTATGATGATGACTTATGATGAGTCATAGTTATTAAATACTAGTTGGCACAGCAGACATTGTTTTGCCTTAAAAAAATTGCAAAAAATAAAATTATATACCGCACGGTTGACGCCAATTGTACTGACCTAGTATTAAATCTTTTGTTGAGTTATCTGGTGTGTGTGGTAAGATATTATTATTATTATTATACCCAGATCATTCAGGGGTATGAAAAATAAATGTTTCATTCTCAAACTTACCCGATATGCACACAAAATTTCATGGATCGTTTCAGAGGAGTTTGGCAACAAACACCGGGACACGAAAATTTTAAATATTAGATTGACCTGTTGGTCTAGTGTTTAGTAGCCCGGACTGCTGGGTTGGAGCTCGTGGGTTTTATTCCCAGCTAGGACAGAAACTTGAGATCGATTGATTGTTTTGTATTTGGGTATAAGTTATCTATAATATTAACGTATTTATTAATCCACGGTGTGTATACATTATCAGCCAAATTACCATAACATAGCTTTTGTCTAAATGGAAATCAGACGCGTTTGGTGAACTTACATTTCGTCTATAAAATGTACTTATATTAAGACATAAATATCTCAGCGAAATCAATAAAATTACTAAAATAACGACGAAAAAGGGATAAACACGTAACTCTCTTATATTTATTCATGGAGGTCGAACTGCTAATCCAAGTTTGAAAGTGCGTAAATTTATTCATACAGGTACAAACAGGTAAGTAAAAAATGATCAGAATTTAATAATATTAAGTACAAGCAAATTACCCTATATGTAGTAGCTTACTTACAGCTCAGATTGATCGGATTACGTGAAAGAAAATGTGGTTATATATGTGATGTGTTAATCAGTCATTAGAAGTTTTATATACGTCAACGCCAAAGCCTTTCAGGATTCGTTCATTGAAACCATCCATGAATGTTCGTTAGTTCTTAAAAAGAAGGTCTTTTTAAAATAAGGAATGGTAAAATAACTTGAAAGTAAATTAGAAGATATAAATGTAAAGAATTTTATGTTTTAGCGTAAGTTTCTCTTGATATGAATTACTTCACGTTTTGTTTAGTGGTTTGAGCGGTCGCCACGCTACTCTCAAAACCAATATGGCACAACTTTGTGTCATTCACAAGTCGTTGTTCTGAATCAGGTTGTTCTTTGTACCGGTTTAATGTATGTTTGTAAAGTCCCCCATAACACAAGAAGTATGTTCTTAATGCAAGAGTTGTCTTTAAGAAAAATAATACCAATAAATTAACAGATACGCGTGTCGATTGTATAGAATTTAGACAACAGATTATAGTGATTCAAATACTGCAATGTTTGCTGTATCTGGATCACAATAATTTATTTAGTATAGGTATTGATAAAAGGTTGTTTTGTATGCCAACGTTATAACCATTTATTTATCACCGTACAAATTTCGTTGCGCTGCTTTGTATGTGCACAAATTGATGTATACCTGACGAATGGTCGTTATTTATACGATTGGCAATATACATATTTCATTTTTCGATGTTTTTATTACTCATTTATACTTTTATAAATGTATTGCAATATATTTTACATGTTTTGAATACAGGAATCCAATAACCGTTCGCCGAGTACATTTGAATTTGGTTTACTTTTGTAAATACCAAAAAGTATTACAAATAATAAATTAAATTGTGAATATTGTGCATTATTTTGTATGTTTTATTTGTTTGTATTAATGTGTCTTAAAATCTGTATATTTTCATTTATGCAATTTTATCTGAATAAAGTCAATTCTTTTCGTTATTTATTTTAAACACCAAAACTACTCATGAACTTGTGTTTCTACTGTCGATTTGTTCATCTAAATGTTGCCTGTAAGAAATAGCCTTTTAGCGATAAGGCCACCATTTGTAAATGTCATTATATTGTTTAGCTCATAAATATAAATGTATCAATTGGTGTACAATACAGTTCTAAATTTCAATTGTCTTTGTTATATAAGTAATGTGGTTTGCCATTTAAGATTATTTTGTTCGAGTACAGCATCGTAGTATAGCTACCATGAGTAAAGTATAGCTCATAAAAATTAATGAAGCAATAATTACTTTACATATGAATAGTTTGATCTCTGTTGTTGATGTTAAGATAAAGAAAGACAGCATGATTATTGTATGTATTTAGGCCTTCTATTTATTTTACAGTTTAACATATGTGCAAAAGTGTAAATCTCTCAGCGAAACAGTTTCCCGCTTTTAAATAAGTAAATCGAATAAAAAATCCTCTTTGGTCAGTGTACCTGAAATTTGATTTTCTGACCAATATCGATTTTTCCGATCAATTTCGCTTTAAAATAAATGAACGGGCATTCATTAATTACGAGCGTAGTTTTTCTTTCAATTTGGAACCTTACCCATCTTTTATTGAGACTTAGGAGGTAATCACGTGAGATTAATGCTACAGTATTTTTTGGGACTAAATTGGGTTTCACGAAGCGGAAAAAATAAGATGTAGAACATTGTACTGAATATCACTTTAAGCGTTAATGTCAAATTTTACTTTATGCTGTCTCAGTTTAAATGAAAATGACTAAAACACTTTGAGTTAACGTAGTTAATAGATGCCTATAATGTATGTATGTATTGGAATCGAAGAGAATTGTGACAATGGCTGTTTGAGATTTCAGTTGTATAATATTATGTAAAAACTAGCTTATGCTTGCAGATTCGCGCTGGGATAAGTTATTATTTCAATCACGTGAAAGCAATATTTATACTAAGATACCTAATATTATTTTTCAGACACCAAACAAGGTGTATAGAAGGCGAATATTTGAGAAGTGAAAGCATAAGAAACAAAGATTCTCACTTATACTATGAGACATAATATTTTTTGTATGAAAAGCCTACCGCAGAAATATACTCCGTGGGGCCGTACAATTCATTTCCAAGTTCGATATAATTGGTTGGGACTGAGATGTTTTTCTGTCATAGCTCGACCCATAAGATGTCTCGTCCAAAGACGTCAGCCAACTAAAATATCTTGAAAATCGCGGGAAAAGATACGAACATACGTAGTTGTCCGGAGAAGCAAACGATGCCTTCTTGATAACTTGAAAATCGAACATCACAAACCCCTTTTTCTTAATTTTTATTTTTTTGTATTCCATTTTGTTAGTATGCTGCTAGTGTTTATTTAATTAATCATCAATGAAATAATGAAACATTTGCAGAATAAAAAAAAATAAAAACAAAAATTTCTTTGTAGTCTTTTAAAAAACGTGAGAATTTTATTGCTGGTATATTAAAACGTAAGAATTAAAAATCTACTGTTTATTCATATTAAGTTTTAACACTAGAAAAGAAAAAACAAGGGCATAACTGATAAGGACATTAGAAACTTTTGAATGAATTGATATAGGTACTCTGTGAAAGTATAATTTATTATTTGTTATGCAGCTTAAATTAATTTGTAAACAAAGGGCGCTGACAGTAAAAGGTCACCGGTGTACTGGCAACACCAAAGTTGTCAAAGTTACATTGCCAGTTTTGATTTTATCGCTATTTTACCCATGCCTGGGTAAGGTTATTTAAAACAAAGTTAATGTCTGACATTTATCAATGTGTCAGGAATAAATGACCTGGAGTTGCCATTCGCATGTGAAATGTGATTGGAGCAAAACAGCGAATGAAATATTTGTTCACTTCTATTCATTAGGATTGATTGAGTCTTTTTCTGAAATAACAAATAATTTCTTTCAAATAACTTTTATTTACTTAAGAACAAAAATATTACATTATTTACCTAAGAGATCTCAGTCTGCGATAAGGCCGCTCATTGTACCACTGTTTTTTTCATTATATTTTACATTGTACCTTTGGTGTACAATAAAGAGTACCTTTTTATCCATCATCTAAGGATTTCAAATTGTTTTGAAGTATTTAGCAACTTCAATGAATGTTATCCATTTTGATAGTGGTATTTATTCTTTATGACCATTATAACTTGAACCGTCACTGTATAAAAATTCATATCACGACACGTCAAAATACATAATGGACCATTATGGTTTTTGTACCTATTTGGATACTTATGATGCCATCATCATCATCATTAGCGCATCAAGGTCCACTGCTGGACATAGGCCTCTCCAATTGCACGCCACGTGGTTCGATATTCGATTATTGATTTTACCATTAAGTAGATACATTTTTCATGCAATCTATTCCCATGATGATGACTGTAATACACAAGATTTTAATTGGTGGTCACCCAGTTGCTGAAATTCGATCATAACCCAATTTTTTTTTTGTAATTTCGACCATAACTCTTATGGTCACACGTAAACTTTAATTATATCAAATTTCATATTTCTCCGTTCGCTTTTGCTTCACGCATTAATATATAGATATAACTTAACACACTGAAACAATTATATCAATATATGTAGTACAGCTCGATCCTCTCTATAGGTACTTGTGACCGCAAATACTGCAAAATAACATCGCTACATTTAACGGTTAATACTTATCGATCGCAATTCCCATTAAACACCATAATACGATGGCACCATTGTTTCAATGGCTATATAAGTCTGCATTTCTGGGTCTGTTCTTATGACTTTTAATCGGACGCGGCAACACTTCAGTCGCTATTGTCTGATGAACGTGAATAAGCTAGCAGGCAGGTGGACGATTCTTACCATCACAAATTGACTTGACAGTGACAAATCGCAGGCGTGAGCACATAGAAAATGTTTTATGAAACCGGTTAAGCTATAAAACTTGCAAGGATTACCCTTGTATACTTAGCCTTGTTGACTGAGCGATCGACCGATAGTTGATCGAAGAAAGTAGAGTTTAAAAATAAAAATATATATAAACGAAAATTCTTACGTTTTATAGACGTGCTGGTACATAGAGGACGTACATAATGATACTATACCATTGCCTTACAGAATACTAGTGTTAAGATATTTTTATCTTTTCAATTTCAGCAGGTGAGTGAGATAGATGTAGATGCCTAAAATTTGCTCCTCTAACTCCAGAGAGCGTATTAACACACAAATGAAGGTAATAACCTTTGTTTTTGCATATGTAATAACTTACCATGAGGTAACTAACCTAGTTGTCTCCATTTTTGTGCCAGTTTTCCATTTTCATGTTCCAATAGGAAATTAGATTTTTTTAATTACAACCTCGTTTTTGTATCCTTCATTGCGGTACCGTGCCCGGCAGAATTTGAAAAGATTATGATCAACCAAGTAATTAAAACATTTAAAGTATAAAAGAACATAGAGGTTCAAAATAAAGAAAGGTTGAAGTAATCAAATGCAGTTATCGGTGGCCACGAATAAAATGCACTCCATACTTTAGGTTTTATAGTTACTTTTTGTATAACTTTCTCCGTTTCATATGACTTTTGCGTGTGTAGTTGAAAGGGTAACGAGTGCCGGGTTTTTCCTTGCTAGGGTGCACTTGGTTCCCCGGCTTCTAGTACCCAAGATAGCGTGCGGTTTGAGTCGGTTCGAGTCCGATATGCCACCGGGATGCCATATGAATACCTCGGATATCACATGCCGGTGGTATCCGAGGGGATTTCTGCACGAGGATAAAAAAGGGTAACGTGTGCCAATCCTTTGAAAGCGGTTGTATAATAAGTAATGTAGCGGTTTCAATCTATGAACATTACATTATTTATAAAGGTACATTTAATAATTAATGAGATTGTTTAGATGTACTCAGAGATTTCGTCCATCTAGAGGATTATTTAGGCGGTTCGCTTACCTCACTTTATAAATTTATGACTTTTCTAATTGTATACTTACTTTAAATGTTTTAAAAGGAAGAAACGAAGGGATGCATTTCACTAGGCTTTGTGCTACATAAGAGATGCGCATGCGAGAGAGTAGAACCTCAGTACAACATACTTTTTTTAAGCTTGTGGAATTGTAAAGTGTGTGTTGTGTAGTATATTATATTATTTTTCTCGTTAACCAGCAACCCTTAAGAAAGAGATGTGGCGACTTCCACATACAGTGGCAACGAAAACAATGCTAGGGCCATCTACCGAAGATACGTCGAAGTACGGAGTAACGAAGGAAACGAAGAAACTACCAATCCTACATCGCGTAATAGAAGTTTTCGCGCCGATTAACATATATACAACTTCCCAACATCAACCGTTGGGCAGTGGCCCACCAGGCCTGATCAAATATCCCTCCAACACAAAGGGAGGATCCTCCGACCAGGCGAGGTGATCATGCCTGGCGGGGCCACTGTCCAACGGTTGATGTTGGGAGGTTATACTCGTATACATGTTAATCGGCGCGAGTACTTCTATTGCGCGATGCAGGATTGGTAGCTTCTTCGTGCACTACGTACGGAGTACCGTAGTTCAGTGTATCTTCGGTGGATGACGTTGTCATATATTTATGTTGACGCTATATGTGGTAGTCGCCACTAGATAAAAACGCGGGCGGGGCCGCGCGCGTAATATAATAACAAAGAGAGACATTCTACAAACGATTGTTCGATGCGTAACGAAACTACTTCTAAACATACTCGTAATTCTTATACATTTCTAAAAACATACATCATTAGCATTTAATTGTCCATTGTTAGACATACCGTTCCTTAGAAAGGCAGTTAAAGAAATTATGTCCAGTTCCAGAATAAAACCATTTATACTGAGTGGAAATCGATCTCATGACTGTCTGACTCTGTCAATCTCTAACCACTATAACAAAAGGCCAGCCGTTACATAAAAAATATGAATTATACGTCAAAATTTTCAATTAATATGTCAAAATGTTTCTAAATATTTTGCACATCGAACTTTATAATAGTTGAACGGTATAATTAAATATGATATCTAGAAGACCCACATCAATATTAGGGTCGTCTGCGGCACCCCAAAGAAACTCCAACTTTAGTCGTTTAACTTAGTATCATCAGGGGTCGATACGAACAACTCTTCAATTATTATACTCCTCGTTCTATACTTGGATTGTACAATTTTATTTCGATGTTTTTATATTTTATTGTGAGAATGTGTATATAATATTAGTAAAGTTATGATTATATATTCAAAGTAAAAAAGTCCTGTTCTGTTTGAATGTTTTATTTTATAGGCAAAAAGCTTTGTTTAGTCAAACGTAAAACCTTTTTAGGGTTATTTAAAATGAAATCAATCAATCAATCAATCAACATTCTTTAATATCCCACTGCTGGGCTCGGGTATCCTTTCAGGAGAGGGTTAAGGCCATACGTCCCCACGCTGGCAAGTGCGGGTTGGGACCAACAAAACATAATCTTACCGTTGGATGTTTTAAGCCGCCCAAAGGCCTCCAACTGAGCTTTACGACTGTTATTACAGGATAATAACCGGGACCAACTGCTTAACGTGACCTCCGAATCACGGAGACGCTCATGGTAACATGCCACCAGCGGTCATCCATCCGGATATTGACCGCGCCGTCGTTGCTTACCCTCGGTGATTGTTTCTAATCACCGAGTGCAACTGGGCTATGAGCGCCTCTTTAAAAATACTACTACTTTTAAATGTAATCTAACTCGTAATTGAACCTGTAATAAACAATTTTCAAGATAACCTTTTAGGTAAATATTATTGATACGTTTCCACACTATTATTCATAGCCAGTGTGAATTTTCAAAGGTGATAGCAATAGTTTAAATTACTTTCCTTAATATACCAATTTTTTCGTATCGCCTAATGGTAAGCGATTACTGCCGCCCTTGGACACCCATAACACCAGAGGCGTCACAAGCGCGTTGTCGGCCTTGGGGAATGGGGAGGGGATGACGGGAAGGGTTGGATTATGGACATCCGGTATCCTCACTCACTTGGTGAAACATAGCGCAGGCGCTGTTTCACACCGGTTTTCTGTGAGGCCGTGGTATCACTTCTGTCGAGCCGGCCCATGCATGCCGAAGCGTGGCTCTCCCATGGTGTAACCTAACCTACTTGTCACACACGTATAGTAAAACATAAAACTATTACGCTACTCGATGATTTATAAGTAGAAAAAGAAAATTGCCAGTAAAAAAATAAAATAAAGAAGTTAAAACGGCTTAAAATTACAAAGCCTTTCTACAATTTCAAAAAGTAACATTGACGAATACTCAAAGGTCTTGTTACGTTCAACTGAAGTTCACAAATCGAGTTACAAAGTTACCCAAGTTGAACGTCTCTTTTTAAATCGTCGGAAGTTAGGTAACTTTTAACAAATCTATTCCTAAAAGGCCAGAGCCCTTACAGATAATAGTTTGCCTTGCTTTTAATACTTAAGTATCTTCAATTCAAATGATCTATGTAGTGGTATAAAAACCTTCCATTCACATTCTTAATATTATTTTCTTATTAAAATTTGATAAAATTTCTAGAGAAATGTAGAAGAAACTTGAACAGTTTTTGTGTTGTAGGATAAGAAGAAAACAATCAACCTCGATTTTACCGAGTGAGGGCCTTGCTTCGGCACGAATGGGCCGTCTCGATCGGAGATACCACGGCCTTACAGAATCACGAAACAGTCTGTAACAGCACCTGCGCTGTGTTTCACCAAGTGAATGAGGATATCGGAACACCAACCGCTCCCCATCCCCTAAAGGCCTACAACGCACTTGTGACTTGCAGGTGTCCATGGGCGGCGGTAATCGCTTACCATCAGGCGATACGGTTGCTCGTTTGCCCTCAATTCCGTAAAAAAACCAAGTATAAAATGGATGCAATCCAGTATGGTACTATAACATCGTCATCAAGAGTCTATTGCAGGCGACTTGAGGACAATGGCTTCACCCATTAGGCGCTATATGCCTTCATTTAAGTTAGTTTAATTAATTACCTTTTAACCTTAATTAATTCCGGATGAGGTAGACGTATTTTATTGCTCGCTGAGTGAATTCACAATGACAACATTAAAAATCATTTGTTATCATAATAAGAAGGTTGTTAAGTAAATAAATAGATTGTATAATAATAGTTGTTTTTTCAGTGAAAACAAATAAATAAATAAAAAATAGTTACTTCTGAAATTCGGTCATTTCATTCTATTGACCATTCAGTTTACTTGTCAATTTTTTTTTAATTAGAGAACAAATGTGCCGTCGGTTATCATCATACATGAGGCATACTGCCTCTGTGGCGTAGTGGTAGCGAATGCGACTGCTGTGCAAGAGGTCTCGGGTTCGATTCCTGAGTCGGACCAAATGTTTGTATGATGTGCAAATATTTGTTTCGGAGTTTGGGTGTTTTCTATGTATAATATGTATGTATTTACAAAAAAAGTATATAAGTATTAATATCAGTTGTCTAGTACCCATAGTACAAGCTATGCTTAGTTTGGGACTAGATGGCGTTGTGTGTTAAAATGTCTGAACATATTTATTTATAGATTCTAACGTCATAATTTTTTTTTATGTTACCACAACCCATTAATTAAAAAAAACTTCACGTGTAAGACCATAAACAATACTGTGATTATTTTTTTAAGTCAGATGCCGCACATGTTGTTGTAACATAAGCTCTGATGGCTTTTGTGGAATGTCTTTAAGTTTATTTGTATAAGTCTGACAACATGTCTGGATTGCTCTTTAAAGGGTCAGGTTTTTTCTCAATATAGCAATAGGATAATATAAAGTATGAACGCTTTGGTGAAATGGTGCACTTGTATTTTACTGTGTAAAGACTTTAATCCGAATAGTAAGTGATGCGGCATTTACAATGCATGGAAAATAATAGAATAGAATAAACTTTATTGTACACCAGTTAAAACAGTTTACATTCAGGAGCATAACATATAAACGACCATGTACAAATAATGTTAAAATCCTTGGGAAAATCTTGACTTAGATGTGGCATGAAACATTTTTTAAGTTTTTGGTATAATAGTCATCATTACCAGATCATTGTAATATTGAAAATAAAAAAAAAAACCGCACATTTTACTACAAAGAAATATGCTTTCGGAACGAACGACCATTAAAAAGCAAAGATTATTTATTACTTTGCTTTTTATTACTTATAATTCTTATGTCATACTCATTACTAAACTAAATAAAACATATAAATGCAACATAATTTACTTAGCTTAAGTTCTTTATACTATTAATAGTAGTAATTATTTTTATTTTTTTGCTATTCTGTCTATGCTAGTCTTCAATAAAACTAGCCTAAGGTCCTCCTCACCTCATCAGGTATCTGCCAGTAAAAGCCCTATTATAATTCCAGCCGTTCCGCAGATCAGCTGGAACAAGCAGACATACAGATTTATTTTAATTGCTTTTTTGATATAAGTACTGTAATTATACTTTCATCTTCATTTAGTGAAGACATGTTAATTTGAGATTACCAACAGACACTTAAATTGTATTTATTCGTAGAAGTTCTTTTGTAGTGAAGCTGCAACCACAACAGAAACAAGATAAACAAGAGTTTTGTTGTTTTTTTGTTTTTTTTTTATTTAATTTAGATAAACAAACAAAAACACAATACAAGGGTATAAGTACAAATTACATACAAATGTAGATAATTGTGCCATCAGCGACATTTATCACATAGTAGCAATGTAACATTAACAGGGTTTAACTTTTGAGAACATTATATACTACACACATTAGTGATAGTATGCACTGGACAGTGACAAAATTAGATATATATATATTTATATAAACATACATACACATTCATATGTATTGTATTGTAGTTGTTATTTTAACGTAGATAGGACATGTAGCTAGGACAAAAACTACAAAAACTCGTATATCTAATGAGGGGTATAAACTCATTGGGTTGGAAACAAAAGAAGCTCACGCATGATTACCCTGAACCAGCTACAGTCAAATTGAGGCTCATGGGTCACACGCGGAATGCTAAATATCTATAAAAGTAGCTCGTCTGCGGTACAAAGTTTGATTAATATATATATAAGAAAGTGTTCTGTTTCAGGGTATACGTAAAACTCTTTAGAAATAAATAAATATGTATCAATATGCTGAAAAAAAATTCCGATGAATTGATAACCTCCTCTTTTTTTCAAGTCGGCTGATAAAAACAACAATCGATAAGAGTAAAAACTAATTGGGTTTAATTTAGTTCTACAGAAGATGATGGTCACCGATCGGTTATATTTCTTCTGTTGCCGAGGTCTATAAAATGGAAAGTAGTTTGGCAAAAGACAATACACTCCCGCTATTTTCTGCTTTTCTATGTATGGTCTGCCAAAATGATGCTTGATGGAAAGCAAAAGCAGAATCCAAGAGTGGTGGTCACCATACTCGTTGCGAATGCAGACACTGCAACAATGCAGCATGGTGACCGACACCATCGAAACACAAGAGCACGAACGCTGTCATTTCACGTTGATCTTCTGTCCAAGGGTAGTATCGCCCCGGCCCGTTCGCGCTGAAATCAGCGTGGCAATTTAGTCATTTATTAGCTATCGATTCGATTCTGCACACGATTCGGTGATTACTAGTTAAAATTATATATTAGTAACAACCAGCTAAAGATTGTAAAATTGCCATAGTGAAGGTTGAGTTTGTGTTTTTAAATACCTAAAAAGTTTGTATAACATTATATCGTTAGCTATATTCGTCAGTCGAATACGAATAAAAGTGGGCAACCTAAAAAGTCATTTACGTTACGGTCGTTAGGTTCTTTCGGCTTCTGAATTGTACAACCGCAAATGTTAGGCCTGTTTAAATTTGTGGAATTATACTGAACGTTCTAAATTACTCGTCGCTCTGATAAAATATGTATCTCATTCTGTGATGGAACTCATTCTTAATACAAATTAGCACCAAATTACTATTATTACGTATAAAGTTATGCCCAAAAAGGTCGTTAACGACCTTTACCTCAGCTCATTTGAGGCGGGTGGGCCAATTTTATAAATTACTGTACCTTCGAGAATTTGATCCGTTACCTGGCAAGGAACCGCATTCATTGGCCGAGGGCAAACTATCCAACATCAAGGTAAAACTAGCCGATCGTATCCGAAAGATATCTAAAGACTCCTCTTTATAAGCGATATTATCTTAAAATTACTTCTAGTTATTGAAAGGGACATTTTTGTGGATTATTCAAATAATTTTTCTCTTTTATTGAGCAAAAGTTAAGTAAGTTTAAACAAAGTACAATTTTTCCTTGTCAAAATCTTGAATACCGTGTGTACATAATATAAATTGCTATATCGAGGTGTAGGTGTATTCGTCATTTAACATATTTTTAAATTTGATATTATTTTGCCTTTGTCATTTCTACTAAATAATGAGCGTTTGGTTTTCCAAATATGATAAGCGTTTTTACGCGATTTTCATTATAATAATGTACATATAAGTATGTGTATATTACAAATATATTACAACAATTCTTGCTGTAGGCTAAGAAATTTGAAACAAACGTACATTAAGGGCGCTCATAGCCCAGTTGCACTCGGTGATTAGAAACAATCAGCGAGGGCAAGCAACGACGGCGCGGTCAGTACCTGGATGGGTGACCGCTGGTGGCATGTTACCATGAGCGTCTCCGTGATTCGGAGGTCACGTTAAGCAGTCGGTCCCGGTTGTTATCATAGGATATAACAGTCGTGAAGCTTAGTTGGAGGCCTTCGGGCGGCTTAAAAACATCCAACGGTAAGATTACGTAGCCACAACGTTGTCTTGCCAGTCCCCAATCCGCACTTGGCCAGCGTGGGGACGTTATGGCCTTAACCCTCTCCTGAGAGGAGACCCGAGCCCAGCAGTGGGACATTATGGGTTGTTGATTTGATTTTGATGTACATTAAAAACTTCGTGATATGATTTTCCTGAATCGTATGTAAAAATCAATTACATTATTTTTGGAAACCAAGCTATAGTTTCTTGCGGCTCAGTCTTCACTAAATTATACGTTATTATACACAACTTCGTTTGCGTCTCTTTTCCATTATGCTCTGCCTCTATTGGTATAAGATGATGTTAACTTTCCTCTCATAGATACAATAAATAACGTAGTTAGTTTTGAAGCTCATTGTGAGCAACAACTTGACGAAAGAATTATATATAATAGATGAGACTAGAAGATGCTAATATTTTAATCTTTCATGAGACTAAAAGTGGTACTTTCATGAAAAGTCTTACGTAAAAACGTTCCACGTAAGTGCAAGTTCAAGTTGTATTGGTCAATGAAACAGGACAAGTAATAGAAAACGGTCGAAGTTCGACCGACAGCGCCAGACAAACTTAGTGATTGGCGACGCTTCTACAATGACCGCTTTCTGAAAAGCATTTACAACTATACAAAGTTATAAACTGCTTTAATGAAAGCTTGTAGAATATGATAGCATAGAATATCGTGATTTAATCAGTTCATACAAATTGATCTTCTTCCTCTTTTCTAAGAGAAAGAGAGGCCCATCTCCAGCAGTGACGCCGTGTGTGATGGTGTGATTTTTTGCACTAAATTAAATAACACTTTCTTAACACGTATAAAAATAAAGGTAGTATTATTATTTTTTATTTAATCAGCTCAATGTAGTAAGCACGTCAATAGTCCGTTTTTGAGTTCAAGAAGTTTATAGGCAGCTTTAGTCATTTTTCTTCGCTCCCTCGCCTCTGTTGACCCATCTGCTCATTTATCTATTATATCATTTAAATTAGGTAGTGTGAGTGAACGAAATGAATGAAACTCATACAAGACCGCTGACCATTCGTTCGTTAAAATGTTCAACAAAACAAGCGGTTATCTGCACTGCTGCGCTACAAATTGTTCGGCTTTGAATTTTTTATAACCATTTTTCATTTCTTTTTTTTTGGTTAAAACGCAAACGGTTGTTCCATTTCACATTTTGTTAGTTTTAGATGGGTTGGTACGCATACTACGCATATGTATTTTTAATAAACTAAAATGGTGACAGAATACAAATATTTTTGTGTAGAAGTGAATAAATGAAATGAAATAGAAGATAAAAGACTGAGCTATATATATAGTTTGTCTTTAAAAACATTGGAAAAAGTGTTCGTTTCAGTTACTACAATTTGATATAATAGTATATTTTATTCAAAGAATATTTGTAAGCTCGGGAAAAGTATAATACTTTGAATTTTATAGACAAACTAGTTTTTGCCCGCGGCTTCGCTCTCGCAGAAGTAGATATTTTCATCCTCTTTTTTACGCATTTAGGTGGCATTTCCAAAACCTTTTTTAATACTCACTTACGCTATATAAAGAACCTATATGCAAAATTTCAGGATTCTAGGTTCACTGGTTTGGGTATTGCGTTGATCTATGGGTATCTTTGTCAATCAGTCGCCAACTTTCTTTATATATTAAATATATTTTTTAGGACATTTTTTTAATTTTTTTCAACTGCACAAAGATGTGTGTGGTTTGACGCTATCACGATGAAAAACCTCTCTTTTTTATAAATTTTATGAATGTATATTAGAGTACCGATTCCCGTCATGCAGTTAATTGTACTTTGAAATATTCATAATATAGTTATGAATATTTGCATTTCACATAAATTTATGTATCGTATTTTTAATAAAATGAACTTAACAAGCATTGCCTGTCAAGTCAAAAGTCAAGTATCGGAAATTGAATCACGAATTCAGTAGACAAAAATATCCTCTACAAGCAACCCGCCCCGGCTTCGCTCGGGTAGACATTGGTATTTACCCAAAAATTTTAATATTATCAATTTTAACACGCTCTTAGCAAACTTTCCAAGCTTAGAACATTTGACAAAGTCTTGAAGTTTTCATACAGATCCCTAACTTTTTTGCAAATGTATATAGCCTATGTTACTCGTATATGATTTAGCTTTCTAATGATGAAAGAATTTTTCAAAGAGGTTCAGTAGTTTCGGAAACTATTCAATGCAAACAAACAATCAAATCTTTCCTCTTTATAATATTATAGTATAAATTATAATAATAGTATAGCCTAGCTGCCCGAATAGACTTCGTTCTGTCAAAAGTTAATAATTTTCTTTCTTTATTGTTATTAAAACCTTCCGCGAGCCTTTAGAAACAAACCAAAAAAATATCCGAATCGGTCGAACCATTCTCGAGTTTTGCGCTTAGCAACATTTATTTTTATTTAAATGGAAGAATAAAATATCCGAGTAACGAAAACGCATTTATAGAAAATGCATTTTCGTTCTAGAAAATTTCACTAGATGGCGGTTATTTCAGCACAAATAACCGATAGGAAAATTTCAACCCAGTGGGTCGGAACTACTGTAGTAGAACGGCACCCGTACAGTGCATGACAGGTCAAGGTTTTTCCCCTTATTAATGGCACGGAAAAGAACAGAACATTATTATAAATATTTGATATAGAATTTTCTAGACGCAATCTAAATTTTTAATCAACACCTCGGGCTTACTATGGGTTTTAAAATAAGTTAAAACATACTAAGATATTTATATCGTAAATATGTATCAGACAGAAATTATTCTTCCTCGGACTAAATATACAATTATTCTATAATGTAAACGGTAATCAAACCTGCACATGTCTTGACAGTCGAGTCCTTTATCACCAAGCACCATAAGCCGTCAACTGTAACGATTCCTTACTCCATTTTGAATACATTTTGGAAATTTTATAATATTAAAAGTATTGAAAAGGGATTGGAGGTCTATTACCATGTTGGTTTCTAAGAGCCTTATTCGTTTACACTGTAGTAAATTACAAACAATTCACAAATATATGCTTAAAGTACCCTGAATCTGTGCCACTTTAGCCGATTAGCGAATATGAAATATTCAAATTTCTCCCCGAAAAGAAGTAAACAAAAAAACTTAATCATATGAAATGTTTTTGTACTTAAGTGTATTACTTTAATGCAGTGAAATTACTGATTTGCTTTTGGTTGTAATGGTTTATCGAGTGTTGACTAAATAAAATCAAAACTGGGTATGGCAACGAAACTGTCAGTACGGAAGTTACGCGACCCCAGTCTTAGGCTGCTCACGGTATGCGAACTATAAATTAAATGAACGTCGTGGGGACCACACATTAAGTAGTTCAACAAAAGTGAGGGTCTCGGTGAGTGGTTTCCTAACTAAACATTGGTAGAACTATCTTAATATAGTTTGATATAAAATAAAGAGGTTTTAAGCAAAAGACACTGTATATTGTACAAGTGAGCAACAGCGAACTAAGTTCACTCGACATAATTTTGCAATTTTCAGTGCCATCTATCGTAGTCACACCGAACCACAGAGTACCTGTTAATCCTGTATCGCGATATGAAAAGTTCTGCCACTGAAAATTGGAACATTTATAGAACGTATCAGCATACAATAAACTATCTAACAATGACCTTAAAGACCTTGACGACCGAAGGTGGGATTTACCTATAGTTGGATCGAGCCATGCAGAAAATAGCCATGACGCTACTTCCAGTTATGCAAAGTTAGCTAGTTAGTTAGTTAACGCTTAACTTTTATTGTATTATGTTTAACACATTTTTGCTGACAATTTTGAGGATGCTGGGGTCATTATTACATATAAATATGTTATTTTGATTGAGATTGTTAAACAATTTCATTAATGTTTTTATTTTATTTGTTTCAGGTAAGGTCATCATTCTCTTAAATTTTGTCCATGAATTTGGCAAGTTCTACATAGTAGGAAGCAAAGGTAACTAAATAACTCAATATAAAATATTTTTTTTGTTTTTAAAACAATATATTTTAATGAGTAAAAATAATAATAAAGAAGTAAACAAGTATAAAGTCGGTTAAAACGATTTAAAACTCGGTGAAAATCTATGAATAAATAAAAAGGAATCGCAATTTGTTTATTTCATGATAAATCTGATAAGCAGACGTTATATTTGCATATAGATACAACATCAATATTAATGTATATTTTAATACGAAATTACGTATACGATACATCGTTTTTTGCAATTCAGTGCTTGATTGTTTCACTACAGTAATTTTGGCCCAGTTTTCATGAAAAACTCTCTGTTTCTGTCTGAAACTAGTTGGATATAACGTATATTTATATAAGCACGAGTAAATCTGAAAACTGATAGGTTTATTTTTTGCCAACAAAAATTGTCATGTTATTCTTCGCCAAGGTCCCGCTATCCAAGACTCATGAAAATTCGTTAGGTTTTCGAAGGTACACATAAAACATAGTTTTAGGTAGGAAATAAAAGTTATCGTTATCTTCTAAATAATTTTATCGTAAATACAGGCAAAACAAAACAATTATCATAACATGGCATAATAATTTATAGCGTACAACAAAAGTGTACAACATATTATATTTCTATACGAGTATAAACTATGATTATCAGGATAGTTTTGTTTATATTTTTAATCACTTAAAAAACAAATTATCTCGGAACTCGATTTTTTATACACACGAGATATTATTTGGACTTGTAAATGATAAGTAAAATAATTTTATTCATTAACTTTCATTAACAAACTTTTACTAAACTTTTGAATAAGTTTGCGGAATTAGTGTAAGTGTTACGCTTGCCTTTTAAATTAATATTTTTAAAATACACATATGGAGGAGATATGAAGTAAACTGTTCTTATATAGAAATAAAAATGAACGCTCATAGCTGTTCGGCTGCACCAAATTACATAATTAAAATAAATAAATAAATATTTCGGATATCTAACACAACGCCATCTAGTCCCAAACTAAGCAGAACTTGTATTATGGTACTAGAAAACTGATATGAATACATAAATACTTTTTTTTGTAAATACATACACATTATACATAGAAAACACCCAAACTCCGAAACAAATATTTGCAGATCATACAAACATTTGGTACGACCCAGGATTCGAACCCGAGACCTCATGGACAGCAGTCGCATACGCTACCACGAATTGTTTTTTTTATGTGTTCCTGTTAGGGCAAAGATTTAAAGGTAACCGAAAGAGTTTTTTTGTACGTGATCGTGGGAAGATGAATCGGGAAAAATTACTAAAACATGTAGATTAGAAACTTAGAAAATATTTAAGAAGGAAAAATATGGCGGTTCGAAGTTTGTCGGGTCAACTTGTATTCTTATCAAGAAGAGGAACAAAATATTAGAGTTATTTGAGCCGTCGTTTACTTCAAAGAGATACAAAGATGTTTAAAAATTGTTATATAATGAAAAAACTGCGTATTTCCTGCTTATATTATTATTCATTGCTTGTTCAGTACTTGTTTTAAGCAACATGATTATCTCTGTATACTTTTGTAGCAGTAAGTACTGTGTTATACAAAGAGCAATTTATATCACATTCTCAAAGACGTGACGTAACGAGATTATTTACTTATATCTTCCTCGTGTTTACAGTTTGTTTGGGAGTTAATTAAAGCATATCGTAAAGCTCAGCAGTAAACAGTAAATTATCATTGTGGCGACAATGCAAACAGAAACACACTGTAGCGCCATCTACTGAATATACGTCGAACTACGGAGTAACGAAGAAAACGAAGAAACTACCAATCCTGAATCACGCAATAGAAGTTCTCGCGCCGATTAGCATATATACAACATCCCATTCGTTGGGCCGTGGCCCGCCAGGCATGATCACCTCGCCTGGTAGGAGGATTCTCCCTTTGTGTTGGTGGGACATCACACCCATTCCTCCACATTATTGCGAGCATCTGTTTCCAAAACGGTGTACAGATGAAAACTAAAGTTAACTTTTAAGTTTGAATTGAGGGGGGTCATGAATAACATGAATAACATTATCTTTGCTTAAGGTTACTTTTCTCTACTTCTTAGAACTTTAGCTGTGAATTGGTACAATAGATCAGCGTCTCACACATGCAGCGATCACGTTAAATGATTCGAAGTAATTAAGCGATAAATTTGAACTATTTACACGAAGTACTCGTATACCGTTGGAGACTCATGGGTTGGCACAATTGGCAATTGTTAGGAAGTGGTACCATAGCTGCGCAGAAAACTGATGTTAAAACTCAAATTAATGTAAAAAAAATATTTCTTGCCTTTGACCCAGTGAGAGAGTTATTGAAGCCCAAATCTCTCCTCCCTCTGATTTGTGATTATTGTCTCGTAGTCAGTAGTAGTAAACTGAGAGTCCTACATAAAAATCGATTCGATATTAATTTCAAATCGGATGGAAAGTTTCACTTGAAACACTATTCATTTTAGTTGAACATATTATATATAATACGATTGCATTGTTAAATAGATTTAGAAGTGACGAATCAACACTAAAACTTCTGACATTCTCTCGAGATAAACGGATTAGCGTAGACACCGGCGATTAAAACGTACGAACTTGCCTGAGGAAAGGGTTGCCAACTAAATGATGGTAGGATTTACCTGCTTCATCCAGATGCTGATCGTACCATTACTCATTAGTGTTAAGAACATTCTTAACAGAGTGAGAGATTTTAAATGCAGAAATAAATTCTTTAAAGTTTTTCTTATTTATATTATTGAAAGACTAGATAAGATCATTAACCGACCCATGCGACTACGTCTGCGTCTCAAAACACACATTTCAGAAAAAGCGTGAATATTGATTATTTTGCTTCGGAGTTCATCGTGAGCGATAACGTAACACGACACAAATATACAATAGAGCAAGTTGAACTGGTGTAACCAGGCCCCGAAATACACGTCAGTGTATTGAAGGAACATCTCGAAGCTGGCGAACGTGTATATAAAGTCTGATGAAAGTGGAATAGACAGAATCTCTGTGTCAGGGTTCTGGCAAACGACTAACGAAACGAAACGGGAATAAGGTCTGATGAAGAATCTACGTCTACTAATAGAGACGGATACCAAAACTCCTTGGTCCATGTTTTAACTACAAATTTCTGTTTAATACCTTTAAACGAATCTGATTTTTTTGTCTAAACTGCTCCAAAGATTTTCATGAAATGTAGTGTGGCGACTTCTAAATACGGTACAGGGGGTTTCGGAGACCATAAGTCGATCTAGTTAGGAGTCATTTTTAGATATTTAAAAAAAACAAACCGAACAGAGCTCGGTCATTCCAGGTACTGTATTATCATTTAGGTACATGCAGTATGTGATAGTGAACATTCATACTTGTTAAAGCTACATACATTACTGTGTAATATATTTCATATGACAACGTTTAGTGTCCCTGCCTCAGTTTTGCCACGGCCACGGTGCATATGAAAATTCACATTACACCCGGGTCGCTCTCATCCTCGTAATGAGGGAACATAATTCTATCTTGACTAATGATTTAATGCAATATTCACCTGTACTTTCGTTCTATCTCAGATCTCACACAAGGCAGTCTGATTCCATACTAGGCAGAGCTCTTGCTGTGATAACAAGACTGCATATAATCACATCACATCAACAGGTTTTTGATAGTCTATTTTAGACATAGATATATCTTTAGAAAGAGAGTTTTGGAGCGGGATGGGGGAGGGGTTGGAATATGGGCCTCCAGTGTCCTCTCACACTCACAGACACAGCTGCTTACACCGGTTTTCTGTGAGGCTATGGTATAACTCCGGCCGAGCCGGCCCATTAATGACGAAGCTTGGCTCTCCTGGTCGCCTCTTAAGAAGTCGATATTAAACGAATAGGATTAGTGACTCTCTGTATTTTTAAGCCGTCATTACTACCGTATATTTTATACAGGTAATTACTAATTATATAATTTAATTTACAAACTAATTTAGCAAGTATATGAGGTCATGATGTGGGGAGCAGAAAGGGGTTAGGGACCCGCCTACTTCAAGTGGGTATTTCGTTATTAAACATTGTTGAAAGAAACTAAGTTTTACTGTACTATATTTTTAGCCACTAATTGTTCCTGCGGCTTGTGCCATATTGGTGGCTAAATTACTTTTTACGGTTTTATCAGAAATTGAATAATATTTACTGGAGCGTGTAGATTACTATGTATGGCCTTCAAAGTGATTCTACTCTGCCTGATGGAAAGCAAAAGTAGAATCCAATAGTGGTGACCACCATACTCAATGGAAATGTGGATAGTGCAATAATGCATCATGATGAACCACACCATAGGGCTAGTGATGCTTCTGCAACATTGGGATTCCGGTCCCGCACTCACCAACGAAACATGACAGCAGTTATGCTGTCACTTCAGATTGGTCTTCTGTGAGAGGGTTGTAGCGGTCCATTCGTGCTGAAATCAGCGTGGATACTACTACTACCTTTAAAATGATGGTTTTTAACGAACTTCAAAAAAGGATGAGGTTTCTCAATTCGACCGTATATAATTTTTTTTTTTGATCTTTGAAATGATGTTGGCAGGTATGCTTCCAGGTTTCAGTAAATCAATGTAATAATATTACTTTCTGGAATGACATCATAGGCTGTGATTGTTATAAACTGTACTAGGTAAGCCCCGTGGTGCTACCCGTGGTACAACAGTAACTCTGTTTAACTTCGCGGGACGATGCTAGCCTAAAAAAGTAGCTTAAGATACTCCTTATATCATCAGCTATCTGCCTGTGAAAGTCCCCTCAAAATCGGTCCAGTTATTCCAGATAACTTTATAACTAGATAGATTAGCCGAAATAAACAGAGAGAAAGACCAAAACTGAAAAAAAAAACTAGTATATGTATCGTGTTTACATACATATGCATTTAGTAGAGAGTGGTTATTTTAATATTACAAACACATACTATAATTTTATTTATTTGTACAGATATACTATACGATTATACGTTTTAGGTATAACGGCCTAGTAAACGTCTCGTCCGAAATAAGAAGATTAGTTCGATTTTGTAGCCAATTGAAAACTTGTTGATTGAAAACTAAGAATTGAAAGTAAAGCGATTCGGAGTGAATTGAAAGGCGTCGCCCCCCAAAAAACTTTTAATTAAATTAGAAATTGGACTAATTAAGCTTTCAAATGGCCCTTTTCTACTATTCCGTTCCAATATTCTTCAGCTTAAATTCTGTAAGAACGGAGTTTATTTGATTTATCGAAATGTGATGTAACTTTCTTTGTTTTATAGGTTCGATTCAGGTCCAAGTTTCCTTTTTATTATCAAAACTTGTGTTGAGGGGTAGCAGCCATTCATTCAAAAGTTAAACTGGGAACAGTAAGAGCTGATAAATCATTCTGTTCTTTCATCTGATGTGAGTTTTTATTGAACAGTATTTCTATACTTCTATAAAGCTCACTACTGTAAAACATTTTCAATAAAGTTTTTAATGAATTGTTAAATATAATCTTTTTTCTCTTTTAAAAAGACGACTCCCACTTTAAAATTATAAGCCCTGTGTTGCGGAGAACTTTACAAATAAACGAGTACTTGAAATGGATACAAAGAATACCCAGACTCAGAATAACAAGTTGTGGACCATACACATAGTTTCTTTAAAATGTTTTTTAGAAAAAACTGTGATTTGGCAAGAATTATTCTACAAAACTTAATGTTAATTCTTATTTTAAGGACATACCTTCAAAATTAAATACTTCTTTCCAGCCAGTTCACAAAAAAAGAGTAGATACACTATGTTCTAATTATATCTATAGTTTCGCGCCAAGTGCAGACAAACAAAAACAAAAAAGAATCATAGCATAAACAAGTACACCACACTTTCTGACATTCTGCGTTCAAAAAGTATTTATGTACGCTGCCGCTCTGGTTGCTAGGAACTAGGATACGTCACTAGGTTGTCACCGCCATCCTTTCAAGTCGAGCATTCATGGACCGCGCTATTCAGTCTCCCCGGGGCAACCTCATTTAGGACACATTTTTACTTCCATATTTATATATTTCTCGCGCTGTAGATTACCTAACGAACTGCAATATTCAAGGAACATTGACGCTAATGATAACTCATGACAGTTCAGGAGTAATTACCAAAATTTATTTTATGATTTTAAATAAATGATTTTGGATTTAGTAGTTTCTACTTGTTGGCAGTATGATAGATACTACATTTGACTGAGACGTCAGACAACTGGAATTAAGCACACACACAAACATGCACGCACACATTCACACACACACACACACATGTGCTGGCAAGCACACTCATGATACTTTTATTTGATTTCTCAATATTTTTTCTTTCATAAAGAGTCAAACAGAGCATGGTGAAATATTCATAACTTCATGAGTGTATTCTATTTTGGCTACCTGAGTATAATATTATGACATATATTTTGTGGGAGAAGAATTTTATTGTTATTAAAAATCTACGTCAGTTTTTAGAGGAGGATCACCCTCAGACCGAGAAAGGTTCTCAAATATAAGGCATTTTTGCTGAACAGGTAGATAGGTATTGTCGCTTAAGATTTAGCTCATCAATGCTAATTTCAATGACGAATATTGACACTGACGGTTTGGTATTTGATGTGGTCTTTTACATGTATTATATGTTGTAACTGCTGACTATCCCTGTCTTTGCACAAGTGCAAAAATCTTTGATATTTGTTGAAACGTCTAAGCCTACAGGAACGGTAAGCGACTTAATTTATACTGCGTGAAGAAAGTGTGCAGTTTACGACATAAAGAAAATAATATAGCAGGGTTGTAGATTTTTATTCAAACAAACAAAACATATACTTTTCCTCTTACGGTGCGGCCAATCACTTCAACTAATGAAGAACATTAGCTTTCAACAAAACACAGAAGCAGTATATTTTCAGAGAATGATATTCCAAAACCAAGTTTAATCAGGCTATGATAATGATGGTTAAACAGAAGCCTGCCTAACGAAAATTGCGTACCGTTTATTTTCGTTTCCATGATTGAAATGATAAATCAACATAAATAATTAAACAAACAAAACAGCTACATTTTTATACGGAATAAGCAGTGTCTTTATTACCGTAAAATGTTTTTTTTTCATCCCTCCATCTCGAAAAGAGTATTTTCATCCCCCCATCTCGGAAAGAATACTTTTGCCCTTCGATATCTGTGAGCAAAAGCCGTTTTTATCCGCTAGAGGATATAGTAAATTGAATTTAGAACATGATGTGCACTAAGTTTGTGAATTCGAAATATCATTAAACCTATTAATTTCTTCCTCCATGGTCCCAAATATTTTATCATACCATTTTTAATTTGTTAAAAACTCAGACTCTGTACCTTCTTGGTGTACTTTTTTTTAATTAGCTTTGCCCGAACCATTTTTTGTCACGTCATATTGTTAAAACCTTCTGTTGGAAACAAGAAACTTGAAAACAAGTGAAAACCCTAAAATGAGTAATTCTAGCGACGAGAAAGTTTATTTGACGCCAACAGAACCGACTGAAATTGTTAATAAGGCGCAAAAGTATCTTGTGACTGTAAATACTTTTTTTGCATTTAGTTATTTCCTCGCTGAGATGGGGTGGAAAGTTACGTGTTGCACTCGAGTGCAATTTTTTTTAGCTTGTGCTCTTTTGATTCCCTTCCTAACGCTCAGGATTCTAATTTTTGAATCACTCGCCGCGTCCGTCATTCAATTTTAGAATCCTTCGCTTGCTCGACCATCAAAATTGAGCACGCGGTTAAAAAGGAACTTTGCACTCTTGTATAACAAATTAATTTTACTCGTTTGAAACAACGTAGGGTAGTAATAATTAATTAAAAGGCAACTTCTTCAAAAATATAAACTGAAGAAAAGGTTTTCGGTTAACCATTCTAAGCAATGACAAATATCAATTTTATGCATGACATACACACGAGTCCCTTACGGTCCCATTTATCGTTGCCCGGCAACGCAATTTAAATTAATGATATGACTATCATATTGCCAGTCTCATGTCCCGTTGTTGGTCCTAAAAATATATTTCATCTAATATTATAAATGCCAATGTGACTTTATTTGTTTTTTAAGCTGTCGCGCATAAACCAGTATATTGATTTCAAAAATTATTTCACCAATCGAAAGCTTTATAATCAACAAGTAACATAGGTTAATTTTTTTCTGCGATAACTGACATACAAACAGGAAAAAGATAGTATATGCATAGGTATATGTTTGATATATATCATATAACTTAAACAACAGTTTCAGTTTAAAAAGAAACTGTATAAAAATGGTCCGATTCAATGTGTGTATAATATTTTCGCTGTAGTCTTTTTGAGGTTACTTTTTCTTCTTAATGAGGAACATAGCTAATCCCTTGTCTAAATATTAAAAGCACTTTTTTACATTGGTATCTTAATTAAACGACCTAATTCTATTAGTAAATATACAATAATGTTATAGAAAATCTAAGTAACTTTAGCGGTTTGTTAATTTTCTGTCTTGGCGTATCCAAACACTGTTCCTTGCTTTATCGTCTCTTAAACTTTCTAATTCTTCTCGTCTGCAAATGATTACATTCCCAAAGGATAATTTACAGTCCTTTTTTTGTAGACAGCCATTTCCTTAGTGACGTTTCCACATTGAGCCGACCCTAAAATTAACATATTCTTATTGAATATTTTAGAAGAATTGTTGAAAATGAGTCCCTAATAATTATAATATAAAAACATCTCATACACGGTCATCTGAACCGTTTCTAGTTTTAAGGTGGCACAAATAAACACAAACTAAATATGTTCAGACATAAATATAAACTAGACAAAGCTTACCGGTTTCATTTGATCAGACTTTTCATACACATACTTTTGTATTTCTTAAAGTAATATATACGGTATTGATATATATGTTTTTATGTATAGCTCTGCCAAAATTACTCTACTCTGCCTGATGGAAAGTATAAGCAGAATCCAAGAATGGTTATCACCATACTCATTGCGAATGCAGACATTGAAACAATGCAGCCTGGTGACCCACACCAAGGCGGCCTTGTGATGCTTCTGCATCATTGGTCTTCCGGTCTCGCACTCACCAACAAAACACAACAGCACGAATGCTTCATTTTATGGTGATCTTCTGCGCGAGGGCAGTACCGCTCGAGCCGGCCCGTTCGTACTGAAATCAGGGTAGCTCTACTACCTTAGATTAAGTTATAAACAGTTAAGTTACAAACATCACATAACTATTTATACTGGAAAGGAACCACACCTACGACCTTTGAACTACCAGTTAGTATCATTAAACACAAGACAAATTGGCCAGGCTCTTTGTCCAGTAAACAAATTGAAATATTTTCGAGGGATCTTCTAGTAGTCTAAACGTTTGTCTTCCTTGTGATATGTATAATTACTCCGCATTGCGACAAAGCCGATAATTCAAAACAATTTTTAGGGGTTAATTCAGATTAAGACTCTTATTTTATAAGTCTCATTGGATTCATTACTTTTTATAGCATAAAAATTGAACAACAGATTTCACAGTTTGCTGCGAGATCGTGGTGAACACTTGAAAACGTAATGGAATTTTAAACTTTAAGACTTTTGAGGTAAAAGGTAGAAAACTAATGGAAGAGTTTATTAGAGATTCATTCCACAGACAGTTATCATGTTTTTTAAAATATGTATGAGCGTGCATTTAAAATATGCGTGAGTGACTGCTCTGAATGATGAAAAGCATAAGCAGAATCCATAAGCGATGGTCATGGATACACGTTGCGAATGACGAAAATGCAACATTCGCTCTATTGAGTTGCTTCTGCATCATTGTAGCGTTTTAGTAATACGACTCTTTGTTATTAATTTAGTAAGTAATAAAATTATCATCTATCAATCATCAACAACCCATAATGTCCCACTGCTGGGCTCGGGTAACCTCTCAGGAGAGGGTTAAGGCCATACGTCCCCACGCTGGCCAAGTGCGGGTTGGAGACTGGCAAAACAACGTTGTGGCTACGTCATCTTGCTGTTGGAGGTTTTTAAGCCGCCCGAAGGCCTCCAACTAAGCTTCACGACTGTTATCGTATGATAACAACCGGAACTGACTGCTTAACGTGACCTCCGGATCACAGAGACGCTCATGGTAACACGCCACCAGCGGTCACCCATCCAGGTATTGAACGCGCCGTCGTTGCTTATCCTTGCACTTGGTGATTGTTTTTAATCACCGAGTGCAACTGAGCTATGAGCGCAAAGTATAGTTCTTGGTTATGCCTTTAGGCTTTGTCTAAACCGTTCACTGCAAAATTAATGTTACATACTTAGAGTTTTAAAGAAATAAATATGTATCATTCAATTATAAAAATATTTTTTCTCGCGTGTAGCTGGGTAGTCAAGTTATATGAGCAACAGAAAGGTAAACATCAATATTTGTTTCTGTTACTAATGAAATGTACATGTCTGCACTGAATTTCATTTGCGTTAATGTGTCCCAATTCTGTTAGATCCTAACGAGACGTATGAAGACCTGAATGGAAAGCTGGCTAAGGTCTGTCCGAGTTGTAAATATAGTCATTTACATAATCGGTATGAAATGAGACAGTCGGAGAGGTCACAGTGGCGAGCTCTCGCTTCGTTTAGATGCTGACCTGATACGTGCATTATTTATATTCTTTGGATAAATAAATCTCTGTCAAGCTACTTTCCTTTCTTTTGTGTGAGATAATTTTGTGTAGAAGTGATCTCTTTATTTGATATATCATCGCAAATCGAATTAGAGGCAGACGTATCGAAGTGTTTTCACGCGATTTGCGATTGCGAAATATGGGGAATGATTCTGCGTAAAGTATTACTGTGTTATTATATAACAATGTTTTGCACAGATAACAATATCCTATTCCTTAAGGTAGTTGTGACAGCAACATTAAATTTAAAGTGTCTATATTTTATTTAATTTAATAATATAGGAAACTATTTATAAGCATACTCTTTTAATAATTTTAATGAGAATATAAAGCAATTACCAGTAAAGTGTTATCTACTTTCAAGCACCGTTTTTGAGGGCCAACGTTCATACCTCGACACAAGTGCGTACCCACAGCACACAACACAATGGGAGAATAATAAATAAAATTTTGAATATCTGACACACAACGCCATCTAGCCTCAAGATAAGCAGACCTAGTACAGCTAGATCTACTGATGGGATGTCTATTTACTTTTTTTGTAAAAACATACATATTAAACATAGAAAATGTCATATTTATTATAGACCGTGGCTGTGCCTCGGTGGCGTAGTGGTAGCCTATGCGACTGTTGTGCTTGAGGTCTTGGGTTCGATTCCCGGGTCGGACCAAATGTTTCTATGATCTGCAGATATTTTCGTTTCGGAGTTTGAGTGGTTTTCTATGCATAATACGTACGTATTTACAAAAAAAATGTATTTATATCAGTTGTCTAGTACCCATAACACAAGCTCTGCTTAGTTTGTTGTTGAGCAGAGTTTGTTGTGTGTGAGTAGTCCGAAATATTTATTTATTTTATTTATTTATCCAAACTCCGAAACAAATACTTTCAGATAATAAAAACATTTGATTCGACCTGGAATTTGATCCCGAGTTATCCGTTATTTTAATTCTTAGGTAGCCTTCTTGTTATGGAGAGGCATGTATCCAGAAGTGGATGGTCAATGACTCCTAGGGTAGTGGTATTTTATTTATTTATTTCTTCTACCCTTCCTGCAATTACGTTGCATAAGGTGGACTTAATGCCATTATCTTCCAATCAACCTTTGGGTGGCGTGTAGCAGGTGTACGTTTTGTTGATATACTCGTATTATTGAAGCACGTGAGAATTATTGTTCAAGTTACATGAAGTTATTATTTACACAAATACATATACACACATACATACATACACACACACACACACACATATATATATATATATATATATATACACACAAACATATACATACGCATACAGTATTAGATAGGTAAGTAACCCCAGTTACTTGATCAAAAACAACGAAATAATTGCTTCCAACAGTTTTTCCGACTGAAAACATATCCAACAGATGGTTAAGTTTGACCTCTATAGCTGTATTTATGTCCGCAATTTTTCACACTTACTGACTCTCACAGAATTCCTATGACAAATACGCTCATAATATACACAGTCTATGGAAATAGCTTTAGTATTCAGCAAACGTAAGCATAATACAAATCTACTAAGCCAGTCGGTCCCGTATGATTTAATCATGATTACGTATGTATGGGGTGTACATTTTGATTGCGATAAACTGTGCTCATTGTAATACCGTCCCTTTTATTTATATCTATACTCAGATTAGGGTTCGCGACGGTAATGCCAGCAGCACACTTCTTAATTCTTGTTGAATACTTTTATGAAAAACTTTAAATGATATTTACATTTTCAACGATATTTTTATTAACAAAATCATCTTTAACCCCTGTCGCAAAAAGAGACCCCCTATCTTATACTGGTTTGTTTCAAAATGGGATTGTTTTGTTTCTGCTGGCGATATCGCGATTTTGACAGGTACTTTCTGAAAAAAAAATTACATAACCCTTTCAGACACCATATGCTCAAAAGTGAGTTTATTTTTCTTTGAAATTTTTAAATTTTCAATTTATTTTATAAAAAGTTTAGAAAAGGACGTAGTGAATAATTTACCCAGAAAAAAAGATTCAGAGGACAAAAACAAGTGCAGCAATTAATTTATTAATTACGGTAAAAGCACGAATATAGATACAATAATAAAGTAACATTTCCCATCCCAAAAATTGTTGCACCTGCATATAGATCACCTGTATGTATAAGTATAACCTGTGCAAAGTGGGTTGTAGGGACCGTGAAATCGATCGCAGCGCGCGACGTGGCAGAGATATGGAATAACTCTGGACTGTCATGTGTCCAATTGTAATATTTTCATAGAATTCCATACTAACGTTATTAAGTATTTTTAAGTTAAAACGTTAAAATTAGCGACATGTGTCATAGTACTTGTTTTGTTATACAGTGTTGAAGCAATGGGAGAAATAGTTTGCGCAATTTGTTTTCGATACCAACGTTAAAATGGAAATTGGAGCGAAGAAATAGCTAGCTACTGTCAAGACAAAAAGTAGACTACTGAACCTTATAACATATTATTGAATATATTTTATTTTTATCATACTTCGTATAAGTCCACAATAAAGTAGTTACTAGAGGCGCTGTCATTGTGCACACAGCGAATAAGTCATAAATACGTCTGAAGGTTTTACATTTTATCATAAAACTAAAATTACTGTTGTCTAAACAATCACCTTTTTATATAAAAAAACACATTTCTCGTAAACTATTTCTAACAACGGTCTATAATAAGGGTGCGTGATGTGCAACACCCTTATTTTCATCCCTTTTTTTTCGCACCTTCATAGCCGTAGCATCTGATGGCTCTTTTTTCAACATTCCTGAGCGCTACTAAATTTAGAAAAGTTTAAACAAAAACTGTATAACACGAACTGATTGAAGTTAGGGATTTTTGCTGAGCGGAAGTACCGTCATTTAAAATGGATACCGGTGAGCGGAAATACCGATTGCTCATATAACGTGTGTTAAATAATAGAAGTAAATGTGAGGATAAGTAGCTTACGTCGTTATATAATAAATGTATCCTTTTTTAAGACTTTAGTTGTTTAAGATTTAAAGGGGATTGAAAACCAAAAACAACAACAACAAAGGCCAATATCCCGAACCCGACCCCTCCCCGAGTTATGCATCAGGCGATATGTCTGCTCGGTTGGCCCTTGTCCATAAAAAATGAAGGAATGTTATAACACTACAGTGAAATTTAAAGCAAAAAGTGTAGAGTACATCATGCACTTTGTTGAAACAAAGTACGTTTTAAAACTTCCTTCCACTTATATCTTCTGTGCTGCAATGCGGAGTCTTATTATCTACAAACAAAGTGAAGACAAAATAATATTTACGTAACCACACTGTGGTTTCACGCGTACTTTGTACTTGGTAGGTACTCTTGCTATGAGCTAATGCAACATATTTGTGAGGAGGCTAAAAGAGGGTTTTGAGAACAACATAATCTTTAGGCTTTATGTAGACGTGAGATAATGCTATCTTAAAAGCTAGGAGTGATCTAATACTCGCATATGTATACTTAATTACTATCTGGGAGCATGTTAAACTTGTCTTGTATTATGGGTTTTAAAGCAAGGATAAATTGTATTAATAAAGTGTATGTTCGTAAATCGTCATTTACGTCATGAATCGTCATGAACGTTAAAATAGTACGTTTATTTTTTGCAGTTTTGATGTAATTTGATTGAGAATGTTTGTTTTCCACCAGTCAAATAAGAAATAAGTTAAGAAAAACGAATAAAAATCGCAACAAAAGCAATTAAATGTCACGGAAATGTTGCCTTTGTTGCCAAAATTTTGTTCCACGTTCAAAGCATCAGAATTTTTACATTATGAAAAATACATCGGCAAATTATATGAGAAAAACCAACCAAATATAACCCACGCGTACAAAATTAATTTAAATCCGTGAAAATATTTTAACTTCCCATTAAGATTACTGGGAAAACTAAAGCTATTTAAGCGTATTATTCTGACGCTTAATAGCATAACTTGCTCTGAGACACAAAAGCAGGGGTGGGTTGTTGGTGTCGACGTCATTATTTGTTGATGCATTTTATGTGCCACGCAAAACAAACCCCAAGAGCGTAGAGAATACAGAAAGAGTGTAGAAGTAGTTGAACAAGGGGACGAGTTAAGTGTGTATGCCGGGTTCATAAACAGCCTGTAATGGTGCTGGATATAAGGCACGAGGGTAAAAGGACTCAACTTAGAAATATTTGCTTTCTACACCATGGTTTTTAAGAAACAACAGCTAAAAGACTTTACTCTGCCGTACCTCTTCGCGTAGCCTCTACCGCGTAATTTTAGGTATTTTTTTGCTAATCGATGTCCTCATTTTTGCCCTTAAAATTTGTCTACTAAATTTCATTTTTTTTACAGAATAGGGGCAAACGAGCAGATATATTGCCTGATGGTAAGCGATTACCGCCGTCAATGGACACCCGCAACACCGGAGCCATCACAATTGCGTTACCGGCCTTTGGAGAATTGGAAGGGAGGGGTTGGGGTGTGTTCCTGCGGTATCCTCACTCACAAACAACAAACGAATACAGCGCAAGCGCTTTTTCACTCCGGTTTTCTGTGAGGCCGTGGTATCGGTCGAACCGGTCCATTCATGGCGAAGCGTGGCCCTCCTTCCACGGTAACAAGTTGATCAGTTAAATATAAAATCGTAATAGACAAGCAACCTTACATTACTATTACAAGTTCTCTTCGATCGCAGACTCGTGTTCTTATCATTACATACAAGCTCGCCACTTTAACTTTGTAATAACTTCAAGTCTAGGAACATTGAGCTTATCCTTTAGTTCATCAAGTCACTTTGTATTCCAAGTTAAACGTTAAAATAAATCTTATTTTCAATGTTTTAAAACTTTGTTACCATTAGAACGAAATTGACTAGCTCTAAACAGTTTAAGTGAATAAGAAGTTGGTTTGACGAATAGATTTTACGAGAGGTTACTTTTTAATTTGAATACATATTTAGTATTTAATCTCGACAAAGCCAGAATAGATAGAAATAGAATATAGTCTGGAAATGTTTTAATGTTAACAGGAAAATTGATTGACAAAATCGACACAAGCGAAGTCGCCAGCAAAATGTTGTGTCTTATAAGATTCCTGCATGCATACAATGGTTATAGTATTAATGGAGTAGATTCACACAAATATACATATATACGGAAACATTTTTTTATTTTGCTTGACTCTGTATCTTCTATCGCTTTTTTGAATGATTATAACAAGGAATTGTCCGAACTAAAACCGTTCTCGCCTTACCGCCATTTAATTCTATTCATGGGAATAAATGGATCACTTAAATAATTAGCGCTTAACCACTAATTTCTTCTTTACACTTTTTGAGTTACTTTATCTCTCATACTGTGGAAAATACAGTCGGCTGGATTATTCATGGACTGATATGATTTCGAAACCTTGAACTAGAAGGTCAGCATAATGTTTGAGACTCCTGAGAAGAAGACATCGGCCATAGTTAGGTTCCATAACCTATCTGCCCCCTCCATCCCCCCTTACTTTATCATCATATAATCACATATTTGCAGTGAGTGACAAATACCTTATTCATTTGTTTTTTATTTTATAAAGACAACTCCAATTCTAGAAATCAATCCTTTTGACTTTACAAACATACATGAAATAGACAAAAGGAACACCCAGATTTAGAACAACATTAGGTGAAGTTGAAAACGGCGTGGCGACCGCTTTATCCACTAGGCCATACGAGCAGTCATTTTTAATCATTAAAAACAATAATCAATCACTAAGAAAGTATTTATAATGTACTTAAAAACTTTCCTATTATGTAAATGCCATGTGTCGTCCTTCACCGTACCTACAGTACGTATAAAGCACCTTATAACAATAGGAGCCTGGCAAAGTTTTGATGCCTGCCATAATTGTATTAGCTCACAGCACCAACTAATATGGCCCAAATACGTCACTCACTTAACACACAACGTTAACTAAAACTACAGTAACTAAATTTAGTGCGGATCGAACATTTAATTTGTTGGTTTTAGTTTTGGAACTAATAACGTTGACTAATATATGAATGTCAAATTTTATTTGATGATGAAACAGATAGACGTATATATTGGGATAGCGATTAGTGACTTTGAATGCTAAACTCGAGGTCTTGGGTTTGACACGACCTCCGATGCTCCAATATAATTTTGATTGAAAGAGCAATCGAGCAGAATCGGGGGTCAAAATTTTGAATTTGAATCAATTGTCTATGGTTTTGACAAGACTACACTGGTTGTGGTAATGGTCTACTGAGAACATAACTTACATACCCACATGACATAGTATTTTAAATAGATAGTTGAAAGTTGGTACAATTGCACTCATTACTTGATCGAAAGTTAATTAGCAACCGATTAAACCGCGTTTATAATTTCCTTTATCTTTTAAAGCCAATAATCTAAAAGAGGGAAAAAGTTTGAAGGAAAACGGCAAATGAGTTTGGAATCGAATTTAATCAGAAATAAATAAGACAAAAAGAGTTCAAAGAAATTCAATTTCCAATGTCTTAGCGAATCTCTCGAGCAATAAGCCACAAAAATTCCAATCAATACTAGATAATACATAAAATACCCACTACTACATCTTCACAATGATATTTTGAAAATGATAAAATATATTCAATTATGTTTATCTATATAGTACATCTATAGCGTCAGTTTGTGTCGATCTATGATATTTTTTAACTGTGGCTTCAATTTATCGATCATAAATGTCACTTAGTGTCATAATTGAATAAATGATTCTGAATTTGAATATGTTTATTAGCAGTCTGGTTACCATAGTATAGACTCTGCCTTAATTAGGATCAAACTGAAGTATCTGAGATGGGTCAAATCAATGTTATTATTACATAGGAATCATGCTTATAAACATTCAAGAAAAGAGCGTACTCCTTCTTAAAAGACCGGCAACCCATTTGTGACGCCACTGTTGTTGCGGGTGTCCATGAGCGGCAGTAATCGCTTACCATCAGGCGATACGTCGTTCGTTTGCCCCCTATTCAATAAAAAAGCACGTAATTCTGAATCCAGGTAACGGCTCCAACGATTTTGATGAAGTTTAGTGTGCAGGAGGTTTCGGGGGCGAGTGATCGATTTAGTTAGTTTTCATTTTTAGAATACCTATCTGGATGAGGGTACTTTTAAAATATAGGAACATTGTAAATAAGGAATAACTATTTTCTATGTAACTACACGTAAACGGAATACATATTATGAACTGTACGTAAGAAACTTTATTACGTTCTATTAAAGTCTTCTTGACAGTCCTTTATTTTATTACACAAAGAAATGTATTTTTGTGCCGTGTAATATGAAATTTTACTCGAGTAAGAATTGTAATGTTCAACTGAAAAACAAAATATTCAGAGCAAAGAACTCGACTTTGTAGCATGTCTAGACATTATTATTTTAACAGTTTGACCGAGGTGGTCCATAAAAATCGTTGTTAAAAGTAAGCTGGAGTGTAAACAGAGTACTGAGTATCATGAAAATGAAATGAAACATGATTATATCTGTATAATCTACAACAAAGCGTTTCATACAATTGCTCTTGTAGTTTACTGATTATATCAATGCTCAAATATTGTGTATCTGACTAAATAATTTACGTGAAATATTAATTAATTTCTATACAACAATGAGCTTTGAAATTAGTAATGAATCGGAAAAATATATTATCTATCTGTGGTAGAGAAATAAATAACAAAGCTCCACATATGAAAGAGAAAAAGTTCTGATACAATTCTATTTTTTTATCTTAAACTTTTTGACAAAATCTTTCACAACAATTTATATTCTGTAACTCATATTACGTTTTTGTTACAGACAGTTAAAGATGTATGTATTTGCAAGAGCACATTTCCACTTGGTCCCATTTCATCTACTTACATATTATAAGCTAATTCAACATTATCTCACTATCACTATCCCGATAAAGTCATTGATACTTTTTATTAGACTACGACGAAGTTTATAGCGATAATTAGAGTTTTTGCAGTCTACGTACGTTCGTATGTTAAATTACTGAACCATTTAATGAATGAGGTATCAATATATTGATAACTAGCCGACCCGTGCCCACTTCGTTGGGCGTAAGCCGCCCGCTTTTCTTCGACTTGATTTCCAAATACTATTATTTTTAACTGAATTTTTTGATCAAACATAAAAATATGGCATATGGCACTTCTGAATAAAGTCGCTTTATGTTAGTGAAAGAATTTCCGTGGTCAGATCAGTACTTCCGAAGATTACCCTTACAACCATACAAACAAAGTTATAAACTTTGCCTCTTAAAATATTACTAAAGATAATAGCCAGATGATATATATAATATATAATTTTATCAATACTTTTTACATAGTCGAGTTCTAGTTATTTAGACGTATTCTTATTAAAGTTTATTATTTTCCAATACATTTCCGTAGGTCCTAAACCTACTACTAAATTTATTTTGTCGTAGAGAAACAAAATCTCACAAATGTGAAGACTCAAACGTATACAAGCAATTAAAAACTTAGTTGAGGAATTAATGTTTGCGATTTGAAGCCGGATATTTAAGTTCAATACACTTAATGTGTACTAAGTTTAGTGTTGGTACACGCTGATTGACTAACTAAATTACTATTTTTTTCGTTTTTTTTTTCACGAAAACACTAAGTAAGGTGGATAACAAATACAGCTCACAATCGGGTCTGTTTACATTCGTCTATGTCTTTCTTAGTAACTAACAAGTAATATTGAGGTGCCTATTTATAAAATAACAACTTTTAGCATACTAACCTTTCAGTTACCCGTCTGGTCATTGCCCCTATTTCATAAAATTGATTGATGCTATGATGATTTCAGCACGAACGGACCAGCTCAACCGGGGCGGTTTCTCACAGAAAACCTACCTATAATAACAGGATTCTAGCTGTCGTGTTTAGTTGGTGAGTGCGAGACCGGAGACCGAATGATGCAAAACCATCTCAAAGATGTGGGCCACCATGCTGCAGTGCTGCATTCGCAATGCGTATGGTCACCACCACTTTTGGATTCTGTTCATGCTTTTCATGAGGTAGAGTAAATACTCTCTGGCAGGTCATACATAAAAAACAACCTTTTAATATACTGGTGTTACGGACTTTGTATAGTAGACAATTTTTGAGGTTCTTCAAATAGCTCGTGGAGCTATACTAGTGCTTATAAAGTTTATATGACTTTATAAGGGTATGAATACCATTTATCGATTCCATTTTTGACAACAATAGGTGTCTCATAAAGCTTTCTATCTATCCCTAAACATGATTATAGATATAACGTATTAATCGGAAACGTACTAGTCAAAAATACTGCTCAATAAATATGGGAATACCGCATACACTAATATCATTAAGACATCAAAATAAGTCTCTACTTGCCATTGATCAATAATTTGAATGGAATTGCTTTCTACTATAGGTATATATCAAAACCAATTCCAGCCTTTTGGGAACGCTACCAGTAGGCATTGATACGGCTTGATTTTTTGACGCTTGTATGTAAATAATGTTATTTCTTTCTTTATTATTATTTTCAATTATTTAAATTATTTTTTATTAAAGAAGTTGTGTTGGATAGATTACTGAAAATGGAAACAATTAACTATATAAGAAACACTAAAAAAGGAATGATAAAAAGAATTCCATAGTCCGTTCCATTCCATAATCCGGAGGCCCATAATCCAACCCTTCCCCTCATCCCCCTCCCCATTCCCCAAGGCCGGCAACGCACTTGTGATGCCTCAGGTGTTACGGGTGTCCTTGGGCGGCGGTAATCGCTTATCATCAGGCGATACGTCTGCTCGTTTGCCCACTATTCCATAAAAAAAATATCCATTCAAATCATTCTTCTCATTTAAATAAATACACATAGAATGTGCGAACACGTGTACATTCTTTTTCTATAATAAATCGAGCATGAGTTCGAATTCTATATATTATTTCATTTAGAAATTTCATATTTTTGTAGGTTAAGGATATACAGAAGGGATATTTTTTATTTCATAGCGTATTTGTGTTGTTCGTTCAGTATTTATCGTGAAAGGTTCTTCTTTTTGCGTTAATTCGCACATAAACGACTCGGAAGTTTGGTAAGTAATCAAATTTATTCATTTTTTTATAAACATATTCTAAAAATCAACCTTCACTCTTAAATGTATTATTAATTTATAAATTCTATAAATTTTATTCACATTTCACTCTCAAAATCACGCAAGGGTCTTGACTCATTATTTCTTTGCTTTCAGATCGTTTCAAATCTGAAAACATAGCAGTTTTTTTTGTAACTGTAGCCTTGTCCGACCGAGTAAGCCTTTAGACGACTCAACCCTTTAGGTGGCCTTGATATTCGTAAATTTCCGAAATTATTTTCCCAATGTTGATAGAAGTAAAAATATAATAAGAACAGAATGTACTCAGACTTGAAAGCTACCAAAGAATAAAAATGTAATTTAAATAGTGTGGTAGATGATAAATATACGAGTACATTGCCGATCGTACTTTTCATTCATGTCATGAAATATTTAGATATTCAAAGAGTTGTTATATTGCTTCTTTCAAATCATTGCGCTGAATATGGTTGTCTGGTCGCCTGTCACTTAGATATTCTCGTTCGCAGTGATATCTGTGCCACTAGTAGATATTTGCATCAGCAAATCGATTTTTATTTTTACTTTGTTTGGGTATTTTTGTAATACATTCTTACATCATTATAAAATTTGAATGTTACTAATTAATTCGATTGGAGTAGAGTCTACTCTGCCTGATGGAAAGCATAAATTGAATCCAAGAGTGGTGGACCCCATACTCATTGTGAACGCTGACTTTACAATAATTCAGCGTGGTGACCTATGACGGCCTGGTGATGCTTCTGCATCATTGGACCTCTGCAGCTCTGGTCTCGCACTTACCAACGAAATATGACAGCAAAATTGCTGCTATTTTAGATTGATCTTGATCTTCTTTTATATTTTTAAGGAATTGCTGTGTCAGACGTCCGTCTACGGTTTAAATTAAAGGTTTTCTTAAATATTGCTTATTGTGGAAATTATGTAAAAATATCAATAAAATGTAATTTTTAGGGTACCTAACCTACATGTCAAAAAATACACACGGTTAGGTGAGGTATCGTTGGAAAGGTCTTCTAAAACAAAATAAAACTTTTATTTTTGCTATAACCAATATTAAGTGTCCTCTTACCTTACAAGCTTAACTGTTGGCTTAAAGAAATTTAAAAAATCGTGATGGTAGTTTATGTAACAAATTGAGACAGGACTACAAGAGTCAAGTCGAGGGTAAGTAAGCTCGTTTTAGTTGTGGAAGTTATAGCGGTATAGTTGCCTAACTTATTATATTAGCCTACGTGGAAAATTTGAAACAAATAAAAAGTTCTTAGCAAGAATAATACTTGAAAAAATTTTACTTGCTTATATCGTAAACTTAATGATAAACTAGTTTATTTTACACAGTTTGTGGCGCCTTATGTTTATTTTAGTTTTTTTCTGAACTCTAACATATTATATTTTCCTGATTCTTAGCGTAATGTTTTATAGACAAATTCTTCTTCAATAAATGAGCTCTCCAATGCCTAAAGAATAAGCGAAATTGGCCTAGCCGTTCTTGCGCGATACCGTGACTAAGGAAAACAAGGACTCGTTTTTATATACTTAAATAATGAATATTGTTTAAATCTTTTATATCATCTAGCATCAGATAAGTTTTAAAATCACAGTGCTACTTCTGAATACTTTGTCATCTAGTCATTTCATTAGTAAAGAAGTTATGCATTCAATACTTTATAGTACCAGAATACTGGTTTTAAGTAATTAAAATATAACCAAAAAGAAGATAAAAGAAAAACAAAAGGCGCCTTTGAAACGTGTCGCTTTTCTCAGAATTAATTACAGTCAGGCTTCATTTTTTTTATTTTATTTATTTATCTTTATTGCGTACATATTACAAAATACTAAATAAAATGAGTGACAAAAAGGATTACTACAACAATTGGCGGTCTTATCGCTCATGGCGATCTCTTCCAGACAACCATATCATGGACATCAGATTGTTGTGTATGATTTTTAGTAGTACACATAATTAACACAAGTTATATAAGTATATACAAGCTATAGAAGTGTAGCTATTTAAAGTAAAATATATTATGAATTTCGAAGATGTTAAATATCCGCCACCTACTTGAGGTTAGTCCTGAGTAGGGGCAAGGGAAAAGTTTACTCGTTTCCATTAAAAAAAAATAAGCTATTACCGCCGCCTATGGACACCCGCAACACCAGAAGCGTCACATGTGTGTTGCTGGCCTTTGGGCGATGGGGAGGGCGATGGGGGGAGGGGTTAGGGCGCTGTTTCGCACCGGTTTTCTGTGAAACCTTTGTATCACTCCGGTCGAGCCGGCCCATTTGTGCCGAAGAGTGGCTCTCACTTATGTTTTGTATAAAAATTAATCACATTCATAGTCTTCATTACTTAATACTTTTATATGATTGAACATAATACCCTTACTTTATCATTTACTTAACTATGCTACATAAATATATGAAGTACTTATTGTTAATGAAATGACTGATCGCTTGACTAGTTTATCAACCAATCTGACATGCAACAGGAATAATGATTATTTACGCGATTGTGGCGGTAATGTCCTAAATATTAGCTTTGTCGGTTTTAAATACGTGAAACCACAGTTCAGAATTATCATAATCAATGCTAATATAATTTAAGGATATATGTGTTTATACGCTTCTTCATTCGTTTCACTTATGTATAATTCAGTTAACCATTAAGAAATTTTCTTACCCAAACAAAGAGATTCTGTGTGGTGACGGATTGAGAATTCAGAGTGTACTCCTATTCTTACTGTGGGTGTCGGAAGAATCGACTAACGGAGCGAACTACGCTGGACAACCACTACAAAGAGAAGGAAAACTGGTCACAAATCTTATATTGTAGCCAGCATGGGTAGGCCTGTAACTAGCAGAACAGAAGCTACTGTTGAAGAAGCACAGAGAAATATTCTCAAAAGATAAAAGAATAGCACCCTAGCTACAAAATAATATCGACGAAAGATATTGCGATACGGGTATGCAACATGATTTTTCCCTTCTCCTCGATATTCATAAATCTTAATAACGTCTCTTCCTTCATTAAATATTAAACCATTTTGTATGAAACTTGTGCAAAGTCTCGGCTGAGGGCGTTCAAATAGAGCGATATTCAAGCATTTTTATAATAGAATATTTAGTGCAGGTTTGAGCAGCTCAGCGTTACGTTGCTGACGTTGACGACGGTCAGCGGTCTCTTTTGTAGATTGTGCTTTTCAGCCGTTTTTATTGTAAACTGAAAAAATTAACTGGTGATAGAGCTGTGGAGGAATTCTATTACTTTATTTGATAAAACATTCAAACGGCTAGGATAAAAAGATTATTTGTTGGTAGGAAATCGATTTCAGATGCTTTTAATTAAACACGTTAGCGCGTGCTTGACACCAATGATCGCGTGTTCCTTTTCGTCTTGAACACTTGTTTATAGCCAGAAGAATACATGTTGTCTTGTCTATGTCTTGTCACTAAAGGGTCAGGGTCAGGCTCTTCAGAAATCTCAACCGTAGCCCAAATAATGGGTTTCCCGGGTGAACTCTGCCTCTGTGGCGCACTGGTAGCGAACGCGACTGCTGTGCAAGAGGTCTCGGGTTCGATTCCTGAGTCGGACCAAATGTTTGTATGATCTGAAAATATTTGTTTCGGAGTTTGGGTGTTTTCTATGTATAATATGTATGTATTTACAAAAAAAAGTATATAAGTATTAATATCAGTTATCTAGTACCCATAGTACAAGCTCTGCTTAGTTTGGGACTAGGTGGCGTTGTGTGTTAAAATGTCTGAACATATTTATTATTATATTAACTCCATGATTCTTAGAAAGAGGGGGACCCTTAGTCTCCTGTACAAACGGCCTTACCCATTCTAATATTATACAGTCGAAAATAACTGTATCTACCGGCTTATTACGCTTTCACAATTAGAGCGCTGCATCTATTTCAATGAAATCTGCGTCTAGTGGAAAGACGAAGGCCACCTTTTACCATGAAAACTGATATAAAGGCGGGTGGGGTAGTGGGCCAAACCTAATTTAAATTAAAGTAGAATTTATGAGTAAGTTACCACAGCAAGACTTCGAGAACGTTAAAAAGATTTTATTCACGGCTTTTTTGAGAAAAAATAAATTTTAGATACCTTTTCATAAATCTATAATTGTACCGAGAAATAATAATCATACGAACATCTGTACTGTTTCTGAATATATTTCTGCTAAGAAAAATAATCGTCATAATACGTATAATGTTTTTTTCTGTTATACCGTCACCGACACAGATTAAACAGACAAACGTATTTCTAATGATCCACATACTGTGAAGATAAAAGTAAAGTTACAAAATTCACGTTCTGACCAGATGAAGTGACGATTAGCGCAAGACGGCTGGCAGGAGCTGAATGCGAGAAGCCCAATATCGATTAGAATAGTGTGCAATGGGAGAAGCCTATGTCTAAATATTACCTAACCAAACACGTGACTTGAGATCGTATGAATGAGATCCAGCATGAGTTTGATCCCCATGTTTGACTTTTATTGTGGCAAAGATAGATGCAGGCGGCCCTGAATCCGTCCTTGCTACAATATAAGTCTAAATTGTTTTCATTTATGCCTTCCAAAGACGTAGACTGGGTTACGTGATTCAGCTGGTAACATTACAACCAGGAAAAAATGTTTTGGAAAAACTATTCACTGCCCTTCATATATAAACTGGGTAATAAATAAACGCCATATGACAATACACGTACGTTTATACCAGTTACTAATACGGAGTACAAACAATGTGCTAACTAAATTACTTGGAAAACATCACTAGTTCCTGATCCAGTTTAGAATTCAGGTAGATTCACTTATGTGGCACGTATTCGGTAATATTCCGTTGCAGCTTCAGGTGTACCAGTTAATCTGATTGTGCACTCGGCCGAATATGGCTGGGGCCTTTTGTTTAACTGCAGATTAATTTGATCATGGATGAGCGGGTGTTTCACTGAATGTACGTATGTATTGCATGCTCTTGTAATCGGGAAATCATTTTGGCAGATGCTAGGTTCATCAAGGATCATCATCAGCATATCCAAGAGCACTGATGGACATAAGTCTCTCTAATTTCCACACGGGAACTTTACGTAATGAGTTTGTCACATCATGTGATCAAAGACAGAGTGAAAATATTGACGCCAGAGGTCGCATCTGGCAACATGACTTTTTTTCAAATGTGAAAAGATTGACCTTTTCATAAACACTTCTACCTTTTGTTCACCTTTATCATTTACTGGAAGGCTTGTGGATGAATTGAATAGTATATCTCTTGAATGATCTTACAAGGAAATGAAGAAATTAAATCTAGGCTTTAAAGTAATGTAAAGTAAGCTTATAGAGGTATTACAGTTCAAAGGAGGTTTATACTTAAAGGAGAATTGAGTATTGAATGATTAGTAATAAACGAAATTAGCTAATATACACCTTGTTTTGTACCAACTATTAAAGATAATTAAATATTTCTATTTTTATATATATGTAGTGAATCGTGACATCAACAACCCATAATGTCTCACTGCTGGGCTCAGGTTTCCTCTCAGGAGAGGGTTAAGGCCATATGTGTTTATAAATATATAAACCATCTAAAACATGAATTTTAAGATTTTATTATACTGTCTGCACTTCGCTTCCGAAATTAAAATACTAATACCTATTGATTAATAGACAACTTCATCCCAAATGTCCGTTTATTTTGTTTGCCAAAATAAACATCTTAATATTTTTTTGTACCACGACACCTTGACCTAACTTCAATTACGGGCAGTAGGTACGTCTAAATTTTTAGAATAAATTGTCTTAAAAAAGCTGATGCGCAGTTCGGTCGACGGGCGCTTCTTCGAGACAAAGAATTTCGGAATTTACGTACAGTGTTGTTTATTCCACCAGGCTTACTTGTCGAGAAAGTTTTGAACTTTACAATTTACTGGCGAAATTTCTTTCTGGTAAATTTAATTATAAAGCACAACGACGTTGTAATTTAATATATATATAATTTATATAATAATTTATATAACTATACATCAGTGAAATTAACTCTACACTGACTCAAAAATCCTTAATTTTAAATTCTCAGTAACATTTACATAATAATATATTATGACGATTCAAACAGTCCTCTAACTACATTAAAAAGATGATTTAGACCAAAAGAAATCATCTTAAACTCAAGTAAGTAGTTGTAGAATATCTACACATTACGATTTTTATTGTTAAATCATTTTTCACTAAATTTCATCTTAACTAAGTCCACAGCTTTTCCGATTGTTCTATCTCCTGGGTACTTCATGCTTTTATTCGATTTACGTTTAACGTTTTCGTAAATCGCAGTTTTGCCTACGTAAACACAAAAAAATGAGCTTACTGTACAGGATGTCGACGACTGATTTACAATATAGGTTCGTTGGACCAACCTGTTCGATGATTTAATGGCACGTTGGTCCGTTGGAGGGAGCATTTTTATCTAAAGTGTTCGGAAAAAGCAGACTGGTGTTAAAGGATTTTCAGAATTATTTTTTTTCTTTCCTTTTCAAAGTAAAAGTGTATCAATTATCAAACAGAGGGATAAAAATTTGGAGACCAGAAAACACATCCACGATGTTTAAGCATAACCTCTCCTCTACTACGTAATTCTGAGACAAAAACAAGTGCTACTTAGCAGTTGTTGGCATTTCAATGTAATTGAATGCTTTTACTCCACAAACCTAAGTATCCATATCAAATTATATTAATAAAAATACTAATTAATTCGCAAATGGCAACACCGGGTTGCAAAAACTCTTAGTATTTGAGTACATAGTTATTAAATCGAGTGCCGCCTGACAACTTATTTATTTTATCGATACTTTACTTTGTTTATTGACTTGTTATCTCGTCGTGAAAATATAGAAGTTTGGGTGTGTCAGTTATGTCAATTGGTAAAAAATAATACCAGTTCTTTGTCTATAGTCTCTTAATCAACATAAAGTACGAATAGAACATTAAGTAGTACTAAATAAAGTTAATGGGGTGTGATATTAAAGTCGGTGGCCTGATTTATGACGCAGTTTAAGGCCAGTGAATTTAGGAAAGGACTTGAACAAAAATGCTGATTAAAATGACGCGTTTGAAACATTCTGGCCTCTATAAAACGAGGGCTTATAATGGAGGTTATACCATCAGGTCACATTTTTTTGTAGTATTTTGTGTTTATGTATGTAGGTGTGTAGGTGTTTCTTTAGCACGCCCTAGAGCCTAAATGGCTTGTCGTATTTTTATGTGAGTGGTGTCAATATATTCGTCTTAGTAGTGAGACACTGGGTACATCAAAATAAAAAAAAACGTAATTCAAAATTATACGCTGACGGGTTTTTTTGATAAATAATTACTTGTTTGAGATAGTTTATAACTAGTAGCAAATATTTGTGTATGGTGACGAAAAGTAAATTAGAAGTTTCTCCACCTACATTCATCCAGAGAGTGTCGTACGGCTAAAGGGGCAACATAACTAAAAAGAGAGAGAAACTCTCTCTCTCTCTCTCTCTCTCTCTCTCTCTCTCTCTCTCTCTCTTCCCCAAATAATATCGTAAGGCCTTTATTTAAACGTGGGAGAGCCGTGCAACACGAATTAACCGGCTCGATCAGAGTGATACCTCGGCCTCACCGAAAACCGGGGTGAAACAGCACCTGTGCTGTGTTTCATCGAGTGAGTGAAGCACATTCCTCAAAGGCTGGCACCATTCTTGTGACGCCTCTGGTTTAGCGGATGTCCATCTGCGGTGGTAATCGCTAACCTGCTCGGTATGTTTGTAAATCTGCTCATTTGCCTTTTATTCTAAAAAAACCTCCTTTTTTAGAAAAGGCTGATCTTCAGCAGTGGACAAGTTAAGGCCATTGATATAAATGAACAGGCATATCATATGTGGGGGACCGGGTATCACACGTCCCTCCAACACAAAGCGAGGATCCTCCCACCAGGCGAGGTGATCATGCCTGGCGGGCCACTGCCCAACGGTTGATGTTGGGATGTTGTATATATGTAATTGGCGTGGGAATCTCTATTGCGCGATTCAGCATTGATAGTTTCTTTGTACACTACATTACTCCAGAGTTCAGTAAATCTTCGGTAGATGGTGCTATCGTGTGTTTTTGTTGCCGCTGTATGTGAAAGTCGCCACACATCTTAGTTGTCAGTTCGATGTTGACATCCCTACTTTTAAGTGTTGCAATAATACATAATGGCCGTTCATGTGAGACTCCCCAATACTTATCTCATGTAATATAACAATGTAAGCTTTACCCTCGTCACTGTGCAGACATTTCTATTACAGGCTTAGTGTATTACCTGTTCTAATTAATTCTGTAAAATACCAGGCTCTTATTATAGTGGACGATCAATATCAACTATATATGTTTGTATATATTCTTTGAAAACTTCAGTTTAGAATAGTTTCAAATAATGAATGTTCATGAAATTAAAATGTTTAGGCATTTATTCTCGGTGGTTAGTTATAAATTTCTACGTGTATAAATATCTGCAAAAGATTTACTTAGAAAAATAAATATCATTTTTTATTGGAAACGTATATTTTCTACTTCATTACCGCTGTACGAACTAAGTTGTACAAACTTCCATCAAAGACATTAAAGAAAATGAATACCCCAATATAAATATATACTTACCTGCGTTTAACTTTGCTGTATAAAACTCTGCCACGCTTCAGTGTGTCATAATTTCGTAATCATGACAAAACGTATAATAGATAAAACAACCTTTGAAGCGGGTTTAAGAGTTTTGACCCAAGTACAAATCAACTTAACTTCTCTCTTAATATATCTAATACCTTTAAACAACCAATTCTTATATATATAACGATTTTCATGAAATTTAGTATACAGGGTATTCGGGGGCGATATATCGATCTAGCGAGGAATCATTTTTAGATAATTTTAAAAAAGATAGCTTAGATGTGGGTAACAACTGAAATAAGCGTCAGCAGGCGCTGACATTCAGTTTACTAAACAAATATCCATAAGGAATAAGTTCTGATACGAATCAATCTTTTTTTTTTGTTTCTTTTTTACCTCCCGTATTAAGAATATAAATTCCTGTGTCGCGGGGATCTTTACAAACATACATGAAACGGACACAAATTACACCCAGACTTAGAACAACAATTTATGGATCACACAAAGTGTTGTCCCATGTAGGATTTGAACCCACAACACTTGGCGCAGTAGGAAGCGGTGTGGCGACCACTGACACCACCAGGCCAACCGTGTAGTCAAATGACCAGAAATTATTACATAAAATGCAATTCTACCGCCCCAACTGTATATAAGATATTTTTTTATATAACATATAGGTATTAAGAAATAAAGTAAGTTCTATAAATTACTGGTTTAACTTAGTATCTTCAGAACTCGATAGTGTGTTTACGCTGGTCACGTCCAGGAAATCCGGAGCTGTTCAAGCGTACCAGACATTATTGTCGGGAAATATATTTAGGTGACTTTTGTTTGTTATCCTTTGAAAAAGTGAATAAATAAGGCGTAATCTGTATTGCTTATAAGGCAATGAGCGCTAAAGATGTCTATATTTGTGTGAGATTCTATAACAATCCCTATAGAAATCTTCTAAGCTTAAAATTCTAAGTTTGCCTATTGCTTGCTGTAAAACTCTTTGATTCTACCGCCCCTTAAAATTAGGGAAAGGGGATTTTAATTTGAAAATCTCGATAAACCCGTTTTTGTGACCCCGGGTGACTTTGACCCCGAGTACAATTTTTTCAGGTGTCGGATTGATGAAGACTTTTTACATATAATGTATGATAGTGTCTTGAACAATCCTACCAATTTTCAGGTCGGTGCCAATTATTTTAACCCCTTTCCTATTTTTGGTCTAATTTCACCGGACTACTTTGTATTATAAAAGGTTCTCCTATTCTCATTCAAAACTTCTTATCCAGTAGGCTATCTAAATATTTAGCTTTTGCATATAATTATCTTGAGATTTAAATGCTTTGACCGTTTTAGTAAATTTTAATAACTGACTAAAGAAACAATTTCTATGAAACAACAATGTTTCATCGAAATTGATTCCAAATGTAATGTGCAATTCCATATAAATATTCAAAGCCGGCCTCTTAAGTAGAAGTCACTAAATCAACATTCATTAAAATGACCCTTTGAACTTAGCAGGATATTTCAATTAAGCTGCAATAATTTATTTGTTCTCATGCGGGTATTACTGAATTTCAAGTCGGACGTTCTACAAATTAGTACAGGGGTCTGTGGGACTGTGACCGTGCGCAGAGAGTGTTAAATTTAAACTTATTAAAGCGAATCGCATTGATTTTAGATATAAATTGATTTACTTCCTAATGGTATGTTTTGATAGTTTACAGTGGTGTCGTTTGTTAGGCAATAGACAAGGTTTATTAGGGTTCATAGTGTCTTCTTTTGAGTCTGAGGACATCGATAAGATAGAATTTATTTATTCACTTAAACATATGAGTATATACATACAATAAACGATCGCATACAGGATACAGGGCTTAAGAAAGTTCAGGAGTGTGGTTTTAAATCAAGCTACGTAGTTGACATCTCCTAAGGGTCTTCAAAGATGTAACGTTACAAGTAATGAATTATTAAAAAAAAGTATTCTTCCTTTGTTTTTAATTTTAATGTACCCAGCGTCACACTCACGACTAAGACAAATCTATTGACATCACTCACATAAATATACAAGCCTTTTAGGCTCTAGGGCGTGCCAAAGAAATATACACACAAACACTCGAAATACATAATCCTCCTTCTTTAACAGTCAAGTAAAAACAAATTTTGTTGGAAGTATTAGTTAGATTATAATATTATTGTATTTTTATAAAAATATTTTGTGTTATCCTAACCGTTTAATATTTCGGACTCAATTTATGGAGTGGGTTCCTCTCAGATAAAACTATTTATGATTAAATCGCCGTAACGTTGGCCATTCCGCTGGGCATCATCTTTTTCTTTTTATCTTGGTCCAATTGCTTCTGAACTATTGGTCTGTGGCTAAAATCGACACAATATGTAATATACATTATAAAGAAAATGTTTTTTTACTCCGAGCTATCCTTTAGCGGAAAATCAGGAAAATACAATAATGTTTATAGAACACAATCTTTATAGCTATAAAGGCACTGCTTTATTCCAAAATCCCAACGTTTATAAATGTAAATCATAAAGCGGGCCAGCGGAAACCGACTGAATAATGAATATTAACATAAAAGCTTGAAACTAAAAATTTATTTTACGAATCGGATAATTTTATTTTACCTAAAGAACTAAATAAAATCATCAAAATATTCTAAATGAGACATCAGGTCAAGCACCACCTGTCGAATGTAAAAAGAATCATTTAATTGGTAAACTAGAAGTTATAAGGTAACACACACACACACACACACACACACACACACACACACACACAAATTCTTATTACAGTATTAGCTTTTGCCTGCGGCTCTGCCCGCATGTATGTCTGCCCGTTATTATGATAATTTCCGTAGCTTATGCCCTTCCTCAAGAATCAAAGTAACTCAATGACTAATTTCATTAAAATTATTGCAGCCGAATCAGTTCCGAATAGAACAAGCAACTATTTTTGATAAATGCCATACACTCAAACAAATATTTGAGAATCACTCATTATACTAGCATTAAACGAGACAGGCTTATCCGTGTAACGCTACGCTACAATGAATGACGGAATTGTCGAGAGTCACAAAATTTATAATAAATGTGAAATCATGACAGACGAAACGATGCGATATGAAAAAAACCAATGAAAGGGTTGAGTCCCTCCTGTGTAATTACAGCGATCAATTCTTAGTATGACATCCATGAATTGATATGTAAAAATGGATTTTCAACATAATATCCATATAAATTAGTAATACATTGTCTTTCGCAGAAATATTAATAGTCTATTTCTGTGTCAAGCTAAGGTCCAATCTATCTATATGCCAAAATTTATTCAAATCGATTCAGCGGTTTAGCCGTGAGAGCTAATAGACAGACAGATTTATTTTTGAATTTGTAATATCAGTATGGATTTCCGTTATACTTATTTTTCTAACTGATAATAATCGAACCCCTGCAAGCCCTCGAGTGGTGTGACAATCAGATGGTTAATAATAAAATTATTTTATAAATCTTGATTACTCATATAGAGTATTCTTACCGGATCCCAAAGTCCCCTTTTCCCTGTTCCTAAGGGTAGGTACTCAAATGGCACAACATATCCTACTAATATTATAAAGGCGAAAGTTTGTATGGATGGATATTTGTTACTCTTTCACGTAAAAACTACTCAACGGATTTGGATGAAACTTTACAGTAATATAGCTGATACATTAGAGTAACACATGGGTTACTATTTGCCGCGATAACCGAGGAGCCGCGGGCATAAACTAGTATGTGAATAAATCTAAAGTCGCAAGTGTCTATGGGCCGTGGCTTATCATCAGGTACAGTCTGGTCAGCCAAATCAGGCCATAAACAATTTTAAGATTATATTCTACTAGCTATTACCCTTGGCTCAGCTTCGTGTCTCCTCGTATATCAAATTTCGCAGTAATAGTAGTGTTTGTGTTATTCTAATAAGTACATAAGCTATACTGCTGTAAAGTTTTATCCACACCCGTTCAGTAGTTTTTGCGTGAAAGAAACATCCAGGCTCACAGAGTTTCGCATTTATAATATCAGTAACATTTAATAATGTTACGTACAAAACAAGTTCTTACATGGACTGCTTCGTTGGCGCAGTAGTAGCGTACGTGGGTCCGGATGCAAGAAAGCGGTTCCCGTATCTCTCCCGTCTCAGGCGCAAAGTGGCATACTGTGTGGTTTTAGTCGGTTCGATTCCGGCGCACCGCCCCGCCGCAAGCCCCGGTGGGGTGAAGGCCCGAGGGGGATTCCACACGAAAAAAAAAAGAAAAAAGTAGTAGCGTACGCGACTGCTGTACATGAAGTCTCGGGTTCCATTCCCGGGTAGGACCAAATGTGATTATGATCTGAAAAATATTGTTTCGGAATTTTAAAGTTTATTTTTATTATCTATATGTATATGTTTGTATAAGTATATATTGGGTGTATGTATATGTGTGTGTATATATATATGGGTACGCATACGTATGCGTATGTGTGTATGCGAATATTGTATTTATGACATTTATGTTATATAATGTTACCTTCATGTACCTTGAACAACCTTGTACAATTCGAACAATAATTTTCACTTGCTTCAAAAATACACCTACACTACACGTAGCTCTGCACCTCCTAAAGGTTGACTGGAAGATAATGCCCATGGCATTAAGTCCGCCTTTTGCAATGTAATTGCATGAATATTAAATAAATAAATATGTATTTTATTTCCAAAATAAAAGTTTAAATGTATTTATATCAGTTGCCTACTACCCATAATACAAACTCTGCTAAATTTGGAACTAGTATTCGAATGGTGTCAGCGTATTCTTAATCAACAATATTAATCTTTTTCACAAAAGTAAATAACTTTAAAGTATTTACTTTGTTATTTACAGCCTACTAAATTTCAGGGTATTATATATAAAATTAAACTTCTTGACATCTCAGTTGATTTACGAGTACAAGTTAAAACAACCCAAGGTACAAAACTGTTGAAAAACTTGTAGTTCATTTCCATTGTCCGTAAACCTAACTTTAATACTCATTGTACTTCTAAATTGTTTAACACTTTGAGTTGGTAATAAATCTTTATTAATGTTCAAATTATTGATTAACATTTGCAGTTTAGGGTTAAGGTAACGATGCGTTAAAAACTAACGCTTGATTTAATCGCTTGAACATAAGTGAAATTTTGTGCAAGAAGTACGAACTGCGTAAGAAGGAGGGTTATGTTTTTCAAGTGTATGTATGTATATTTCTTTGACACGCCCTGGAGCATAAATGTCTTGTCGTATTTTATGTGAGTGGTGTCAATAGATTCGTCTTAGTCGCGAGAGTGACACTGGGTACATTAAAATAAAAAAAAATATATCTGCTCAGTTCTTTAATTAATTTAATAAAGATGGTAGATATTGACACAGACGAGTATTTTTTTTTAAAATTCGTTATTCGATTGATGGTACATTCTCGGTATCTTTCAAAATATATTCGAAAAAATAAAGCCGTTGATAGACCTGAACAAACAATGAATTTAAAATACATATTAATTGTAGTCACAAAATAAAGAGATGATTTCACAAAATGTTATTACATTTTTAGTTGATTGATTGATTGATTAACTTGAAACAAATGAACGTAGTTCATCAACACATACATACTCTTATTCAGCGATATCAATAGCGTGTAGAGGAAGGTTGATTTTCTTTATTGAAACCAAATTGTAATGTTTTTTGGATACATTACCTACATTAACCAGGTTAAACTATGGGAAAAGTTTACTTAAAGTTTTTACGTAAATACAATAAGTTATGGGGCTTTTTGGATGTCTTTGCCATTAAGGGTGTCTTGCTATCGAACAAGGTTGAGATGTGGGGATGGTTATTATATTATATTCAAATTCACGATACACGGAATCGGTAAACTACCTTGATTAGGTTCAAATTCTATTAAAAAATATTTTGATTGACTGCTGCTGTGATTTGCAGGTTGGTTGGAAATGTTTGTATGATCTGCAAATATTTTTTTCGAAGTTTGGTTGTTTTTTTTTACTATAATATGTATTTATTTGCAAGAACAAATCATAATACAAGTTCTGTTTAGTTTAACGCTGATGGCGTGGTGTGTAAGAAGTTCGAAATATTTATATTACAGTGTAATAAAAGTGCATATGGTTCATGCTGTCTAATTTTACCTTTTAATTATAACAAAGGCTTTGCTAATTATTGCTTTTAGAAACTTACAAACACTTTAAGAAGAGGAACGAGATTAAGCTGTATGTATTAACTACGATACTTAGAAAGCCTTTTCAAAAAACATGAACTGACTTACATCTGTGTGAATTACGTTGAATGCCTAATAATTGGTTACCAAGTCGGAAATGTTCTGTATACATGCTACGCACACATCGCATATGACTGGTATCAAATAGAGCTAATCGTCCTGAGGTCTTTTGCTACATCCTTTCCTGATAGAGAAACCATTACATACACCCGCCAGCAATTTATTGAGTAGGCACAGAAACAGAAACATACATTAGATAACATTAAAGTGGTGATAATGGATAGAGCGATGGGCTTACAGCTAAATAAATCAAGAGCTTGCGGATTCAGGGCTTAGTTTTAGGTAATGGTTTCAGTTTAAGTTTGGGCTGACGATAGTAGTGATTTTATCTGAGGTTATCTTAAATGTGATCTTTTTGGTAGTATTAAAGTATAGTATAAACAAATAAAAAAGGGAGAAAATCAAAACTTAAACAACGTACTAACAGTAATTTTATCAACATTTGAATACTTTTGAACGTGTATGTAATTTGGATACTGCGCAAGATATGTATTAACATTATATATTCAAATGAAACAATGTATGTCCGTCTGTTACGCTTTTACAGCTAAACCGTTGCAATGATTTTAATAAAACTTGGCATGGAAATACTTTGATTTCTGAGGAAGGATATAGGCAACACTTTACCGCCATAAATGACTTATACGCGGGAGGTTACGCAGGCAAAAGTTTCTGTTTAATATTTAGGAAAACATTAGAAACCTGCTTTTTTATACATTTTAATGACATTTGCTTTTAAAACCACATGCAAAGTTACTCAAATAAAATTCAAATATTTACATCAAATATGAATCTGATAAGAGTTACATTTTAAATAAGTAATTAAGTCAAAGTTTTATATCAGATTTATAATATACAGTCATGTAATTTGACTTCCATATTTGTCTTCTCAAGTTTAAGGTCAAATTATAAATTAAACTGAGAAATCCGACTTTTTTTGCCCTCCAGCGTGTATTTATTTCCCACGGGTTTCCCGCACTTATCGTCCTCGCATTACGGCAAAGTCTTATCGCTAGGGACCCTAATTAAAAGTAGGAAATTAAGCTTTTCAGCTGTTAAACACGGCTTATATTTTGGAACGCCCGTCGATAGAACTAATGGCCTATAAAACTGGATGGATACGAAGGATAAGTGCTCTGTAATGTCGGGAAAACTTTGTTTTCACTCAACATCGAGCACACTGTTGGGTTAAATTGGAAAGTAAGATTGTAACCGACACAATGCTCTGCAGTATTTGTTTTTAAATTAAGTGTTTGTAACTTCTTGAGCAATGAAAATCTGTGTTTATTCTTATGGCAAAATAATTTAAATAAACGTGTAATTGCTTGTTGGGTAACTCACATGAAAATTATATTCATTGTTCATCTTTTTTTTAGTTTTATTTTGTTGTTTCATAATAAAAATATCCCAACGGTGATCTTGTCTTTTAAATCTATCTATCTCATTATTGAACTAAAAAATAATAGGTCACAAAGGAATACTAAAACATTTAAACTAGTCATTCTTGTTTTCTTTCTTCATATATATATAAGAATCGATCTAGAGTATACATTTTTAGAAAATTTACAAAAAAATTGACGAGCAAAGCTCGGTCATCCAGCAAATAATATATGATATGGTGCGTTTAGATGCGTGCCACGCCTCGACAACCCGCCACAAACGCGGGCGTGTAAACGGACTGTTTAGCTTGGATTGCGTGGGGTCGTGATAGCTTGTTCCCGACCTGTCGATACTGCCTCAACCCTCGGGCGACTCTTTCCCAATCTGGGTGGAGCCAGTATCGCAACGAGAAGCCTCTTCACGGGGGTTGTCTGGTCTATGGAGCTGTACCGGTGTGGGCGTCGGCTCTGAGCGCCCTCAAAGGGTATTGGCGGTCAGAGCCATACGCAGATACCGCACGGTGTCGACCGAGGCGACGTGCGCCTTGGCCGGAACACCCCCGTGGGATTTGCAGGCGGAAGTGAAGTTTATCAACGGGTGGCTGAATTCCGGGCGGAGAGTGGCATTCGCCCGAAGAGGTACGCGAGTGGCGTGAAGCCTTCGCAGCTGGAGGCTCCACGTGCTGGCTTCACCGCCGTGGAGGCTCTCCAACCTGTCATCCTTGAGTGGGCAGGGCGGCAGCAAGGGACCCTTTTCTTCCGACTGACGCAGGTGCTTTCCGGGCACGGTTGCTTCGGGAAGTACCTGCACTCGGTCGCCAGGTGGAAATTGAGTCCCGCTTGCCACCACTGCGACTGCAGTGAGGACTCGGCCCAGCACACGCTGGCGGTGTGCCCCGCTTTCGCGCCGCAGCGTCGGGCCCTAACTGCAGTCATCGGAAGAGATCTCTCGCTGCCGGCCGTCGTACGCTCCATGGCCGGTGGCGAGAGCAATCTTACCGCGGTCGCGACCTTCTGCGAGGAAATCATCTCGCAGAAGGAGGCGGCGGAGAAGGCCCGGGAGAACGATCTCCACTCGGATCCGATCCGCCGTCGGCGGACCGGGCGGCAGAGGCACGCCTACCAGCGCCTCATGCCGCCCTGAGTGTGGCCGCGGATGGTGGGGACGGGTTTTCCCCTCCATCCGCTTCACAGGCCAGCCGCGAGGGGGTGACGTTACGCGTGTGCCGTACGTCGCCTAAATTGAGAGTTTTTATACAGCAGACGGTGCCCGCTTCAGTGCGGGCAGGCGCTGGGAGGGGTACGGATGGCGTAAGAAAGCGGATCCCGCATCAGTTCCGTCTCAGGCGTAGAGTGGCACACCGTGTGGTTCTATTCGGCTCGAATCCGATACACTGCCCCGCCGCAAACCCCGGTGGTGTGAAGGCCCGAGGGGGTTTCCACACGTAAAAAAAGATGGCTTTCTCCCGACCTGAGTCAGTGTCGGTTTTTGAATACAGATCAAAGGTAGCGTGCGCAAGCGTTTGTAGTTTGTGAGCGACTGCCAAGTCCTCGTAGGCGTGTAAACATAGCATTATATACCCACAGGGCCGTGAGAATATAAAGTATCAATATTATTTTTAAAGCGCCGACAATTTATCGGCTAACAATATGCTGGAGATAACAGCTTATACGACGAGGAACGCTACTATCAATTCCTCAGATTAAATTGAACCTTTATTTTAGTTTCCACTGCTACACAGGCTGGCGTATACACTGGCAGGTTATATAATCAGATGCTATAAAAGCATCTCCTTCGGAAAAGCAAGTTGGCAAAATGAATATACTTTGGCATCTGATTGTAAAAATTATGAAGTTTTTTTTATTCTTGCAAAATATTCCCAACTTTTTTGTTACTATTATCACTTGACGTTTACTGTTTAAAAATAAAAATTAATAAATTATGATCAATAAGACTGAATATTCACCACTAGGTTTTATCTTTTTCTAAAATCAAGTTCTTGGTTTTTTTATGTAATCGCGGGCAAACAAGCAGACGTATCGCCTGATGGTAAGCGAATATCGCCGCCCATGGACATCTACAATAAAAGAGGCGTCACAAGTGCGTTACCGGCCTTTGGGGGATGGGGAGGAGAATGTGGATGGTAAGAGGGGCAGGGGTTTGGGCATCCGGTGTCCGCACTCACTCGGTGAAACACAGCGCAAGCGTTGTATTACACAGGTTTTCTGTGAGGACGTGGTATCACTCCGGTTGAACCGGCCCATTCATACCGAAGCATGGCTCTCCCGCGGTTAAATTGGTATTTGAACTTACAAATAAAAGAGTTCTTTTCACGAAAACTACTGCTAAAATTAAGAAATAGGGCACCCACTCAGTACAAAGAAACGAAAAATCTTCATAACTTGGGTCTCCTGTGAGCCTGTGGGATCAATCCAGTCGAGCCGATCCATTAATACCGAAGGACAACTCTCCCACGATAAAGTTTAAAGTTTGTCAATATTATTACTATAAATGATAACGCCTGTATTGTGGGTTACACTTATAGGATGGGAAAGTATCAACCACAAATAGAAATATGGCTCCCACACTATGCAGTTACGATAACAATATAACTGATAACACCATCACAGTCCACTGCTGGACAGAGGCCTCTCCATATGCACGCCACTTGGTGTGCTCCTCAGCATATTATTATTATATAATTAATTTTTACTATTATTACCTATTTAATATATAAATAACATATTACAAAAATGACAAGAAAACAAAAAAGTCTTATTCCTTATTACAACAGCTATCTTCCAGTGAAAGTTTGGTGGTCCAGCAGTTCCTAGAGATTAGCCAGAGCAAACAGACGGACAGAGAGACAAAAATGGTAAAAAATGTTATTTTGGCATATGTACCGTGTAGACTTACATATTTAAGTAAAAGCGGTTGTTTTAATATTACGAACAGACACTCCAATTTCATTAATTTGTATAGATATAGAAGTATAGATTGTGTTATTTATTCTTCAAGAAGACTACACTAAAAAGAGTTCCACAAATTCAACTATTGACCAAATTCAGTGGCGGCAGAGTAATTACATTACGTAAAAGAATCAAAAATATTTCAACCTGGTTTATTTTAAACAATTTGTACCCTGCAAAAATTTGCTTTAACACATTATCTTTGCAACGATAAAAAATGAGAAAAAATACCGACGCCAAAAATTGTTCAAAACAATATTACAAACTGGTTGTACAATATACATGACATGCATCGTATCAAAATTTCAGCTCAGTCGGTGCACAGAACTATTTGAATTTACATTTATAATATAGATGATTTAAGTAGCTTTCTATAAAGTTATATCACCAAGCCTGTAGTATAAAATCTGCAAAATAATAGCCAGTAACAATACTGTGAAGCTCTAGCCTGAAATAATAAAACAAACAGCATATGTGGAGCGCATCCTCAGCAAACAATCCTGCTAATGCCAGCGCAGAAACGCTCAATAAAAACCATTCGCAACACAATACACATAAAAATATACTCTACACATTTCATTCATTATTACACCCATTAATTTATCCATCTTTTATGAACTTTATTGTACAGTAATAAAGTTCTAATTTCAACGGTGATTGTTACTCACTCGCAGCATGGTGCTTATTGATGGTCACAATTCGCGGTTTCTCGCGGTCACAGCCCTTATGACATGTGTTGCGAAGGGTTAACTAAAGGGTTAAAACACTGTTGTTTTCTTTATGGTTTAACTAAACAAAGGGCAAAGGGTAACAAGTTCGCGCCTACCTCCCGTTGAGCGATGCGCATTTTTGTTACAAAAACGGTTTATTCTCCGAAAAAAAAGTTTAATGTCTTTATTTTGGTTTCATGGCTATATTACTTAGAAAATTGCAAGGGTTGTGTGGTATCGAATAACACAAAATATCAGTTTTTTCTATTGTTTTTATCGTTAGTTTATGGTAACATGGTAAATATTTTGTTCTGCCGCATACCGTGTCAAACCATACAAAGCCGTACCTTGTGGAGTTCAAGTCTTTTGCTTATGTTTAACCCACATATCACCACTAATCTAAGGAGCAAATTGTCGCTCATGCTATTTATGAAAACACATTCAAAACTTTAAGACGAGACGACTTTGAGACGAGAGTTAATCCCAAAGTAAGATCAGCAATGCACCTGCAACTCTTTAGTTGCAACTTGCAAGTGTCCAAGAGGTCGCTTGACTTCAGATTAACCGAGAACTCGTTCGTGGCTTGAAGCATCAAAAATATAATATATTCAAGGAAAGAAGTGTTGATGTCTGGTATACATACTTAAAGCATAAAAACAATTTCATTTAAAATCTCTACGTATTTTCCATATAATTAAAGAAGAACATGTTTCTAGTGGCAGTTGATAGAGGACGAACCCATTTCAGACTATTCCTCTGCATCTGAGAATGTCCTAACGACAAAACTTTCTAAAACAACAGTCCTGACACTGATTTATTAAGGTACAAGGTTTTCCGTCGAGTCAATCAGCGTTCGAAGAAGTACAAAAACAGTAATTTGAACAAAATATGGAAATTTGGAAGTCTTTCTGATACATTACAGTGTGTTGTACTTCAAAATTTAATGCGTTCGTTTAATATGCCGCACGTACATACGACCATACTTTGGCAATTTACATTTTGCCAATTATATAATAATATATCGCTAAAACCACCCTTAAATCAGAAACTCTAAAGTTTAATTTGCAACACACAAATCTGCAGTTAAATTGAGATTATACAGAACGCGAAGTGGCACTTGAGGACAATTGAAGTTTTAGTAACTGTTCGCGATACCCTCTCGAATTTATTTTTTAACAAATGTCGCGGTAGATTATCGCAATACAAAATGATAGCGAATTAATATCACGGAAAGGGCTCGCCATATTGGGGTACTTTAAAAACTCATCCGTAAATTAAATGTAATTGTTCGGCTGTTAACTATCGAATAGGGGACCCCGTCGGCTTTGTATTTTATTTTTTATTCGTTATTTCATTTGGACCAACTGTTTCCGGACAGAATTAATGATCAACTTGATCTTTTCTTTATTATGATGCATAGTTTGTTGCTAGCTTGTCAGTTTAGGCAATGGCCTTTATTCTATTTGTAAAGATAAGAAATGTCTTATCTATACAAATAAATAAAATTGGAGTGTCTGTTTGTCATATTATATAACACAAATACATATGTATTCTTTACTAAATACATATGTATTTATACACGGTACATAAACCAAAATAATATTTTTTATAACTTGTTTCTGTCTGTTCCGCTTAATCTCAGGAACTGTTGGACCGATTTTGACGGAACTTTCACTCGCAGAAATTTGGCATCAACTTTCTACTTAGGCTAATTTTTTTAGACTAGCTTTGCCCCTCTGTGTTACGCGCAGTTATAAAGGTATAACGTTAACCACGGATCTGCAAATATTTGCGATCATACAAACATACATATGTATGTATTTACAACAAAAAATAAGTATATATGTATTTATATCAGTTGTCTAGTACCCATAACGCAAGCTGTGCTTAACTTGGGATTAGACGGTGTTGTGTGTTAGAAGTCCAGATTGATTATTATTATTAATTATAAAATTTTACATTTATAATTAGAATTTTTGACAAATACAAAAACGTTAAACAATTTTTAAGTAGTTTTTTTATTGTAAGATAAACCTGTCATCGAAGATTGTATACACTTTTTTTATTATTAGAAAACGGTTTATATTTTCGAACAATAATTTAGTATTTTCACCAACTAATGAGTTGCCGACCACCCAACATTAGGACGGCGCAGTAATTAAATCTGACATTAACATTTTTCCGATTTAATGGCTCTGTAAAACAGTCGTTTACGTTCTTCAAGAGGGAGAAGTTAAAAGTTGACTTCGCAACGCACTGTACAAATTCATTTAAATATATTTATTGTTACTTAAATTTACGTAAGGAAAATTGTCTTTTAAACATTCACTTGAAAAACGACTTTGGCGTCTACAATGTAAAGTATAAATTAGTTTAAAATCGAAAACAATTTGCTATCTATACGTTGCGAGATTTCCCGCGAGCTTCTATTATTTTAAGGTTGGGATTTCAGCACAAAGAAAATCATTTAGAATCTATACTCCATTGCAATATTATACAACTGAAAGTTACTCTGTCAGTTATGATTCAACATTGCTGAACCGATATGGATGAAATTAGTAATGAAGATCCTTTGATTTTTGGAAAAGACATAGGCTTTTATTTACCACGATTACCGACATACCCACAGACAGAGCTGAGGTCAAAAGCTAGTTTCATTTTTTTGTGGAATGGGGGTAAACGAGCATACGTAGAGCCTGATGGTAAGCGATTACCGCGGCCCATGGACACCCGTAACACCAGAGGTATCACAAGCGTGTTGCCGGCCTTTTGGGGATTGGAGGGGGAGGGGTGGCAGTATGGGTTTGAGTATGGCCTTCTGGGAGCCTCACTCCCTCGGTGAAATACCGAGCAGGCACTGTTTCACACTGGTTTGGTTTTCCAAGCCGTGTGTGACGCTCGACCGGAGTGATACCAATATCACTCCAGTCGAGCCTCACACACTGTTTCCTATATTATAAAGAACTTAATAAACCTGAGAGCTAGAGAAGAATTGCCCCTGCTACTTTTCTGTGTATTTGTGATTTCATAAATTGTAAGATTTTAAAAACTTTGCCATTAAAGTCAATATCTCAATGTGTATTGTAACACAACACAGAAAGATATGCAGTACAAAAGGTCTTGGTAAGGTTGAAATCCAGCTAATTGTTGCGGCAAGCCACGTACCGTGTGGCGTCGTGCAAACCTGTTTGTCTTCCGAATTCTTAATGTATAGGTGGTATATACAACATTAAATACGCGCCATAGAATTGTAGAACAAATGGAAATTAGAGTTGGTATTCCCTCATTAGCAAAATTACCTCACGTATTGTTTATTTGTTGTGTTATATCGCGATGTTTAAGCTATTCCTTCGCGAAGGAGGTTCGGGAGTTTTGCACCACGCTATTACTACGATTTTGCTTAAGAGTGACTTAAAAGTGTTACTCTTATTAGATTGAAATATAATCATTATATTTAGGTCTGTTTTTACATAAGGTGAGTGTCTAACCTTCTTGGGTACGCAAAATATCTATTTAAAAATAGTAATGAGCTACTTAACTTTATATAATTCATGACTATTTTTGTCATGATTCATATTATTTAATTCATGATTACTTTCACTTCCTAAATGTTGTCTATATTTTAATTACAGCAACACTTAAAAAATACTTATTACCAGGGTTGCTGTCTGACATATACATAAAAATCGTTGATGTTACGAGCTATTGTATTTATTTGATTTATATATATATTTGAACGAATATAATTTAAAAAAACTCGACTACGTACAAAAGTATGATAAAATTTATTTAGCCTATATACCTGGGTTATTATTACGAATCTAATTTAAATTAGTTTATTAAAATTGGTTTTGTAGTTTATGCAGTACGGTCGACAATACATACATAGACTGCCAAAACTATTAATCTTCCTTTTGGTTTTACAGCAATGGGTTAAAAAGGGAAAAAAACTTTTTTCGTACAAGGGGCAAACAAGCAGACGTATCGCCTGGTGGTAAGCGATTACCGCCACCCATGGATACCCGCAACAACAGAGGCGTCACAAGTGCTTTGCGGCCTTTGGGGGATGGGGAGTGGAATGGGGGAGGGGTTGAGGGAATGGGCCTTCGGTATCCTCACTCTCGCGGTGAAACAAAGCGCAAGCGCTGATTCACACCGGTTTTCTGTGAGGCCGTGGTATCACGAAAACACGAGCAAAAAAAAACGAACAAACAGAGCAAGAACACACAGTTGTGCCCAAAAATCTCAAACTAATAAGTCTATTGTATAATAGTGATAAGCAAATATCGCCTAATCTGACAATGGTCAAAAAAGTCCATCGACGCGGCATAAGGTGTGAATGTTCACAATTTGTGACCATTGAAAACAGGCATAAAAGATTCGCCCCATATTGATAACAATGGGGTGTTCCATTTATGGCCACTTGACCCTAAGCTGGGCATAAATTATGCATGATCATCAGCCAGTATCGGTTGAGTACACTGCATATTCTAGTAATAATAATGTACGCAATTTAATGAGCTCCAATTTATTGCTCTTGTATTTTAATGACAGCGAATCTTTGTTCCTTTCACTTGGACAAACATGTTTTGGTCGATTGTTTTTTATGAGGATTTACGTTCAATATGCCGATGTCATGATTATTTTTACACTTAAGCTATAAAACTACTGAACTGGTCTCAATAACCTTTTCGCCTTTGGGAAAATAACGTCAGTCGGAAGTAGCACGGGTTTTATTTGATTTTCGTACTAGCTTTAGATCGCGGTCCCGCCCGTGTGTATGTCGGTTATGGCGCTAAAGAATAGCCTGTATTTCCTCAAGAATCAAAATATATATTTTCATACCAAATATCATTGAAATCGGTGCAATGGTTTAACTGTAAAAGCATAACGGATAGACAAATAGAGTTACTTTCTAAATTATAATATACTATGGGATATTAGTAATGATTTAAGTAGTAAGTTGTGACATTAGTCATTTTTAATTTGGTGTGACATTAAAATATATTAAAAAGAAAAGAAAAATTTCACAAAGTAGTATTTGTATGTGTGTTTGGTGTATATGTAACTTTTATTAGTTAGATTGCTGCAACAGAAATCGAGATTATTAGCAACTTTTATCTCGTCTCTCGTCTTGGTTTTTAATTTTCTTAATAAGTTTTGTTTCGTTAACTTTGGTGAATAGAGTTTATTTTTTGGTTTTATAACAACTAGCTTTTTTCCGCGGTTTCGCCTGCGCGTATGTCGATTATCGCTGTAAAGGTTATGAAGTAACTTCTAGCTGAAAGCGTGGCAGACGACGGGACTATCAATGGCAGATAGGTATAAAATTAGCAAGACATAAGGACTAAAATAGGCTACTTTTGTTTTAGACTAGCTTTGCTCCACAGTGTTACCAGGGGTTCCTTTGTTGCTGTACCTTTACAATAACAACCGCGGGGCTCAGCTAGTTAAATAAAGTTAATCAGCCTTTGACCACGGCCAGTGCAACCTGGTCGAAACTTCAGGAAAACCAGAGGTATATAACTATTATGTCATGAAACGCGAAAGTTTAAAAGTAAGTAAAATTATTTAGCTAACATTAAAAAAATCAAAAAGTGTTTGCAACAAGAACAAGGATTGGTTTCCATTGTCTTTTACAACTAAAGTTAATTATAGAATTATAGTTAAAGAATCCTTATTTCTCCAAAGAATTTACCAAATTCACTTCCTGAGAAAACATACAAAAATGTTGACAAATAAATCAAATGATGGTCTTTTAAAACAAAAGTGGGTACTAAAATATATTTCGTACAAGACAATGAACTTAAAACACACTCGAACACAGTAAACACGATTAACCCAAGCAACTGAAAAATATTTTTTAAACCAGATGGGACATTCGTATTATAACTACAATCTCCCACTTTTATTTCTACGTTCGCTAATAATTATTATATTTTGTTAATTCTGAAACTTTCTGTTCGTACATAATTAGTAATACAGAGTTACTTTTGAATTCATAATATTAGTATGGAAATTAACGTTAAATGCCCACATTGTGGGATATGGACGATGTGAAATAAAAATACGCGACTAAAATCAAACAAACATCTAACCCTCAAATGTTGAATCGTTTTATCAAACACAAAATATCTTGTTTTCACCCCAAAAGTTTGTTCTTGTGCGTGAATAGTAATGCCATTAAAAAAGATTCTGATAAAATAAAAAAGATTTGCGGAGTATAAAAGGACATTAGAAGCGATGTTAGAATTAGTTTAGCGATGATATCTAACGCAGGTGCACCGATTTGCATACATTAGTAACCTCTTTGTTCAATGTAGGGAATGTTTGATACATAGATATAAACCATTTATATTTGAGACTATTTAAATAAGGTATTGTGATGTAAGTAGAGGGTTAGGTTAGCGATTCAAAAAAAGATTGATGTTGAGACAAAAAACCAATATGTCTATACAAATAAATAAAATTGAAATGTCTGTTTGAATTGAAATTTCTATTGAATTGTTTTTAGTAAATCTGTATGAAAATATATATTAGGTATTTATTCTTAATGAATATTCTTTTTTTTGTCGACGAGACTTTCTCTGGGTGATACAATAGTAGGTTATTTTTATTTCAGAATAGGTTTGACCGGCGGCATTACCCGTGGTGGTTGTTCCATCATCAAAGTCTTATTAACTAATACCTGTTAACATTTAAAACTATATAAGACCGAGGTTTCTTTTCTATTGGTGTCTATAAACTAAAAAATGGAATAGCAGAAAAACGAGTAGACATACGCCTGTTGGTAAGCGGTTACCGTTGCCGATGGACATCAGCAACACCAGAGGCGTCACAAGTGCATTGCCGGCCTTTGGGTGATGGGAGGTTGGTTGATGTGGGCCTCCGGTATCCACACTCACTCGGTGAAATACAGCGCAAATGCTGTTTCACACCGTTTTTCTGTGGCAGGCGACGCACTGAAATTAGGCGTTACATCTACTCCTTTGCCACTATCACATAGAAGAATAAAGACAAGACTATTCCGGCAGTACTTTACGTTGTTAAATTTAAGGATACAAGCGACACAACTCAATTTAATATTAAACCAAGCAGTCAAACGTTATAGGGCCAAATTAACCACTTCATATGGATATAGTCAAAGTAGTATATATATAAGATATATTATCAAAGATTTTCAAAAATAAACCATAAATTGTTTCTCTGAAAAATACAAAGTTTTGTTTTATATATCACACCCTTCCAATATTACAATAATTATTGTCAATAATGACCATTAAACTTTTAACTCACCTGAAAAATACAAAGAAACGACATTTAAAGTTCACTAATATCGATTCCTCAATTATATCCTTTCGTTTATATTTCTACCAGTTTTTATAACAGAAATTACAGAAATAACTGTCAAATGTCATTCCGCTCTAAGCGCCACAGCAACTTATAAACGCGCAAATGACGCGCGGCAAATTAGAATTAATGAAATGCCATTTCGTTACATATATATTAAATAATGGTGTTCAATAAAGCGAGGCTAGATGTTAACACCCGCTCCGCAATAGGACCAACAAGTGAACACAATTACACCAAGTAGTAAAACTAGGGGTCAGATAGGATTGACAACTTGCCAAATTGTACCTACCTAAACTTCTATATGAACGGATAATCTAAATTGCCTACAAATCAGAAGTAATAGGTCTAAAGCATTGAATTTATTCATTGTATTTATTGTGGGAGAGCCACGCTCCGGCAGTGATATCACGGCTTCACAGAAAACCTGTGTGAAACAGTGCTTGCGCTGTGTTACACCGAGTGAGTGAGAATACCGGAGGCCCATATTAACTAACCCCTTCATACATACACGGTACACATACCAAAATACAATTTTTGTCTATCCGTTTGTCTGTCTGTCCGTCTCTCAGTCTGTTTGTTCCGGGTATAATCTCTGAACCGATTTCGATGGGTGTTTCACTGGCAGATAGCTGATGATATAAGGAGGAACTTAGGCTACTTTTTACAATAACAAACGCGGGTAACACCACGGCGCTCAGCTAGTCTTTAAATAAATATATACTTTATTCAAATATATCGTTTATGCCTATTTTATACAAATTTAATAAAAATAATAATAAATACCGTTTTTCTTAATCCTTTTTACTTGTGGATCGTAGCAACACAAAAACTTTATAAACTTAGCCAACCTCTCAAAATAAATCGCAAGTATCAAGATCCAGGTCATTATGTGACGTGCTTTACTAAATTAGTACTGTATCACTTGTATTTAAAGAAAATTATGAAAGTCAAGTTATTTTTAGAAGAAGATGAAGATGAAGATGATATAATATAGCTAAAATTTAAAAAAAATAAGGAGTAAGAGTCTTGCTGTTTACTTGCATGGAAATGACAGCGCATGTACAGATTATAAGTGCGAAAGATAGCCTAAGGGTTACAGGCAACTTTGGATGATGGATAAAATTTCGAACATAACACTGTCCATCGGTTTGTTACGCTTTCACGACAAAACCGCTGAAACTTTTTGGATGAAATTCACAATGGAGAAAATTTAATTCTTGAGAAAGGACATTGGCCATTATTTACCACGAGAACTGACATACACGAAAACGGAACCGCGGACAAAGGTTAATATAAAATATGGCCATATAATATCTAAAGTAGGTGCTAAACAATTATGTGTCTTATTATACTCCCATTATAGTAAGCAACAACATTATAATTTCGTGAGATGTATGGTTCATTATTCCGTGCGCTGGACTCATTATTACTCGATGAAAAGGACCGAGACGTGGTACAATTTAGCGGTTTTTAATTAAAATGAAAAGTGCGAAGCCGGCACCAGCCTGTTCATTAAACTGAGGAAATCGTTACACTTTATTTATTTGAAATCTGTTGTTGTAGGTATTTAGAAAAGTGATTCAATTACTTTCTGTCAGGTAAATAGTTCCTTCTAGGATAGACTGGAAAACATTTCCAGTCTATCATGGAACAAGACCAGCTTACATATTTAACTCAATGGGAAATTCCCTTTTTACCAGATTACGGTGAAGCCAAAACGAAGGAGAAAGAAGTTTTCGCAGTCCAAATATGTTTCTTTTTTTGTATGGATAGGTGGCTAACGAGTAGACCTATCACCTAAGTAAGCGGTAAGTGATTACCACCGCTCATGTGCACCCGCAATACCAGAGGTATCACAAGTGCGTTGTCAGCCTTTGGGGGATGGGGAGGATGATGGGGAATGAGGTAGGGTTATGGGCCTCCGGTATCCTCACTCACTCGCAAGCGCTGTTTTACTTCGGTTTTCTGTGAGGCCGTGGTGTCACGTGGTACCTATGTATGTCTGTACATTCCACCGTAGTACCAAAACCATTGAACCGATTTTAATGAATAAGGTGTCAATATATTCATAATAATTGCCCGAGTGACATAAGCTACATTTTATCAAAGTTTTTACGTGCGAATTTATAATTCTTTTACTATTCCTTATTAACATTTCATGCAAGGCAAGGAACTAATATGTAATTATTGTAGTCCTTTTGAACACTGGTGTCTTATTAGAAAATCTGCGATTGAAATTTTTAATGCCACGATTAGTAAAACCAAAAGTTTTAAAATGTATTAATAGACTTGTAGTCCTACTAAAAATAATAGCATTTGAATGATATATAATATAATTAACTTCAAAATCTTTTTCGAAGATCCTTAAAATGGTATTTAGAATAAAATATATGCCTCCAACATGTAATGTTTTTTGGTTTCTAATAAATTGGTTTCTTGTTTTTGGTTAAACTCTTGACACAGATCTTGATTATCATCTTCCTAGCCTTTATTATTCCCAAGATTTGGGGTTGGCTACTAGTTCGACCGGTTTTACCTGAATATCAGTTTTTACACGGAGCGACTGGCATCGGACCTCCGCAACACTGAGGGTGAATTCGAAGGTTGAAGTAGTTGTCAATATATTTTAGGGCACTGACTTCCCAATAACGGGACCGACGGCTTAACGTGCTCTCCGAGGCACGGGCGGGAAACACCGCCATATTCCATACTCTGGGCTGCTATTAAGAATTTCTTGTAAGAAAAACCTAACAGCAGTCCAATCCGGGAATCGAACCCTAGACCTCTTGATCTTAAATGTTAAAAAAATTTTATTTTCGTTTTCACACAAATGAAGTTTTATTTTGAATATTGTTAAAAATAATATTTAAAACATATGAGTATGTTTATGTACCTTGACAATCCAGTAGATGCTGTGGCGTCTGTTTGTCTGTATCTTCGGCGATCGCTTTTTGTTTTTTCAGAAAACGGTCCATTTCATCTCTTCCACATTATTTATATTTTTTCTCATTAATTTGATGATGACGAAGACTTGAAGACTCAAAAACTAAAGATTTGTAGACTTTAAATATTTGACATTGGCAGAAACAAATGATCCGGCTGGTTGTCATATCAAGAACAACTGCAACTTCAATTTAACGTTCAAAAATTTCACTTAGTGCCTTATTGAACAAATGATTTTGAATTTCGATATAATAAATTCTACTTCAGTTCCTTTGCCTATACTTACCCATATCGCCTGGCCTAAACTTACTCGTGAGTATACTGTGTCGTGATAACCCTACGTGTGTTTCTAATAATAACAAAAGGCCGAGAGCCTTTGATCCGTATAAAAATATACTTTTATATTCTGAAAAGCGAAACCTTCCTTAAAATCGATATGTACCTCTCGGATTCAATCGCATCTATAGAAAAAATGGTATTCGTTGCTTTTTTTGCTACCGATAGCTATAAACTACAGCTGGTGTTTTGTAGATTTACGATTTTAATATATACGTCCAGCATTGGGCTAGTAAACGCTGTTGTTGGCGATGTGTTGTTGTGTACTCTTCAAAAGCTTAAAAAAGTTCTGCACCGTTAGAACTTAAATTATGATTAGACAAACAAACCGATTCAAAGATTATTTTGACTATTATTTATGTTATTTTCATCTCAACAATGTAGCCACAATGTGTGCACAGGGATGCATGCTATAGAATCCCAAACGTTTGTGCACGTTAATCTCAGAAATGGCTTACCCGATTTAACATTTAGTGTTTATTTTATTTCAATGGGTTCATGATGAAACAAATATATCAGTATAAAGAATCACCGCGATAACTGACATATACGCGGGCGGTGCCGCAGGCAAAAGCTAGTGCTGATATCATATTTAGTAAAGTTGACTAACAGAAAGATGAAACGACAATATAGTATATATACTAGTATGTAGTTTTATATAATGCGAACGTAAAAGGGATGGAACACGCATAATATATTTACTCTGATAATGTGATCAAATATGATTATCATAATTATTTTTCATAGGAATTAACATGATCGCTTGTTGTAAGGTATATAGGTCTCAGGCTGACCACGGCCAGTACAGCCTGGTTGAAAAGTCAGGCAAATCTGAGGCATGTACCTTTAGATAAGTGATTGCGTTAATTCCCGTGAAAATAATTATTATGTCATGAAACGCGAAAGTTTAAAAGTTGGCAAATATGATATCATCACCTCTTCATTACCCTTTTTGTGATTTCATTTCATTTTATGAGCGGGTATTTTGAAGGATCTTTTCAAGTCTAGTTTCAACATGACTGGGTACATTTTTTTGATTGCTACCAATTTATCTGATCTCGGATTTCATCTCATATACTATGAATGTATTACATTTATAAACCTTCCTCTTAAATCACTCTTTTTCTGAAAACTGCTAAAATCCGTTGAGTAGTTGAATACCTATCAACACTCTCCACGAGGCAATACGAGTGCGAGAGTGAGGACGGTCCGCTCGTCCCCTCGCCTTGTCTCGCTGTCGCTCCGCTTTGTGTCGGTTTTAAGTCAAGGCGACGCGAGCAATCAACCACACTTCCGCTAGAGAAACACACACTAGACATTTTCCTCTTGACCGGCAGTTGTTTACGCCAAACACTGGACTAACGAGGCAGAGTAGAGTAGAATTGAATAAAATAGAATAATCTGTATCTGTAACGTGGACACTTACAGCACGACTGGTCTCCAAGTTCAAAGTCGCTCAGCGTGCTATGGAGAGAGTTATGCTCAGTGTTTCTCTAAGGGATCGCATCAGGAATGAGGTGATCCAGCAGAGAACCAGGGTCATTGACATAGCCCAAAGGATTAGTAAGCTGGAGTGGTAGTTGGCTGGCCATATTAGCCGAACTGATTACCGTTGGGGTAAACGAGTTCTTGAGTGGAGACCGCGTCTCGGCAAAAGTAGTGTGGGACGTCTTCAGGCCAGGTAGAGTAATGATCTGCGCAGAGCGGCTGGCGGGAGCTCGATGCGAGAAGCCGAAAATTGAACCAAGTGGCGTGAAATTGGAGAGGCCAATGTCCAGCAGTGGACTGCGATAGGATGATGATGATGATGAAACTGTATTGTACCCTAGATAATACAGTTTATATGAAAGTAATACAACAATTGAATGATCATGAACAACTGGCCGTCTTATAGCGAAAATGTGGTAGGTGTAAGAATTAGGGGTGTTGACACTCCCTATTCTTAATCTAATTCTATCCATCAATTTGTATTAATTAACAGCTTGAAATGTTTAATATACATTTTGTATTTATTCCAGGGTTAGCGTGCCAGGCTACGCAGGGGGTCTATCGGCCTCGTTACCGGGGGCAGGAACGGCAGCATGGGAGCGTCTAGGGGCTGAACTTGTGTTGACAGCTTTAGTTGCTGCGGCGTACTTTGCAGCCATGGAGCGCCGGTGGACTGGTGCCGCACCAGCGCTGCTCGGAGCTGCATACTGCGCAGCTAGTTTTGTTTCGGTAAGTATGAGTACCATTGATATTTACCTGTTTTTGTGGGTCGTTGACGTAAATGAAACCAGTCTTAATTTTAGAGAAATACTATTGACCGTAAAATTTTAGTTTGCATAACAGTTATACATAATTTTTTGTGTTTGCGTAAGAAAAGGTTTAGAAATATTACTTAGAATATTATATTCTTTCAAGTATAACAAAAATATCCACACACGCAACTTCCTAAGAAACTCTGCCTGTTACACTTTCACGGCTAAATTACAGAACCGATTTGGATGAATTTCAGTATAGAGGTAGTTTTTTTATGTATATGCCTGCCAAAATGGTTATAATCTGCATGATGGAAAACATAAACAGAATCCAAGAGTGATGGTCACCATACTCATTGCGAAAGCAGGCAATACAACAATGCAGCATGGTGGTGGTGACCCACACCATGGTAGCCTAGTGAAGCTCCTACATAATTAGGCCTCCGGTCTCGCACTCACCAACGAAATACGACAGCACGAACGCTGTCATTTTACATTGATCTTCTGTGCGTGGGTAGAACCACCCCGGTCGAGCCGGCCATACCGTAGTGAAATCAACGTGGCTCTACTTGAAAAAAAAGATATAGGCTACTTTTTGTCCTGATAACCGACATACATTTGTACATGGTCGTTTATATGTTATGCTCCTAAATGTAAACTGTTTCAACTGGTGTACAATAAAGTTTATTCTATTCTATTCTACATGCATGTTGAGCCACGGGCATTTAGGTTATATGAATGTACTTAACATATACTTTTTTTTTAAGATAGATCCCGCCTTGACGCGTACACTACAATGAGTATAGTAGTTAGTGCACAAACCTGTGATTGTTAATTATCCACAGTAATTAGAACACACACGCTAACTTTTTTTGAATTTAAGTGATTCCAAACTAATCAATTTGTAAAACTAAAAGCGTCAGATTATGGCGTCATGATTAAATACAAAAGGAAAGAGTAGATAGGTACTTTACAAAATATTAATAATTCAACGAGGTACTTTACTTTAAGTTTACATTCACTTCAACTTATTTAAAATCTGAAGCTCGAGGCGCCTCAAATGTTGAGCTGTCGAGACCTGTCATTGTCTGCATTGGGCCATTATGTACTACCTGCCTTTTGTGGGGCGATCTTTAAGGACAGCTGTCTGGTAAACATCTGCCGACGAACAAAGTGTACGAGAAAAAATAACTACTTACGAAATATCCGAGATGTCTATTGAAATATTTCTTTGGTGCGAATTCTTTGAACTAGACGGCTGGAAGTAATGTTTGATAAAACGAACATGATGATACCTAATGAACGACCTTAATCTTGATGTGATCTATCTCTGAATACTGTTTATACTGATATAAGTCAGTAGAATTTTTAATTAAATCCTGTATCATTTTAGTAAAATAAAGAAAAAAAAATACTGAAAAATACACCTTTAATGATAAAACTGAATAAGTAATTAACCAAGATCATTCCTCAAGAACCAAAATATCTCCATTTTAAATAGCATCTAGATCGGTTCCGCGGTTTATCTTTGAAAGCTTAGCGTACAGAGTAAGTTTCCAATTTTTAGTATTAGTCCCTGTGGAAGTATGGTTATTAACTTTACTGATAAAAAAAATAAAGAAGTATCGGAAGCATCGATTCGAACCTATTTACCTATTATTGAGATTTGAACCCAAGCTTTTCACTAGCACAAAATATGAGTGGCTAAGGTATGTTTGTCGATGTGCCTTTGGTTTATAAAGTACTATCAGTTGTAGACACTTTGTATTTGAATATTTGTAGTATAAGAATAAAAATAGAAAATGTCGTTACTTTAGATAAATTAGGGAGATAATTGTAAGAGGTGACCAGTGGTTGTCTTATGGTCAATCAAGTAGTGCTGGGAGGGGTCCGGATGGCGTAAGGAAGCAGTTCCAGGATCCCTCCCGTCTCAGGCGCAGAGTGGTACACCGTGTGGTTTTAGTCGGTTCGATTCCAACTCACCGCCCCGCCGCAAACCCCGGAGGGGTGAAGGCACGATGGGGTTTCCACACGTAAAAAAAATGGTCAATCAAGTAGTGAAAAGTAAAGTTTGGTAACAAACATGTGAAGGTACGGGTGCTATGTCCCTTCAACACAAAAGGAGAATCCTCCGGCCTGGCAGGGTGATTATGGCTAGCGCGGCCCCACGGCCAATGTTGAGAAGTTTGTATTGTATAAATGCTAATCGGCACGAGAGTTTCTATACCGCGATACAGGATTAGTAGTTACTCTGTTTAATGTTAAGTTTAATGGCGCTGTAGTAAGTTTTGTTGCTGTACGTGGAAGTCACCATAAACCCAACTTTTTACCCGACTGCGAAAGAATGGAGGGTTATGTTTTTCGAGTGTATGTACGAGTATATATATATTTCTTTGGCACGCCTAAGAGCCTAAACGGCATGTTGTTTTTTTATGTGAGTAATGTCAATAGATTCGTCTTAGTCGTAAGAGTGACACTGGGTACATCAAATAAAAAAAACAAATTTAAAGATAAAGAGGCGCCAAAAAGTAATCTCACAAAAAATATGTTTTCTAAATACATTGAGCATGGTATCAAAATGAAGAATAAATTTAGCGGTGATTACGAATATGTAAAATACAACTTATGTTTTATTTAAAAAGACTGAATTTAATTAATATGACAGATATTGAAACAGTGGGGTTTTTTAAAATAATTTTACTGGTTATGCGTTAAGTTTTCGTCAACAGTCGTCCTAAGCAATTTAATTTTATTAACTGTTATTTTTCTATCATAGATGCCATCTCTGAATCCTGCGCGTTCTTTGGGACCATCGTTTGTGCTATCCCGGTGGGAGAGCCACTGGGTATGCTGGGTCGGTGGTGTTGGCGGCGGCGTGGCTAGTGCATTACTACATGAATGGGGTTCGCGACGGGGCCCTGGAGGGGGTTCCTCCCGAGCATCGTCACCTCGAGATCTTGATGAACTCGATAAGCCAACCTTTCCCTCGCATTCGCACTACCGTCATGCGCCTACTTACTGCGCGGCTGCAGCTCCTCGCCCTGATGCCAATGAACCTCTGTACTCTGGGACTAAGTCCCTCTACTGCAGATCCCCACCGCCTGCTAGACATGGCCTGCACAGGTATGGAATGTTTGTATCTTTTTATCAGCTTATTAGTATCTGTCTCTGTTTGTAATGCCATCTATCACAGTATTTTTCACCAATAGCAAGAAGCTTTTTAATTTCTGTATTTGTTTTTTATTTCATAAAAAGTACTCACGCGTGTTTGTAATGTTAATTATGAATTCCCAACTGAAATTGAACTGTCATTGTATACATATTAACCAAATTTCAATATCTATCTATCTTATCCATAATAATATTATGAATTCCAATGCAACCTTTTTCAAGTTTAAATTCAAAATCATTTATTCAATTAATACTTTAAGTGACATTTATAAACGTTAAATTGAAGCTACAGATAAAAATCATAGACCGACACAAACAGACGCCACAGATGTACTGTATTGTCAACGTGAATTAAGTGCAAACACCAAAATACACTGCCTATCTCAATCCATATAACTTCCAGTTTCCAAAATGCGTAGAGCCTTATGAGAAGAATAGTGGCAAATAAACTCAACCCTGCCTGTAGCGCTTTCATGGCTAAACCCCTGTACCGATTACAATGTAATTTAACATGGACATACTTTGATTGTTGAAAAAGGACATAAGCTATTCTTTACTGCGATAGCTGTCACACTCGCAGAAGTAGACGCGAGCAAAACCCCGTGTATTTTAAGTACAATGCGCAGGTCAAAAAACATGTACATTTTGTACCTGTGTACGTAATAATTTATTACTGTTTGCTTTTTCAGGTCACAGTCAGTGTACAGCAAGGGTAGCTCAGCTACGTCAGGTGTAACCGGAGGCGCGAGCTCAGTGACAGCGGGAAGCACTGCACCGCTGGTAGGAGCACAGTCACTGGTTTTGCGGCCACCGCACACGCACGCCCATCATGCGCTTGCGCATAATCAGAACGCACACAACGCACAACGTGAGCCACCTTATGGCACAGCTAATGGAGTGCGGCCTGGACCTGCTGGTTAGTTTCTGTTGGCTAATAATAAATTCTTGTATCATTGGTTTAGCTTTGAATTAGAAGGATCGAATTAGAAATTGTTCAGTACAATTGTACAATTAAATTTTAAATTGAGTACGGTTAACGTGACCTTTAAAAAGTTAAATCTCACATCTTTACTAAAGAACGACTGTTTTGTACTTAACGATAAATCATAATTATCAGCATTAATAATATGGTACGATGTTTTGGCCAATGGTTACTGGAATTCGTCATCTTCCTAGCCTTTATTATCACTAAGATTTGGGGTCGGCTACTAGTTCAAACTGCTTTACATGAAAATCAATTTTCGCACGGAGCGACTGGCATCGGACATCCGAAACCTTAGGGTGAACTGAATTCAAAGGTTGGATTAATTGTCAGTATATCTGAGGCCATCTACTTGTAACTTACATAGAGTTCATAATAGATGATGAAATAACTGTACGTGTTCTAGGTGCAGCGGCACAGCCTCGGCGCGACTCAATGTATTCAGGTAGCACAGTGGGTACAGGTTCGGCTAGCGTGGCCGGCGTGGCTGGCGTGGCAGGCGTGGGCGGTGTGGGCAGCACCCGGCGAGGCGCGGAGGAGAGCGCGTACGGCACGTACGGACGGCAGTACCGCTCGCCGCACACGCCGCCACATGCCCACGACCACTACTAGCGACGCGCCTCGCACCACAACATCGCGCTGTTGTTCGACGTCTGAACAGGCCCTGCTGTGTGTGCTATTGGACTACCCTTGTGATTCTGCGCAGGTTCACTCGGTGACTCGCTCTCTGCGAGTGCAATTCTATACTCGTTCGTTTCTGAGGTACGAGACATCTTCGAAAGTCGTTGAAAACTCCTCCAAGACGATATCTATGGATGTTACATTGTCTATGGATGGATTCTATTGTATAGAATATTAGTTAGGCTATGTTACCCTTAATTAGGATTTTGTAAAAAAGTGAGCCTCGTGGCGTGCTAAACAGTACCTAAGATATTTTAAAATAAAATTTGACGTACAATATACATATTGTAGATTAGTCGATTTTTAACACAATAATTAGATGATAAAATACATTGTTCGTTGTTTATGGAATATTTCAACTTCTTGACATCGCATTAGATCTTTAGTATAACAAAATTATTACTAAATCGAATAAAATATTTGTAAACGATATAAATTCTAATATATATTTACTAGGCAATCGACTATACCACAGTAACTTTTCGATCATTCCCGAAATACATAGATAAATGAAAAAAATCATATTATTCTTATTCTTATCGTTGTAAAATTAAAAATATAAGGGTACATATGATTTTAATTTAAGTTATTCTTCTACTTAGTGAGGCACTGAACAAGGTCTTAGTGATCAATTTTCTCACTATAATTATATTTACGGACTGATAAAAATATTAATAAGCTATCCTGTATCTTGTCTAAGATATCTTATTATTAAATATAATTTTAAAATAAAACAAATTTTACTCAGACATTGTGTATCACTATTAAATTTGTTAATTTTATAATTTGTATTTGTTTACATGAAAAAAAAACAAATTTCGAATAATCCTTTTTAAAATTGTTTTTTTAATCCAATGTATGAACTGCGGTTGAAAGAGACATGTAACTATCACCGCACTTGTTTGGCTCAGAGGACCAAATCATAACCAAATGTAAATAATTTATTTACCTTTCCTTGTAAGAGTACGTTGTGCCATATTAACTAACTTTAAACTTCCATTTTTCGTACTATTTTGACATATATACTGTTAATCATATTTTGGCTTAGCTGCGACAATTGGTCATGATACACTACCGTAAGATCAATAAAATGTACTATCATGGAGGTTGAAGGTAAGGAGGAACAATTTAGGTCAATCAAAAGCGAGAGATGACCGCAATGGCGCTAGTGTAGGTTGAGACAATATTAACAAAATAGTTAGAAGGTCAATCTAACGCTTAGTGTGATTAATGTTTTCATGATTAGAATAGCTAAGAAAAAGTTAATACCGAAAAACAAATAAACCTTGGTTACATATCTTTTAATTCTATATCATTGAATGATTAAAACATATATTTTAATATATTAGCTTTTGCCCGTGGTTCCTCCCGCGTTTATGTCGGTTATCGCGGTAAAAAGTTGCTTATTTCCTTTCTAAAAAACCAAAATACTTCCATGCAATATTTCATTGGAATCGGTACAGCGGTTTAGCCGTGAAAGCGTAACATACAGACAGACCTGTTACCGTTAAAATAACAATATAGTAGTAGTATAGTATGGGTTAGTTCGTAATTATGTATAAATCTGGGAAAATAATGCGTTTAGTTAGTTTATTATATTCTCTCCAGCTACAGTAGCGCCACCTATATACAAACTCTTCATGTAAACAAAGATAGCCCTCCTTGCCTCTTGACTTACTATGTTGTAATGTGTGTACCGTTTTGTCAGAACCTTCAACATTAAAAGACTTATTAGTATAGATATAATATAAATGTAAATATAATATATATGTATTATAAGGCAACTTGAATATGGCATTTATTTAACCACGGCGTGGTCTATTGTATTTGGATAAAGCGAACCTTATATTCTGGTTTTTCATTCGAAATATATATGTATTTTATATATTTTTTGTTTTGGATATGGTAACTCATTAGGAAATCACTGAAAACCAAACAATGTTTATTCAATTAAAACCAGACCAGATCATTATTAACAGTGCATCAGTTGTTTTCACTTTTTAATGGAAAATCCCCTTGCTCCGTTAAAAGGTATATTAAATACTGAGTGAATTACTGTATGTAATACAATTAAGCACTGCTTAACCATCTAGCCAGCGTGGTATACTAAGCCCAAACCTCCTTACTAAGGCCTCTCTTGTCCTATATCTAGCAGTGGACTGTTAAAATCTGTCAATGATGGTTATCAATCAATCACATGAGTGCTTCAAAAAAAATGCTTGATTAGCTTCGCCACAGAGGCAGTCAACGTGTCACAGTCAATCATACATAAGCAGATACTTCTCAAAAACTGTTACCTTTCCTATTTGCTTTTCCGTAGTCGGGTAAAAGAACAGATGATAAATGAATAATTACAATAATACTAATTTAATAAACATCTCGTTAATATTCACATTTGTTTAATTGTGTTCTAAATACAGAATTTCTAAAGTGACTTATAATTCTAAAGACAATATAGATAGAAGGGCTCCTATCCAAACATGATACTATTATTCAGATAAAACAATTGGCGACAGAAGTGAGAAGTCATAACTTAGAATGTTATGTATAAAATTAATGTGTTAAATTAGAAATTTCATAATGTATAAATTAAAATTATCAACATCAAACATAAGCAGGTGGGTCACGCGAATCCATAAGATTTTCCCCTACCAAAATGTGCTCAACCCGGCCAAAGAAGTTTTGTGACGTCAGCACGTCGGTGACGTGTGACGCGATAAGATTTTCCACTGCCAAAATGTGCTCAACGCGGCTAAAGAAGTTTTCACTTTAAAAAAACTTATTTCAACGTAAAACGCTTTGACGTTAATCCTTTTTTATTTTATTGTACTGTATACTCAGAAAAAATACCGATGTTTAAACATTTTGTAAATACTTTTAAAATAAATTCTTCTAAAGTTGTTTCTTTTTTCAATGTGTATCTAGCCATACATAAGTACTACTTTTAACTTCCTACTAAGATATTGAAATAAATACTTCACGCAGATGAAAACTTTACTCAAATCATATACCAATCCGTCTGATCGTCGTGGTATAAAAGACCTAAACCTCCTTGCTAACGAGAGACCTGGATACATGTGTGATAGTGTGTTTATACACGTGGCACGCCTCGACAACCCTCCACAAACAAATCGTGTTAATGGGCTGTTTGGCTTGGGTTGCGAGAGGTTGTGATAGCTTGTGCCGACCCCTCATCAGGGAAGCACTCCGCTACCACGGGGTGCCAGAGTACCTGAAGCGGCTGGTGGCAGACTATCTGGAGGAGCGTACCGTCGTGTACGAGGATCGAGATGGCGCCTTGAGACGGCGACCCATGTCGTGCGGCGTTCCGCAGGGGTCTGTCCTAGGACCACTCCTGTGGAACGACGGGTGGCTGAATTCCGGGCGGAGAGTGGCATGCGCCCTCCGCCCGAAGAGGTACGCGAGTGGCGTGAAGCCGCCCGTCGAGCCACTATGGTTCGGTGGTCGTCGCGGCTGGAGGCTCCACGTGCTGGCTTCGCCACCGTGGAGGCGCTCCAGCCCGTCATCCTCGAGTGGGCAGGGCGGCAGCACGGGACCCTTTCCTTCCGACTGATGCAGGTGCTTTCCGGGCACGGTTGCTTCGGAAAGTACCTGCACTCGGTTGCCAGGAGGGAATTGAGTCCCACCTGCCACCACTGCGACTGCAGTGAGGACTCGGCCCAGCACACGCTGGCGGTGTGCCCCGCTTGGGCCCCGCAGCGTCGGGCCCTCACTGCAGTCATCGGAGGAGATCTCTCGCTGCCGGCCGTCGTACACTCCATGGCCGGCGGCGAGAGCAGTTTTACCGCGGTCGCGACCTTCTGCGAGGAAGTCATCTCGCAGAAGGAGGCGGCGGAGAAGGCCCGGGAGGACGACCTCCACTCGGACCCGGTCCGCCGCCGGCGAACCGGGCGGCGGAGGCGCGCCTACCAGCGCCTCATGCCGCCCTGAGTGTGGCCGCGGATGGGCGGGACGGGTTTTCCCCCCCATCCGCTTAGAGGCCACCCGCGAGGGGGGTGATGTTACGCGTGTGCCGTACGTCGCCTACCTTAAGAGTTAACACCGGACGACGGATCCCGCTTTAGTGCGGGCTGGCACTGGGAGGGGTCCGGATGGCGTAAGAAAGCGGTTCCCTGATCCCTCCCGTCTCAGGCGCAGAGTGGCACACCGTGGTGGTTTAGTGGGTAGTCTGGCTGGTGTCAGTCAGGAGTCCCACACGAAGCGAACCCCCTGTGCCCGCAGGGGGAGAGCGAAGTGCGTAAAGGCATTCCACCACGT